>CABHOG010000161.1:0-51665 GCA_902168055.1 Aratinga solstitialis | reverse complement strand
CCAGGCTGAACAGCCCCAACTTTCTCAGCCTGTCTTCATAAGGGAGGTGCTCCAGTCCCCTGATCATCCTCGTGTCCCTCCTTTGGACTTGTTCCAACAGTTCCATGTCCTTTTTATGTTGAGGACACCAGAACTGTACACAATACTCCAAGTGAGGTCTCACAAGAGCAGAGCAGAGGGGCAGGATCACCTCCCTCAACCTGCTGGTCATGCTCCTTTTGATGCAGCCCAGGATACGGTTGGCTTTGTGGGCTGCAAGCACACACTGCCAGCTCATGTTCATATTCTCATCGACCAACACCCCCAAGTCCTTCTCCGCAGGGCTGCTCTGAATCTCTTCTCTGCCCAACCTGTAGCTGTGCCTGGGATTGCTCTGACCCAGGTGTAGGACCTTGCACTTGGCATGGTTAAACTTCATCAGGTTGGCATTAGCCCACCTCACAAGCGCGTCAAGGTCCTTCTGGATGGCATTCCTTCCCTCCAGTGTATCAACTGAACCACACAACTTGGTGTCATCAGCAAACTTGATGAGGGCACATTCAATTCCACTGTCCATGTCCCTGACAAAGATGTTGAACAAGAGCGGTCCCAACACTGATCCCTGAGGAACACCACTCGTTACTGGTCTCCAGCTGGACATTGAGCCATTGAGCACAACTCTTTGCATGCGGCCATCCAGCCAGTTCTTTATCCACCGAGTGGTCCACCTATCAAATTGATGTCTCACCGACTTAGAGACAAGAATGTCATGTGAGACAGTGTCAAATGCTTTGCACAGGTCCAGGTAGATAACATCAACTGCTCTACCCCTGTCCATCAGTTCCATTGCCCCATCACAGAAGGCCATCAAATTGGTCAGGCAGGATTTCCCCTTAGTGAAGCCATGCTGGCTGTCACCAAGCACCTTGTTGTTTTTCATGTGCCTCAGCATGCCTTCCAGGTGAATCCGTTCYAAGATTTTGCCAGGCACAGAGGTGAGACTGACTGCTCTGTAGTTCCCCAGCTCATCCATTTTCCCCTTCTTGAAAATGGGGGTTGTATTTCCCTTTTTCCAGTCATTGGTAACTTCACCTCACTGCCATGATTTTTCAAATATGATGGACAGTGGCTTAGCAACTTCATTTGCCAGCTCCTTCAGGACCCACGGATGGATTTCATCAGGTCCCATGGACCTGTGCACATTCTAGTTATAAGGTCTCGAACCAGATCCTCTCCTGCAGTGGGCCCAGGGTCTTCATTCTCACAGTCCCTGCATCTGCCTTCCAAGACTTGGGTGGTGTGGTCAGGACGTTTGCCAGTGAAGACTGAGGCAAAGAAGTCGTTAAGAACCTCAGCCTTCTCCAAATCCAGGGTAGCCAGTTCTCCCGATAGCTTCCGGAGGGGGGCCCACATTGTCCCTAGTCTGTCTTTTATTTGCAATGTACCTAGAGAATCCCTTCCTGTTATCCTTAACATCCCTAGCCAAGTTTAATTCTACGTGGACCTTAGCTTTCCTAACCTGCTCCCTAGCTTCCTGGACAACATCCCTGTATTCTTCCCAGGCCGCCTGTCCTTGCTTCCACCTTTTATAAGCCTCTTTTTTCCTTCGAATTTTCCTCAGCAGGTCCTTATCCATCCAAGGAGGTCTCCTGGCCCTCCTACAGCACTTCCTTCTAGTTGGGATGCAACACTCCTGAGCTTGCAGCAGGTGATCCATGAATATCAACCATATATTCACGGATCACCTGCTCCGTGATCCCTATAGCCTCTAGGGCTATATCCCATGGAACCTTACTGAGCAGGTTCCTGAAGAGGCCAAAGTCTACTCTCCTCTCAAAGTCTTAAGCCTGAACTGCAGGAAAGATTTGGCAAGTTTGGGTGTGTTTTGGATATGGTGATTATTACCAGAAAAGGTGATCAGGGTAACAGCTTTGTGTCATTCTTTAAAAGTCCTTGGAACCATTCTTTTAAAAGTGAATTGGTTTTCAATTTGTTGTGTGAAATGTTTTGGGGTGTTTTTTTTTTGTTTGTTTAGGTGGGTTTTTTGTTTTTTGTTTGATTTTTTTTGGCTTATGGCACCTTTAATTCTTGGGAGATGGCTTAGTTTTCAGTTTTAAGGGAAGCTGTGAAATTACAAAGAAATTAACTGTGTGTTTCTGTTTGCTCATGGAACCCTCTGAAAACTTTCACTTAGCTCAGTGTCAGCATGTTGGATGCAGATCTTAGAGAGTGTAAGTATGTGGTTTTACTTATTTCTTTTTATGTAATTTATGTTTTTGAGCCAGGTTGCATTCCTGAAAATGCATCTAATGTTGTCAGATCAGGATGTGGTCAAGGCAGACCCTGTTTCCTTCTGTTGTCATGTTCATTCATTCTCTTTTCTTTAAGCTGCAATTTTATTGAAATTACTGTACAGGAGCTCTCAGTAACTAGGTGTAATCACCTTAAAAAGGTTCCTTGTGACTGAGTGACTTAATGAGTTTGTTCTAACCCTTGTAGGAAAAGTGCTTCAAACACTTGCATCAGGTCCATAAAACATTATGACTTGATATGAGAGGAAGCCCAGGAGGAGAGTTTATGTGAAGAATGCTCCTGCTGCAGCAGTATTACAAATCCCAAAGTTGTGGGGTTACAAAACTAGTTGCAGGGTTATAAAATTACCCGTGTAATATGTAGCAGCAAAACTGCAGGTGAAGATGCCTGTTCCCAAAGAGCAGCATTGGAAATAGCGCCCTTTTATGTAGGGAATGGTGCTGTGAGGACTGGGAAAGCGGTTAGAGAACAACTGTTTGAGAGCCCTTGAAACTTTGCATCCAGGAGTTCCAAGTACCTAACTTTTCCCTCTGGTTTTCAGTAGTCCTTAACTGTGTTTTTTAAAGTGCACAAGAAGTGAAGTCGAGAACAGCCTATCTGATAGGATGATCAGGGGCTGGAGGACCTCCCATATGAAGATGGGCTGAGAACGTTGGGGCTGTTCAGCCTGGAGAAGAGAAGGCTGCGTGGAGACCTCATAGCAGCCTTCCAGTACATGAAGGGGGCTAACAAGGGTGCTGGAGGGGGACTCTTCATCAGGGACTATAGTGATAGGACGAGGAGTAACGGGTTCACACTTAAACAAGGGCAGTTTAGGTTAGATATAAGGAAGAAGTTCTTCACTGTGAAGGTGCTGAGGCGCTGGAACAGATTGCCCAAAGAAGTGATAAATGCTCCATCCCTGGCAGTGTACAAGGCCAAGTTGAACAGAGTCTTCGGTGATAGTGTGTGGTGTGAGTGTGACAGTGTGTGGTGTCCCTGCCCATGGTACAGAGGTGCCAGACCAGAAGGTAAGGTGAGGCAGGTGTGGAGAGAACTAAAGCAGAACAAAAGGCAGAACTGGGCACAGGGTTCTTCCATCTGTATTTGTGTCAAATCTCTACCCTTTACCTAAAGAAACCTTTATGAAGTGGAAAGCAGTCTAAAGAAATACCTTATATGTTGACATATTCTGTATGTGGAATGCTCCTGTCGTTCCTTGTAACACCTGGAAATAGCCTTGATCAGACTCTTTTGTGATGTTAAATTACTCCTTTATGTTGGCAATGTCTTTGTGTCCCCCTCAAAAGCATGTCGAGAGAGTGCGTGTCTTATTTTCGTACGGCATATACATTTTTGATGGCTGAGTTGTCAGGAACATTTGGGCAACAAAGATTGTACTTCCTGCAAAGCTTTCAAAGTGATTTGCTAAGCACAGAGTGAAATTGCAGGGGGATGGGGGTGGGGGTGGCTGGGATTTATTTAATTTTTTCATATTGGGAAAAGTGCAAAATAATAGTGATCCTGTCTGTACAGTTACCACTCCTAGAGCGTAGTCCAGAAGATGTGAGTAATAAACAAGAACAGAATCCCAGCCCTTCCACCCAGCTCTAGGACAAAAACCTTGCTCCCAGCAGTTCCGCAGAGGCTGCAGCACAGGAGCGCACTCTACCAGGCGGATCTGTGGCCTGTGACCCAGCAGCGGCCACATCCTGCTCCCTGCCCTGAGGTGTGGGTCTGACTGTGGAGGCCCTGAGGCTGCTGCTGATGGGGGCTGCTCTGTATTTTCCAGGCCTGCTTTGTGTGTGGCTAGAGGGGAGGCCACCATCACCTGCTGGGAGACAGGCTGCAACCGCAGGTTCCATCTCCCATATGCTGTGGAGGATGGATGCATCATCCAGTATCTCCCGGTTCAGGTACCTCCTCTCCCCTCCTCACCGTCACCTGGGAATGACCCAGCGCTTCTCATCTCACCCATCCCTTCCCTCTTCCCCCAGATCCTTCTGTTGGGAGCACAGCCCACAGCAGCAAGAGGTGGCAGCTCCAGAGAACATCACCTGCCTCATCTGCATGGACGCTGTTGAAGGCAGAGCGACCTATGGGACCATGGTGTGCCCAGCATGCAGACATGCCTGGTTCCACAGGGCCTGCATCCAGGTAGGAGCCGTTCCCTCACTCCAGGCATGGGAGGCTCTCAGCAGCACCAGAGCCGCACTCCCTCTCTTTCTGTTTTTCCTGCAGGGACAGGCTATTCGTGCTGGAATTTCGTGCTTACAGTGCCCTCTGTGTAGAATCAGAATTGGTTTCTTGATATGGTGCACATTTGGGCATCTGTAAGTGTCAAAGCACCCGGGTGCTCCTGGGCTGTGGCCAGGGGCCAGGCAAGCCCTGGCAGTGGGTGCCACACGCCAGCACCATGTTTAAAGAGGTGCACATGCAGACAGGCTGTGTCGGGGCTATCCCAGTGCTCCCCAGTATATGCTTGCAGCTGCTCCAGCAGTGACAGTCAGGAGCTATCAGGGAGCAGAAGAGTTCCAGCACTGAATTCAAGGCTATTACTGATATATGGAATACCATGCATTTCTCAGGCTGTGGAACTGTTGGTACTTTTATTATTAGGGGTCAGCAAAGGAAAAGAACCACGGAATTCCTGTTTAGTGTCTGTTTTCTCTTATTTGTTTTCAGTTCTCCTTCACCTTGTAACCCATAAATTTGTAGCTTTGGATGAGAAAACTTTCGCTTGCATTCAGCTGCTTTGTCTGGGACAAGTCAGACAGGTTCAGGGCTGGTGTGGCTGTGGCAGAGCAAGGTAGGCCTGTTGTTCCTGCTGGTTGGCTGTGCTGCAGAGTGGCTGGGCTCACATTCCAGGGGCTATACTTAGTACTGCCAGCTCAAATGTGAGTTCAGAGCTGCTAAAAATAGCTGTTGGCCTCCTCCACTCCTGGTGAGTGAGGCTTATGGCAGGGGTTTGCCACRAGCTCTCCTGCCAGCATACCTTGGAATATTCCATCTGCCTGAGTGTTTTGGTTTTCAGTATTTTGAATTTCTTTCCCTGGTGATTAATGCCTTGAAAGCACAGAGCTGGTAGTTCGTTGGATTGGTCTCTCTGTTTTTTTCCTTCCTTTCTTCCTTCCAGCCTATTGCCTAGATTTGGCTATTTAATAGGTAGGACAGTAGCAGACAAATAGGTCTTGAAATAACATTTGCCATATGAGAGAAATTTTATGGTATGACATCCTGTCTTCAGAGGCCTAAATTCCTCACAGAGGAGCTCGCTGCAAACATCTCTCTGTCTGTCTCTTCTCCTTCCAGAACTCCTGCTCCATGCTAGCTTCTGATGAAGCTGCTCTGCTGAAGGCACCCTCTCTCATGCCAACCCAAACTGATTTTTTGATTCCACTTCTGTGCATCTTCACATCCATCAGGCTTTCAAAAGGTCTCTCCCCACAGTCTTAGGAAAAGCTCTAGTCCTGCAGAAGTGGGACATTGTTCCACAGATGGAAGTGCAAAGTGATGTATTGAAAGGGGAGCAGACTCAACATTGTGAATAAAATGATGGGCCCTGGGCTAATCTTTACTGCAGTGGAATGGGCTTGGGATGAGATACTGTCAGAAAATGAAAGGAGGAAGTCAGGAATTGTTAGGAAAGGGATAAGGAGAATTATCATGAATAAATTTGTGGTTTACCCCCATCTGGAGTACCATGTCATTTTAGTCTTGCCAGATCCAAAAGGGTATTCTAATGCTGGAGGGGTTTTGAGGAAGGATGAGAGCACGTCTGGTGTCTGGGATGGCTTTTTTACAAGGAACAGCTAAGTGAGCTAGCCTTGAAGAGAAAGAACTATAGAAGAGCATTATGAGAAAGTTCTCTAAAGTAGTGGCCCAGAGAGGGTGCACGAGAGAATTCTSAGTATGCAAACAAAATGGTTTTAGCTGTTGTCAAAGCATGCTTTCTTACTGCCACAAAATACTCCTGAGCAAACTGAAGACTCTTAAGATCCTTTGTTAGCTACTTCACTTGTTCCTGCTATATTGGGTCCTTGGTTCATTTATTGCCCCAACGTGGTGAGCAGCAAATTCCTCTGATTCATCAAAAGAAAYACAGATCGATAGAACTTCCCAGTTCATGTCTCACAGCACAAGACTGTGTGGACACGTGTGTGTGGGCTGCAACTCTTTAAAACTTGGAGACAGAATTTTCTGAATAGCTCCTGTGCATGTGAATTCCCCAGAAAGCACCTGACGTTCCAGAACCTGCAGGAGCACCTTGACCGGTTGCTAGCAGAGAAGAGTGGCTCTGAAGACAGTCGGGGTAAGAGACACCGAGTGGTTTGTGCTTTCTGCTTGTACTGCTTAACTGGGAGGACAAGCTGTATCATGAAAGGCAGTTCCCTGAGTGAGCCTTGTTCTGTTCTCCTGTGCTCTAATTTACTGTACCTTTAAATCCTGCCTGTGAGGGGCTCATCAGCCATCCTTGGAGCAGGTCTGCTGGTGGACGCGGGGGGCATATTTTCAGGTGAAAATGCCTGGAAAAGCTGTTCAGGGGCAAATGTTGGAGGTATTTCACTGGTAATGACATGCAGAGCCGTTGCTGTGACCAGCAACATGCAGTGCTTTCCTCAGTGGGAAAKGCAGAGGCTTGTTGACAGTTGTACATATTGGTCTCCACTGTAAGTATGCCCTTTAGGCCTTGGGCTGTTGGCTGTATTCTTGCTAGCATCCATTTCCCTGAATGAATCAGGATGTGGCAGGATACAACCTGGCTCCTCTCCTAAAAAGAACTTTTCTTGCTGGCCACAATCAAAGTGTGATATGTTGGCCAAGCATTTGGCTCAGAGTTTAGTCTGGTCTTTAAATTCTGCCACAGGAAGATTTTGCTGTGATGGGGAAAACGTAGCATATGTCCTGCCTGTTGCATAGCTAAGACATTGTGTGTTGCTGTGAAAACCTCCTTTTAAATGTCACTGGTGTCTCCTTTCCAGAGGTTCTCATGGTGCAATGTGGGTAATGCTAGTTCAGTCTTCCTCCACTGCAGCAGAATCCAGGTGCTGTTGTAGGGTTAGCTGGAGACACTCATCAGCTGTACTGCTAAATCCTGCACAACTTTCCCTAAGAGTTTTTTCTGCCACTCTTGTTTCAGATCAGGTAGCAGAGGGCCGGCTTGGTCCCTCTACTGTGGTGTTGGACCACACGAGCGGTTTTGAGGGGCTCCTGCTGGTGGATGATGACTTACTTGGGGTGAGTGTGGTGCTGGGAGCAGCAGAAAATGGTSTTGTGGGACTAAAAGCACTTGGGGTTTCTTGGTTTGTTCTTCATAACAGATCCCTGTCATTGGGTTTGTAATGTGTTGTAAATGGAGTCTACCCAGAAGGCTGCAGCATCCTGAAGGAAATGAGCTCTTCTGGRTCTATCAGTAGCCCTAAATCTCAGCAAGCTCTGAGTGGAGCTGCGAGGGAGTGAAAGGATTACCATGGCCCAAGGGCTTGCTGAAGAGCTTTCTCTAAACAAAGGCCAGCAGCCAGCTTTCCTGCCCAGACTTTCAGCAGACTGCCTCTTCCTTCCCTCCCTTCTGGTGGCTAGAGGCTGAAGCTGAGGCTGTCCTTTCWCCTTTGTTTCCACTAGCTTGCTGCTTGCTCCTTAGCTGATGCTCCTCATGCAGTAAATCAGTGGAAAGAATCCACTGGAGTGTAATGCTTTCCTACTTGATCAATTTCTGCACTCCTTTCACCCCTTCACTGAGGACATGCACCCCGTGTTCCTGTGCTCATGCTGTCCTTAATCAGTGTATCATTTTTTACTTCTAGCAGAGGAGGTTGCCCTGATCTCCCTTTTCCCTTTGACCCCCTGCTGTAGCTTACCTTGGCTGTACCTAGAATTTACCCTTTACGTTGCATCAGACTGACTTGCCTGTGATTTCCTTGTTGCTACCTTCACCTCTTCGTCATGGTCTGTTGTGTTACYTGCCAGTCCTGGCCTTTAGTCTGGACACACTGAAGCTATAGSGTTTTTCTAAGTTGTCCAGGTTTCAGATGTCTTTCCTATATAATAGTCATTTTTGAATACCTGTCACATCTCACTGAGAACCTGTCCTTCACAATGTTGCCCTTGTACTGCTGCCATGCTGCATGCTTCACTGGGGTTCATTGAGTATGGATGAGCTGTGGGAAGGACCTGGATGGCTTTCCAAGGCTCTGAGTACAGCTGCTGGGATGGGAAAGATGTCCCATCTCTTTCCTATACTGTGCTTGTGAATAGCTCTCCATCTACCTTTTTGCCTGATTTCAAAATACCTTTTGTTTGTTGGTCCAGGTGATTGGCCACAGTAACTTTGGGTCCATCAGGGCCACGACGTGCGTGTATAAAGGTAAGGAGACAAACCAGCTATGTGTTCAGAAAAGACCCTGGGAWGAGTGTATGGAGAGTTACACAACTAGAGAGCTCAGGAAATCTGAATAAGTTTCAGATCTTGAACCTTCTCTTCCCACCTTCATCCACTGGCTTTTCCAGGAAGTCAGAAGGATGGAGGATTGTGTGRTGCTGGAGTGAAGAGGTRGGAGGGGCATGCTGGGGATGTCCCGAAGCTCCTTACAGTATCACGTATATTTCTGTGGGAGCAGCGTCAGGTTTGGCTTCTCTAACAACAAGCCAGGCAGCAGGGATTCACTGTGTGGCATCTCTTTCTTTCAGGGAAATGGATTTACGAGGTGCTTATTTCCTCCCAGGGACTCATGCAGATTGGCTGGTGTACTCTCAACTGCAAATTTAATCAGGAGGTAATGTAACTGCTGCACGTGGCACAGGGTTACTCTGTGTTCCTCTACTGCTTCTTAGGTCAGTGTGGAGCATTGCAYTGGTTCTGTGCTCCTGCCCTGCTGGCAGGTTGTGCCCAGTGCACACACTAGAAATACCAGGTCTGCTGTTCTAGAGATCTTCACTAGACTGTGTTCACAGAGTGGTGCAGACTGTGAAGGTCTTGTACACTGGGTGTGTTGCTATGCTTTTGCTGCACGTAGCTAAGAAGTGTAGACTTTCCCCTTGCATCATCTCTGGAGAGGGTGTGGGTCTGCATTGCTGGCAGCCAGGCTCTTGGGATGCCCCTCATCAGCTAGTGCTGCTGGGCTTTTTTGCCCAGGAGTGGCAGGCCCATGCCAGCTCTTGGGGTGTTTGGTGCTGGGAAGGGATGTCAGGTGCAGAGTTTCATTAACTTGCCACTCTGCAACATATGAGAGAGGAGGTGATGGTCATTCTTCAGGGCTGCTTTAACGGAAATTAGAAGTGTAGAACGCCGGTACTCTTCTTCTGACCCAAAACCGAGTAGCAAGTGGTGCATTTCTCTGAGCCACAGATCACATGCCACTGGATTTGTACCTAGAATGAGGACTTTTCTCAGGTAGAACATGTGTGCTGTCAGCTGCTCGGGTCTCCTTCTTAAAGATGCGCTTGTGATAAGAGGGATCGCCCCATGCTTGGTCTGGTCTGAGTCTCCTCTTTGATACTTTGGTGCAGGAAGGAGTTGGAGATACACCAGATTCATATGCATATGATGGAAACAGGGTGCGCAAGTGGAACGTGACTACTACCAACTATGGCAAAGTGAGTAGCTCTCCTCCCAGAAAGAGGATGCAGAGGAAGGAGAAGAAAACAGGTGGCTTCTGCTCACTGGACTCTCCAGGGCCTTGTGGAACACCCTCAAGCTGCCCCTCCTGCTGCACTCTGCTGTTTTAGAGGCTGAGTGCCATCAATTGTTTGTACTTTAGGGGTGCTGGATGTGCTGTCTGGGTGCTTCGTTTAGCAGCCTCAGCTGTCTGATTCCCRGCAGTGTTGCTGTTGGCCTCTGGAAGGTTCTGGTTCTCTGTAGCACACCAGAGGATGATGCAGTGTTGGGAGAAATGTGTGTTTGTTCCCGTGCATGTTCCTGTTACTGGAGGGAAAAAGATCCCAATCAGTGGCTTACATGCAGTTTCCAGAAAAAGCTATGTGAACTGGAGTGAGAAGGAGCTCTCTCTTCCTCAACCCTGAAACCCATGGGATTGGTTGTGTTTCAGACGCTYTTTTGATGTGGGAATACCCTGGATATATATTTAACCTTTTCTCTCCCTTTACTGCAGTCTTGGGCAGCAGGAGACATCGTCAGCTGTCTGATAGACCTTGATGAGGGCACCATTGCTTTCTGCTTGTAAGCATTTTTGCCCAGTTGCCTGCTTTGTTGATGTCTGTGTGGTGTGAAACATTGTTTCCTCACTGCTTAGCAGGTTGCTGAGCCCTATTTCTGCCCTCTCCCCTTCAAGTTCCTTGGTAGTTCCATCCYGTTGCTTTTCTGTGTTATATTCAGAAACCATCTAAATGAGTCTCCTAAGTTGAGGTGGAAGCATTTGGCAGAAAGATGTTCAAGCTGCAAAGTTTGCTAGGATTTTGGAGGGGAGGGCATCTCTTTTGATGCTTAATACTACAGCTGGCTGAATCACCCTGATTGCTTTTGTGGTTGCTGTAGACCTTGCCTGTCCTAGATTCACAAGGAGCAGTGGAAAGTCTGATGAACCTCTAGCCTCCAACTCCCATGCTCAACAGGCAGAGGCCAGGCTGAATAAGAATTGTTCCCTGACCCRTAAACTACAGCCTGAACAAGTCAGATGGAATTTAAAACTATTAGATGCTCCATGTCATCTTTTAGAGAAGGGTAGATTAGGGCATTATCCTTCTGTCTCCACCAACATACATGGATGAGGCCAAAAATCTCACCTGCCTTTCAAATGACCTGCTGGTTATTTCGTAAGGTTTTGGGTTGCCCTTGAAGCTTCACGGGCTCTGCATGTGGTGCAGACTCGAGTGCCTGCCCATATGAAAACAGAAGTGTTGCTGTGCTTCTCATGGCTGCTACTCAGCAGAGCTGTGGTGTTTGTATGTGTGCCAGATTAAGAGTGATGGGGGGCATGACTGACTGGTGTGTCTGTGTTGCCATGTTCCTGGGAGGGGAAAACAGATACCTGGATTGCCCAGTTAACCTCAAAACCCTCCTGCTGTGACTAAAATATTGTGGGTTTTCCTTCTTTCAGGAATGGCATGTCTCTGGGGACTGCTTTTGATAACATCACGAGGGGTGCTGGAATGGCTTACTTCCCTGCCATCAGTCTCTCATTCAAAGAATCTGTGGCTTTTAACTTTGGAAGCCGTCCACTCCGATATCCTTTGTGTGTAGAGAGGAGGTCTGAGGGGAAAAGAACATGTCCTGAGACCATCTTTGGAGGCTGCAAAATACACTTACCTGACTGCAGGTCACTTTATTTTGTTGGCACTTGTTCCCACAGCAGGGTCATGGAGACAAGAATCAGATACGTCCTCAGCTGGAGCAGAACTGCAGGGCACACAAACATGAGTGCTGGTCCCTGACAGCTTCTGAAATGAGCTTTGCTTTCAGCTCTGAATGAGCAACTACTCTGCAGCCTGGGGCTACCTGTGCCCAGACACCCTGATCCTTCAAAGTTCTCACTGTCCAGTTTTGGAAACCCTAATACTGCTGAGCCTCTTGGCCACTGGTCTTTTCTACTTCCCATCCATATAGGACTTCTGACATGGTATAAGCAATATTGAGGAAGTGGGGATAAGAGCTTGTGGCTTACCATCCATTTAGAAGGCACTGAGGTTTGAACTGTGACTGGGGCATGTGTGGGTATCAAGTAAAGTAGAGACTCAGTCTTTCCTAGCATTAACAAAAGAAGTCCTGAGAGGATCAGATTGCATTTTACCTTAACACTTGCCTACTTATCCAGTGGAAGGTTACTGCCCTTTGCAAGATCCTCCTGTTGCAGACTTAATGAAGGCTCACAAGCTGCTAGGCTACTTGAAGAATGTGATCCATATTGGAATAGATGTGACAGTAAGCTGTTGTTCTTAGGTGGATCTGTGGGGCACCACACTGGAAAATGTGGTTCTGCACTTCTCAGCACATGCTGACAGCTCACATGTTTCCACATACCTGGAGTCTAAATGTTTGTATGCTTTTGCATAGGCTGGGCTTGTTGGCTTGAAAAATGGGATTCCTAATAGTTCCAGGAGTTAATTTATATCATAGTGGGCTTTACTGTTCTCAGTCCTGCGAGGTTTCATTCCTGGTATACAGGAAGTGGTGTTTGTCTGGGTCAGAACTGCTGGATTTTATTTTGCAGCCTTGAGAGAAGCTTGTTCATATCCTAAACTTTTTACTGCTTTCCTAGTGATGTGGTGAAATTCTGGCAGGTCTACCTTGAGAACTGTTTTGGCTGCAGCACTGTTGACTTTGAGAGATGATCAGTTTATGCCATCTGCTATGATTGTGGTTTGAATGGAGACCTGCTTTACTAGTTGACCTTCTCTGCAGGGATTCCCATTTACGAAGTGGGAGTCATCTACACTTAAAACGCTTTTGGAAAAACCTTATCAAGGTGTATCCATGTGGCTAATAGTAACTGACATCTCTACTGCACAACAGCTTTCCAGAGGCATGAGCCTAGCTGGTTTGCCATCCTGAATTCTCATGTTCAAGGTTGTTACTGCAGTCAGCCTGTAAAAACAGTGGCTGCCCTAGCCCTCCGGTTCATTCAGTCACTGGTGTATAGGTGGATTGGGCTGGATCCAAGCTGTGTGATTTTCTGCATTTGTCATTGCAGGAGGGGAAGCTGGTGGAGAAGGACACGTCCATGTGGCAGCTGCAAGGAGAACCCACAGTGTTGATTACATTAGCCCACATATTCAATTATTTCTCCCCTCTTCTGGTGAGTTTTGTCCATCTATTAAAAGCTTCTGTAGATGCCTGTTACTGTGCTTGCAAGGGGATGTAAACCTCAGCTTTTTCTGGGAGGTGACTGTGCCTTGGAGTACTGTTAATGTGGCTCTCTGTCTTAGTGCAAGGTGTATCTGGTGGAAGATGTGCTCATGACGTTCCTGTTGAGCATCCTTGAGCGAGGAGGAGCCGTGGAGGCCCATCCCCTTATTCAGCAGCTGCTGGATCTCATGTGGCTTCTTATGGAGGTGAGTTGCTAGGGTGCTGGTTCTTCCCCAGGGATCACAAGGAAACCTTGGGAGGGGGTTGTGCTGAGGACAGGGTTCAATACTGAATGGCTCAATACTGAATGGTAGTGGTGATACTAGCAAAGAGCTTACAAGGCATTTATAAGCTTCTCCTACTGGCAAAGGAACTGGTTATGTTGAGTAACTTCCTGCTTCTGAGAGCATCAAGTTTATCAATGAGTTGGTCTCTTGGGTGTTTTTGATCCTTACATAACTGTGGAGGTCCTAAATTCCACCACATGCCCCAGGAGATAGATCACAGTGTGCAGGACTGGGGTGGAAATGGGCACTGCACTTTCACCACCTCCAGCACCATTGGGAAAAAACCTCCAGTTTCCCATGGCCCTTTGTGTGCAAGCTGGATGTGGTCACTCATTGCAGGGACATTTGTTTGGGACAGCCTTTACTAGCCACTGGAAAGCTGCTGCTGCTGGAGGGTTAGGGTAGTTCCACAGAGCCAATCACTGCCAGAAACCTGCTTGGAGACAACATGTCTGTACTTTGGGGTAACAGTTAACAGATGGACAATTAACAGCACTGGACCACTGCTGCTTGCCTATGAGTTGGACTCAAAAGGACAATTTCATCATCACGTTTACTTCTCTCCTTTCTGAATTTTTTCTCAAAGATGGTATGTTTGATAGGCTCAGGGGATATGAAGATGGGTGACTGCCCAGCTAAAGAGGACCTGAGACTTTGGGGTTTCTTTAGGTGATTTTTGGGTTTGTTTTACTAGTGCAGGAACTTGTTTTCCTGTAGCAAAGCGATGGCACCAACTTCTGCGTGGGCTCTCCTATGGAGTCAGATGGACAGCCACTGTGGGTTCAGAACGCCTGCTTTTTCCGATCTGAAGTGAATGCTGCCCTCCAAGGTCACACTCTGGGAACTGTAGCTGTTCCCTACTCGATGCTGCTGCTGTTCAATGTCTTTTTTATTTTCTCAGGAGTATGAAGTGCACGAGTGTCTCAAGCAGCTACTGATGTCCCTACTGCGGGCTTACAGGTTCTCCCCCATCATCCCAGACCTGGGATTACAAGTGAGTTGCACTTCTGAATCCTCAAGAATCTGTGACTAGGCAGCATCTGTTATGTCCCCTTGTCCAAAGGTACACGATGTTTTGGATTTTGCAGTTGTTTGATCTAGAGATAGCAGTTCTGTCACGTTGAATCTATTGGAGAGTCATAGCCTCTTCTGCAGGTGGAGTCACTTTTGCTTTTTCTGTTTCCTTAGATTCACTACCTCCGGCTCACCATAGCAGTCTTGAAGCATGAGAAATCCCGAAAATACTTACTCAGCAATGTTCTGTATCCTTTGTGCCTCCTAGTCTCAGTTCTCCCTGCCCTCAATAATGCAGGCGAGGAGGCTTCAAGGATTTGAAGGTCTTGGGAGGCAGAAGCCACTCTGTCTTTGAAAAGTAATTTTTAATTGCTCGGGTTTCCTCTGTCAGTCTGACACCATTCTCTACAATCTCCTGCTTTGAGGAGGTGGAGCAGTGTCATATAGTTCACATCGTAGTCACAAAGAACCTCGTTTCTACCTGACTGACATCTCTAATGTCACTAGAGCAAAAAAGCTTTCAGACAGTCCAGCTGCTGTGCTAGCATTTGAGCAGCTGCTGTGATAACTGCCTGGGGCTTCTTCCAGGAGAAGGGGGCTCTTGATCTGGTAGGGCTTTGAGTGATTGTTTGGAAAGGAATCTCTCCCTACAGCTCTGGAAACAAACCCTGTATATTCTCCTGGCATAGCTTCTGTGCTTGCTTTAACTTGGCTGCAGCTTTGATGTGCTCCGTTCTGTTGTATTCTTCTACATTAAGAGCCCGCTGCGTGTGGAGGAGGCTGGTTTGCAGGAGCTCATTCCCACCACATGGTGGCCAAACCGCTTCACCAAGGAGGTGAGTAAGGGCGCATCCACTAAGCAGACTGAAGAGATTTTGTGGCCTGCTGTCCCATCATTTTCTGGCTGAGGAAATTGGATGGTCCATGTTTCCAGCTGCATTAGTACTGGTGCATCCTTCGGAGTTGTGTGAGAGCTGTAGCCTGTCCATTGCTCTGTCATCTTTACTGTCACCTTAGAAGGGATGTTTGGAGTGTGTTGCTTAGGACAGGGAAGGGGGACATTTTCTCTGGCAACAGATCTGAAAGGAAACCTCACAGCATCTAAGGAATTCCAGGTTGACATGGGTAACCTCAAAAGATCTCTTGCCCTTACTCTTTACAAGGCCAGGGAAGGCCTGTTTAGGTGTGCTGCCATTCACATGCTGGCACGTTGTTTCAGGGAGTTTCTGCTCTCCATTTGGCAAGATGTTTTCCCTGTGAAGAGTTCTCCTAGTAATCAGTGTCTGTCCCCAACCAGGGCAAGGAGAATAAGGAGGTGAAGGAGGAGAGTGCTGAGGAGAGACTGAGGCGGCGGGCATATGAAAGAGGCTGCCAGCGGCTGAAGAAACGCATTGAAGGTCTGTGAGGAAGGAGGGAAATTGTCAAGATCCCAAACCTTTTGTTCAGTCAAAGGGAGCAACCCTTGAGCTGTTTCCAAATTCCCTTCACAATGTCAAGTCCAGCTGTGTTCCTGCCAGGGTGGGCTGTGCTGCGGAGGTAGGGGCTAGCCATGCCATTATCTGATAGAGGGTTATGAGTGCTGGGACCCAGGTGCACAGACCTGCAGCATCCCATCACTGAGCCGAACTTGCCTTCAGGAGTATTGTTTATGTGGATGGGTTTATTGCTGGGTGGTGGGGGAGAAAATTCTCAGTGATGTGATTAGCTTTCTGCTGGCACCAGTTCTTCCTGGGCCCCTGTGCAGATGAGGTGGCCTTTCTCCTGGGGACGGGGTACTGCAGTTGGGGTTAGTATGGGTAGTTACTGCTTGTTTTCTGATGGCAGATGTTGTCTCCATTTTAGTGGTGGAAGGTCTCCAGGTTCAGATTCTGAAGCTGCTGCTGAACAACAAAGACAGAGGGGGGGTGAGTGCCCTGTGAATCTTTCGCTGCAGTATCCCCACATCACAGGACTTGTAAGGTGTAGATTTACCACCTGCTTTTCCTCTTGCCAGGGGGAAGCCTCCAGATACATCTTCCTAAACAAATTCCGCAAGTTTCTTCAGGAAAATGCTAGCAATAGAGGGGTAAGTCAGAAGGTCGGCCTTCCTTCAAGCCTCATCTTGAGCACTCTCTGGCACATTCAGACTGGGAACTCAGCCCTTTTGACCAGGCTGCTTCCAGCAATTGATAACTGAGGTCTAGATATGGCAGGGTGTGGGGAGAAGGTCTAAGGCTAGAAGCCAGGCAGCTTATCCAAGTCCTATGCAGTCATCTGTAGGAAGGTCGTCCTTGGGCACAGCCTTAGGTGGGAGCTGAATGACCTCCTAAAACCTCTCGGGGAGCATGGCTGTGGAGTGCTCTGCCACAGCTGGCCTGCTGGCTTTGGCATCTTCTTCACTGCCTGGGTGAGGACTGTTCTGGCCCTGAAGCAGTTTGTTGGGCTGCAGGTTTGGGTAGGCATCTGCTGTTGCAGGAAACCCTTTCTTCACCTGCATCTCTGTGTTCATGATCAGCCCTGTATTTCATGGTGGAGCGCATTGTGTCCATCCTCCTCTGTCAGACCAGCTTGTTATTTCAGTGACCAGGACTTTCTAGAGGTGGAAACTGCTTCCTACCCTTACGGCTGGCCTCTCTACCAGTGCTGGATGCTAGAGATGCTAGCAAGGCTGAAAACACCAGAGTTTCTGCCTATACCATGTGTCCACTGGGACTAAGATGAACTTTCACACCTGCCCTGATGGCTGAACTCTCATTCGTGCCCTAGAACTTGACTGTGTTGTGCCCGCCAGAGTACATGGTGTGCTTCCTGCACCGCCTTATTGCCGCCCTGCGTTCCTTCTGGGATGGCCACAAGGCGAAAACCCCAGCCACAGTGAGCAGTGAAGGTAAGGCCTGGAGGAGATGCTTTGAAGGCCTTTCTGTGGTCAGGACAAGGCTTACCTCTTGGCAGTGCTCTGCAAGATGTTGGAAATGTTCTGTTTCTCATGGGTGCCTGAGCCTTCTGTCACCCTGTTTCCATAGTTCCCAGTTCACCCTGGGAGATTCCTGTGTGCAGACCTATTCCAGTAAACATCAGAGCTGAGGCTTGCAAAGGGGCACCTGTACTTTTTGCTGTTTCTTGTTTCCTTATTTGCTCTGAAGCAGAGTCCAGTATTGATTATGGGTCTGTAGAAGGGCAGCTCAGTCATCCCATAGTCAAAGTTTAGGGGAAGATATTTGTCTGGTTTTGTGATTCCCAGACAGTGGGATTAAGGGGAAACCAAATCAGTGCCAGTTGCTTTCCCACTCTCGGACCCTGCCTTGCCTGTCCTGCCATCATCTGCTTGGCACTCCCTTTTCTTTCTTTAGGCTGGCCTTCTCTCAAGAGTCAGTAAGTTCCTTAATGATTCCTGTAGGACTAATTGGCAGAGCTAGAGTAGCCAGACTGAGAGCTGCCGGGGTTTCTGATGATCTAGTTTCCTCCAGTGGCTGTTGCTGGGAGGAAGGAAGTGCTGGGAGGTTTATTGTCAACGGCTATGGGTTACTTCTATTTCTGTGTGGATCTAATGCTTGCTTCACTGCGGAAATCACCTCTGCCTTTATGGCTTGTGCTTTATGACAACAAAAGTTGTCACTGAATATTAGTCCAGGCTGGGCCCTGAGGTCTGTCACAGGAGGACTTACATGTCTGTGTGGATCCTGAGTATGTGACTCATGGAAAAATCAAATCTTCTCTGCTTTAGAGGCGTATGTCCCTCCTCAACTATTCTATAATGGCAAGGTGGATTATTTTGACCTTCAGCGACTTGGAGGTCTCCTATCTCACCTTAAGAAGACTCTGAAAGGTAAATGGTCTTATTTCCAATACCTACAGCCACGTCCTGGCTGGAGTTCATTCAAGAGACATCCCAGGGAGGGAGGGAGCTGTGGGTAATGAACTTGATTAAATTTAAGGAAAGGAGATTCGAATTTGAATGAGATGCAAGTTATACTGAAGAAGACACCATCCTTCTTGTGTTGAGCATCCTTTAAGTTTACAGTTTACTGTTTATATCCATGAATGGGGCATGTGGCTGGTGGAGTGGAATCATAGCAGTACCCTGTGGTGTGGTACTCTTGCTGCGCCGTAGCCATGGGGTGGGAGCTGTGAAAGAGCTGACCATCTGCCTGGCTTTGCTGGATGTGAAGGATGCCTATGGCAGGGGGGTTGGAACTAGATGATCTTAAGGTCCTTTCCAACCCTAACTATTGTACGATTTTATGTCCAGGATTTACTTGCTATACCTCTCGGGGCAAGCAAGAGCAGCCCTTTGTACGTACTGCAGCTGTGTCGTTGTATGCAGGATGGTACTCACACAATAGACATCCCTTTTGGAAGGTTAGAACCCCCTTGCCATTCCATTGGACTTGGTTTGTCTCTGGTTTTTGGCTCATGTGGCACTTGCCTTTAGCTCAGATCTCCTTTCTCCTTCCCCAGTGTGTTTGCAAGATTCAGAAAATTTTCCCTGTCTCAAATTGCTCCCTGGCTGTTCAAAATAAGATTACTTAACTTGAGAACCTTGCCATCTCCTCTGGTCACTAACCAAGGTCTTCCTGGCCAGCTTTAAAGACAAGGCTATAGACTAGAGGACACATTAGTCAGGCTTTGTGCAGCATAGCCATCAGCACAGCCTTCCTCTAAGCTGAGAATGGTTTCTGGTCTGAGTCACAGTCCTAGTGACTTGGGGACATATCATGGGAGAACATTGAAGAACTGGGTTCTTAAAAATGGTCTCCATCCCTGAGTTTCCTTCCCTCTGCTAGTTCATTTTGCTCCTGATGGTTGTCCTCTGGTTCCTCAGTAATTCTATTTGTTGCTGGTAGGACCAGGAACAGAAATGGGTCCTGGTTGAGCAGCACCCATTGCTGCTTGGTCTCCGCTGCATTAGCAAGGGCAGACCTATTCCACATAAGGCAGCTGGGGGGTCGGTGAGCTTGTTCTAATACAGCATCCTCCTCTACTGCCAAGAAGCAGGAAAGAGGATGAACCTAGGTCTGTCTCATGGGAAGCAAAGAATGATTCCTGTGTTCACAGCTGCTTTGGTGTGCTCTATGCAGATGACCTGGCTGCAAAAGCCAATGTGCTGATTGACCCTGCAGAGCTGCAGGCAGTGACTATGGATGATCTCGATGAAGATGAGGAATCGGCAACATCAGCAGCACAAGTGAGCCAGGATTTACTGTAATTCACCTGTGGGGACCCTGGTGCTGGCACAGCAAGCTCAGCCTCTGCCTAGAAAAGCTTTACCTTAGATGAAGGCAGAGTCTGGGCCAAGACTCTTAACAATCCATGGACAACCAGATAAATAGCTTCACTTGCTTGAAGGTTGCTGGAGATCGGCGAAGTCCTGGATGCACTAAGTTTGAGCAGTGAAATTTCCTCTGCTCTGCTCTCTCACTACCCATTGATCTACGTACATCCCTTCCCGTCCGTTGCAGATCTTGGTGCTTGCATTTGAAAGGGTGCACGGCAACTACAGACAGAGCAACTTCTTGGTTGCAGAGCTGCTGCTTGTACTTGGCATGTGCCCTTAGAGGAAGGAATATCCATTTGCTAACCTGGCACTGCTGGCCCAGACAAGATAGGGAAGGTACATGCTCGCCTTCCAGTGACCACGGTTCATCTTTACCAACATCTTTGCAGGGATAAGGGAGGAATAGTGGGCAGCCAAACAACTAGAACTGTTTTTTCTTTGATTTCAGTCTCAGCGTCCCTCTGCTGCCCTGGCCATTGGAGGAGCTCTTGCCAGACCTGGCTGGCTCAGCTCCCCCACTTTGGGCCGTGCCAACCGCTTCCTCAGCACAGCAGCCGTCAGCCTGATGAACCCGCGGCGGCCTCTTGGAGCTCTGGAGAAGATTAAAGTGCGCACACTAAGTGTGGAGCAGCGAACAGAGGAGGACAGTGAGTACCTCTGCTGCATGTTAGTGTGGCCCAGGTGATCCCTAGGAGAATGGCATCTTCCAGCTCCCAGTATTCTCAAGAGGAATGCAATCTATTTACTTCCAGCTTTGCTGACACCCACAAGTCCATAGTTAACTAGTTTGTCATCCTGAACGTGACACTGGGTATGCTGTCACTTTCTGCTTGTTAGGAAATGCTGCCTTGTTCCTTCAAGTGCAGTAGGACTTTGCAGAGAGGTAATCCAGAAGGAGCTGTTGACACACTTGCTCTGAACACAGGCAGGCTGGATAATGATGTGTGCAGTAGCAACACCATTGCTGCTATGTTGGGCCAGACAGGCCTCTGACACAGGTACAGGGCTCAAGGAAGTTGGGTGGAGAAGTGATTCAGAGCAGCCCTGCAGAGAAGGACTTGGGGTGTTGGTTGATGAGAAGCTGAACATGAGCTAGCCGTGTATGTTCGCAGCCCAGAAAGCCAACTATATACTGAGCTGCATCAAAAGGAGCATGACCAGCAGGTGAAAGGAGGTGATCCTGCCCCTCTACTCTGCTCTCATGAGACCCCACTTGGAGTACTGTGTACAATTCTTGTGTCAACCAAGAAGGACATGGAACTGTTGGAACAAGTCCAGTGGAGGCCATGAGGATGATCAGGGGACTGGAGCACCTCCTGTATAAAGATAGGCTGAGAAAGTTGGGGCTGTTCAGCCTGGAGAAGAGAAGGCTGTGTGGAGACATCATAGCATCCTTCCAATATCTGAAGGGGGCCTCTAGGGGTGCTGCGGAGGGACTCTTCATCAAGGACTGTAGTGATAGGATGAGGGGTACCAGGTTCAAATTTAAGCAGGGGAAGTTCAGGTTAGATATAAGGAAGTTCTTTACTGTGAGGGTGGTGAGGCGCTGGAACAGGTTGCCTGATAAGTGATAAATACTCCATCCCTGGCAGTGTTCAAGGCCAGGTTGGAAGGAGTCTGGGGTGACATGCTTTAGTTTGTGGTGTCCCTGCCCATGGCAGGGGGGTTGGAACTGGATAATCTTCAGGTCCTTTCCAGCCTACACCATTCTATGATTCTATGACATAGAATCGTAAAGTCATAGAATAGTTAGGGTTGGAAAGGACCTGAAGATCATCCAGTTCCAACCCCCCTGCCATGGGCAGGGACACCACAAACTAAACCACGTCACCCAAGGCTCTGTCCAACCTGCCTTGTACACCACCAGGGATAAAAAAACAAACAAACAAACAAACAAACTGACATGCATGACCTGGGTCTGTTTAAACAGATCTGGGAGGTCAACCTGATGCATGCAGTGAGATGGGAATGGTATGTTAGTATATCTAGTGAACCACATGGGCTGGGAAGGGGCAGTGTGTTAGAAAGACACAGCAGGGCTTTGGCTTCAGAGGGGTGCAGGCAGAAACTGAGGTGCCAGAATGCCTTGCTGAGAATCTCTATTCTGTCTGGGGGATGCATTGCAGTTGAAGGCAGCCATGGAAATGAGGGTCTCTTACTTGGCAAACCCCCAGAGGAGCCAGATCAGCCCATCACAGAGAACTCTCTCCTGGAAGTCCTGGATGGGATAATCATGATGTACAACCTCAGTGTCCACCAGCAGCTTGGGAAGGTAAGCAGGAATCCATTCCCCCAGCATCCATGCTTCGACACTGTCTGTTTCCTGCTTATTTGGTGACTGTGTGTGCCCTTTTTCTTCTCCCAACTTCCATGGGGGATCTGGCTGCATGCTTGTATGTCTAGGACAAAATGCCCTCATTTGTGTTTGGAATCTGCTGTTTTTTCAGATGGTTGGTGTGTCAGATGATGTGAATGAATATGCCATGGCGCTGAAAGACACAGAGGAAAAAATCAGCCGCTGCCCAAAGAGGGTAAGTGTCTCTGCATTTCCAGCTTCCTTCTCTGGTGAGCCTCAGTATCTGGCAAAAAGGATGAAGCACAGTGGGTGATTTCTAGCCTTGGAGCAGCCAATGTTTTGGATGGGGTAGTAACCTATGCCTGGAGCTGGCAGCTGCATTTCATAGTGTGCCAATCCGTTGTACCATGGGCTCAAGGAACAGAGGGACTGAAGCAACCACTTCAGCTTCTCCCAGACAAGCTGATTGCAAACTTCCATGTGCTGCAGGTAGATGCCTTGGAGATGGTTTCCTGGGGTGAGGACTCTCCAGTGCTGGACTGGATGCCTCTGTCCAGTTCCAGCTGCAAGAGACAGTGTACCTGATGATGTTAAAAAAGTATCTGACAGGAGGTGACTCTAAAGCTGCTGCCCACCCCAGGCTAGCATCTGCGTCAGGCCTTGTAGGCTGCTGCTGAGAGTGATGGGTGCTCTTTATAGCACTGTTTCCCACTCTCTACGTAGAAAGACTGCCGATCACTTTCCCTTCTGCCAGTATTCCTTAGCTAGCCCCAGGGTGGTATTTGCTTTTGCATTGTTTGTCCAGCTCTGGAAAAAGAATGCTATAAATGGCAGTGACATCTGCCCTCACATCTCTGCACTCTTTTCAGAGGAGAGACATCCATGAGGAACTGCTGAAGAGCCAAAAGGTTTTCTCTGAGAAGCTCAATCACCTAAGTCGACGCCTTGCTTGGATAAATGTCACCATTTATTCAAAGGTGAGTGTAATGTGAGCAGCTCAGGCAAGACCAAGCCAGGTGCCTCTGTTTCTGTGCTGCTTAGCTCACGTGTTACAAGTGTCTTTTTCCCTGGTGTTGGAGCATTACCAATAATCTCTGGGGCTTGATTTTCCCTTCTTGTGCATCAGAGACTCCTTCCTAGGCCTGGGCCCTTCCTGTCCCAGACTTGGTCCCATTGTGTTTGTTAGGGTATAGCCTAGCCTGTTCTGAGCTGTGCATGGTGCTGTAGGCTTTCCCTTGGGGCATCAGAGGGTGCAGGTTGAAGGGAGGTTCAGTTCTTAGGGCATGTCTGGAGGATAGAGGCTACTCTAAGCCATTTCCCTGAGCTATGGTGTATGTCACAGGGAGATCTCTTTAGTGCTGCTTTTCCTGAAATCTGAAGGATCCAAGCCTGAGCGATTTTGTTCAGGTGTTCTGTCCTTCTTCATTTGGTTCCCACATAGAGAGAGTGCATTCTGCAGTTAGTAGCACAATGACTGTTTGCACAGGTTGTCTTTTTTTCCCCTGCACTCACCATTTTCCAGGATAAAATCTCTGGTGTGTTTTCTCATGAGCAGTTTTGTTGTTACACTCCACTGATGTCCCTGTCTTCCCTTGCACATTGCCTTACCCCATCTCTGTAGCTTTTTTTGTGCTGGGGAAGAAGACACATTTTCCTGAACATGCTGTGGTAGCAGGGTTCCCTGAGCATGCATGTGTCCCAGAATGTAAACAGGATGGGTAGTTCATACGAGCACATTTGGCAGAGCTGAAGTGGCTGATCCTGACTCATGAGCTCTTTGCTTGTTCCCTCCTTCGCTCCCAGAGCAGGATGGCAAGGCACAGTGCTGCGCAGCAGCTCTCCAGCTCCATTAGCATAGCCCATGCTTGCCAGAAAACAGGCCTTTCTTCCCAGACTGTTCTTGAAAGGCAGAGGGGCATTACCAGTGTATATTGCAGGTATCGCCACAATGCCCATGAAGAAACACTGTTCATGTCTCTACATGATCTGTTATCATTAAATGCAGGTGCCCACCTCCCATCAGAAGCGTGGTGTCACCTTTCTGTGTGAATCAGCAGCATTTGGGAGTGAAGGCTACAGCCTTCTCCACTTGTGCTCCTGTCCTGGTCTGCATGGCCCCCAGGGAGAGCAGCTCACTAGATGACTTGGGCTGTGAAATGTGCCCCAGGAGCTGAGCGAGCTTGCTCTGGAGAGGAATGTGGCTGCTCAGAGGAGTACGTCCATACTGCCTGTACCTTCAGGGCTCCATCTCACAGCCATCACAGGTCCCTGCTGTCTCCGGTGGAGACATCTTTCCAGCAGGCTCCTGTGTCCCTGGGACTTGTGTGCAATGGAGGGACACATTTGTATGAGTGTTGCAGGCACTGCTGATGCTGATGGAGAAAAAGTCTACAGGGGAAGTCCTGCTCTGTGCTGAGGTGTCAGAGCATGGAGGAGGCTGCTGCTTCTTACGGGCAATTAATCACTAGTTTTCTGAGCTGAGGGATTCAAGGTTAGATGAAAGGGAGTACTACAGCTCAAGAACACTTGAAGTAAACAATCCTGCCCTCAAAACATCCCTGTGGGAAGACCATTTCAGCTTATTTTATTACAACCCTGTGTTTATCCATCACATGTGGGTAATCACGTCTTTGTTTCCTCTTGGTGTAGGCTTTCTTCTAGCTTGGTAATCCCTGAAATGATGTTCTGAGGTTATCAAATCTTAATAAAACCAAATGCAGCTTTATTTACCTTAATGTTGTCTGCAGAATTGCTTTTTATCCTGAAAGCAACAGTTAAGCTGAGATATGTGTCAGTGTTGAAATAAAGATGTCTTTTAGTCAATTTAGTTGGTTTGCACTAGTTCAGTCTAATTTATAGAACAAACCCATGTAAATCTGCCAAAGGTGGTAGTGACATATTAAAAAGAAAAGCCACTAAGGAAATGAAGTTGCTTATCTGCACCTCTTGTTTTAATTTGTTTTTAAATCAGAAGTATAACCGTCCTCCATCTGTTTTGATGCAAATTGCTACTGCTTATGATATTTCTTGACATTGAAGGATATGAAATAGTATTTCCTCTTTTTATGGCTTTGTTGGTGTTGACTTTTGTAGCTTAAAGTTATGTAGTTGCCCTTAAATTTCCTGGTTTTAATTTAGGAGCCTCTTGAGTTTTGCTTAGAGAAGCAAGAGGCCGATGTTCCTCAGGATGGTGAATGTAGTTGAATGGCTGGCACAGAATTCAAAAGGCTGTGGCTGCCTATTATAAAGATCTGAGCTGGCATGAGCTTTCAGCCTGTTCCTATTTAATTCAGACAAAGGACCAGCCTTCTTTGCAGCAGATTTATGCTGGGTTTTCTAGTATCTGCCTTCCTTCAGCCAGTGTCCTTGGAATAAAAAGTAGCATGCCTTTTATTGTGGTCCGATATGCCCTGCCAAGGAGTAGTTCTTGGAGGGTTTCAAGTCACAGTGAGATGAAGACATGGTTGGTCTGATGACACGTTGGTGATGTTTGTGCTCTGAGCTTGAGGTTGGTGTAGAGATCTCTGACTGCTCCTTCTACCTGTTGCTTCTGTGGCTCTATGAAAAGACCAAATGTCATAGATCTGGTTAATGAATTTAAAGCAGTGGCCTGAGGAACATCTCAGCTGTGGAGCTGTTTCTCAGGCCTAAGTGTGATGCTGATTGTTGTGTTTCTCCAAAGAGAAACTGGACAAAACTGAATGGGGATTGTTGTATGTTCTCTGGCCAGGAAAAGATGCAGGATATATATTGGCTGCTGCGAGTGTGCATCCGTACCATCGAGCATGGTGACAGGACAGGCTCACTTTTCGCTTTCATGCCGGAGTTCTACCTCAGTGTGGCTATGAACAGCTACAGTGCACTCAAGAACTACTTTAGCCCTGTAAACAGCATGGAGGAGCTTCCAGGTAAGGGGATGAGGAGTCCTTGCTAATTCCGGCCTGATAAAGTGTAAAGCAAGCCGCATCCTTATGGTGAAGTAGTGGTAGGTGAGCATCACCCCTTCTGTGTCCTTCCCTGGTTGATGTGCTGCATCAGTATGTTATCTGTGTACTGTGGGGCAGGCAGTGAGTGCTGTTCCTTGAACAGATACCCACTGGTGAGCCATGCCTTTGCTGTGCTCAAGCAGGAGCCCATGCCTTGCCCAAAGCTATAAGTGTGAAAATCATTAGCAGCTAAAGATTTTGTTTCCAAGGAGGTACCAGGAATGAGCTGGGATGCTGGAAAGTGTGATTGCCCCAGCAATGTGTGCCATTACGTGCTGGTTTCTGGGTGGGAGGAGAAGTGCCCTGTGTGCAAGAACTGGGACTGCTTTTGAATCCCCTTGGGATTTGGATATGTTCCTATCAAGATATCACCCAGTGGGTGCCAGAGCCTGTTTAGGTAGATTCCCTCTGTGTGTGTTCTGTGCTTTTCCTGGCTCAGTGATCCCACTGAGCTCTTGGCAGATAGTTCTGTGGTTTCCAGAGCCCACAATGGTTGGTAGGACAGAAGCTCTTCTTACAAGACATAGCTTAAGTGTTTAGATCCATTAAGTGGGAGCTCTGCCTGCGGTTCAGGGAACAGCAGAATTGAGTGTTAGCAGATTTCTTCAGGGCCTGCAGACTGGATATGGCTTTTCAGCATAGATCTAGGGTGTTACTTGCGTGGTTCAGCCTCTTCTGCATTAGTCATCTCTCACACTGTCTGACTCAATTACGTGGTTTTACCTTTCTCTGAGTAAATGTTTCAGACTCTGCAGACTGAGGTGAGAAGCTCTGTTGGGAGATGTGTTTTCCTAGCTGTCTGCTTTGACAGCTAGGCACACCTCAAAGCTGGAGTTAGTTGGAGCAGGAATGAATTCCATGGCCTGTGCCTTGGCCACAGGAATGCTGGAGCCACAGGGCTGCCCATCAGGCTGTTGGTGTGAACCCTGCTCCCTCTTTCTCTTTGCAGGCTATGAGGAGACCCTGATGCGCCTTGCTGCCATCCTGGCCAAGCATTTTGCTGACTCAAGGATTGTGGGCACAGGTAAAGCTGCAGTCCTCTGCTTTGGAGTGATAATATTGCAGGTCTGGCTAGCCTCACAGCCAGAGGCTCACCAGACTTCTGTTGGGATCTATCTGTTGACTCTGTTGAGGGCATTATGTCTTAGTGTACAAAGAGATTCTGGGCACTGCCCCTGTCTGGGCTGTTCTGCTTCTTCCAGGATGAGATACATGACATAGGATACCCTTTTAAGAGTCTTTTTCGTTTTTTAGTTTTAAGATATCCAGTCTGGGGTTATTCCTTAGCTGCCTGAGCATTAGCATGCTCTCCACATCAGCTGGGACAGTGTGCCTCTCTAAGTGAAGATCAGTCCCTCCTAGCCTCTGGTGTTCAGGTGCTCCCTGGTATGCTGCATGTCCTTGGGTGCCTGGCCTAGTCCGTTCTCATTCCTCCTCAGACATCCGGGACTCCCTGATGCAGGCGTTGGCCAGCTACGTCTGCTACCCCCACTCACTGCGTGCTGTAGAGAGGATCCCAGAAGAGCAGTAAGTGCTGCCCTGCCTGTTTCCAGGGAGCTGGGGCAGGGCTGGGGCGATGGCAATGCTAGGTGGGGGAGCAGGTGGGCTGCTGAGCACTGTTGAGGTTCCAGAAGCTGCAGCAGGATGCTGGAGTTGATTTGAGAGCCTTCTGTCACTCTCATACCAGTGGCTTTGCTCTGCCCCAGCTCCATGGGTTATACTGTGTGTCTTATTTAATCCCGTGTCCCCAAACCCTTTGGGCTGACTTAAGTCCTTCTCTGGCAGGCGGATCTCAATGATGAAGAGCCTCCTGGCTCCCTATGAACAACGACCCTGGGCACAGACCAACTGGATCCTTGTCAGGCTGTGGCGGGTGAGCATCCTGTGTCCTTCCCCCTCTCAACATCTGAGGGCATTTCACTTCCCAGTAGCAGGAAAAACCCAACTGTTTTCCAGGCTCTAAGATCTTTTCTTATCTCTTTTACCAGGGCTGTGGCTTTGGGTACAGATACACGCGGCTCCCACACCTGCTGAAAACAAAGCCTGAGGATGCCAGCCTCCCCAGCCTGCAGAGTGAGTGAGGCAGGGGATGGGCACTTGGGATTATGATGAGTGGTGAAGTAGGACCAGCCTCTTCCCTCGCAGCTGTCCCTACCATGGGCCAGGCCAGCTCATGAGATGGTTGCTGAAGTAGAGGGATCCTGATCAGATATCCAGGCCTGATCTTTGTAGCCTGGACATCCCCAGCTTCTCTGCACTGGCTGGTGGCTTTTTTGCATGCTGAGTGGTGGGTTAGATCCATCCTGAGGAGAGGTTCTGCCCTTCAAGGGAGAGGAGAGAGGTCCAGGGCTGCATCCTTACGAGAGCTTTTCCCCAGCATATAAGCCTGGGAGAAAGCTCTCCAATGTCCACAGCTGCTGTGGGGAAATGTTTACAAGTGTACCAGGCAGTAGCTACCCCATGAGTGGGAATGGGTGCCCAAGGAGACAGGGTGCTGGACAAGTTTTTAAGCAGGAAGTGTTTTAACCAGGCATCTCTGTTAGAGCCTGGCAGAGCCTGTCCTATCTTTGGTACTGCAGTTTGGTTCTTAGTACTGTGACCAAACTGAGGGATTCCTCATCTCTGTTGTGGCTGAGAAAGATGGGGAGAGAAGGTACCTTTCCTGAGCTGAAGAACATGTCCCCAACTTCACCCTTGCACAGTCTGGTGTGTTCATATACATTCCTGATCCCCCTCTGCTGTGGAAAAGGCTTTGTGCCAGGCCTTGCTCCTGGAGAGCAGAGCGTACTGCAGCCCAACATGGGCAGGCAGCATGTGGAGGTGCGATCTGAGCTCTGTCCAGCAGGGAGAGCTGCCAGTCTCTGTTTTAACAGCATTCTTGTTCTCTTTCTCTCTCCTACCGGTGCTCAGGAGATCTCTCTGTTGCTAGTTTCCAGAGTAAGTTTGTTGTGTGACCATCTCCTGTCTGGTGAAGTAGGTTTAGAGAGCTCCTTCCTTCCCCTCTTCAGTCTAGAAACCCTTCTTGGGGGCAGAGGGCTTCACACAGTGATCATTTTTCTCAGTTAAGTCCCTGGGAGATGCCTGCAAGCTGGTGCCCACATGGCAGTCTCTAGGGCTGCACTGTGGACTTGCTCTTACCAGGGTTACCCCTGGGGTCAGAGCCCTCCTGCAGGCTGTGCCAGCCTTGGATTCCTCTCTTCCTTGGAGGATGATGGGGAAGCACTGCTGACTGTCTCCTCACCCTCCTACCACACAAACAAGTCTCTGAGTGGCTGCCACAAGTCCTGTGGGGCAGTGACCAAGCTCCCCTATCATGGGGAGCTCTGGAGCAGAAGCAGAATTTCCTCAGCTTGCGAAGTCTCTCTCCATCCATCCCTGGGTGGCTCTGCACAGTCTGATCCCAGAGGGGGCTGGGTTAGCTACTGGGAACTTGCTTCTGGGATTGCTATTTTAAGGTGCAACCAAATCAATAATGAATGCTGATTTAATTGAAGAGGGACAGGAGATTCAAAGGTGTCCTTGTGATGCTACCCAGGGAAGGAGGAGGAGATAACTTCCCTGCCTTCCCACCCATCAGTCTTCACTTTGTTGCAAACTGAACATTGGCAGGGACAATGGAACAAAAAAGAAATCCCTATTTGTCTGAGACTGCTTCTGCAGGCCAGTCTGAAGGGAGCTTGGGCAAATGCCTCTTCTCTGGTGCTCCAACCTTTGCTTTGGGCATGCTTCTTTGGAGGACTCCTGTCATGGGTTCAGCAGCAGCAGTCATTTTTTCTCCTTCGTAGTAGCTGGTGCAGTGCTGTGTTTTCGATTTTTAGTCTGGGAACAGCGCTGATAACACCGATGTTTATAGTTATGGCTTAGAATGTTTTGGTCTGGCCAAGGACTTTCTGAGTCTCATGCTCCGCCAGGGAGGGGGGGGAAGCCGGGAGGAGGCAGAGACAGAACACCTGACCCAAACTGACCAAAGAGGTTATTCCATACCACAGCACATCATGCCCAGGATGGAAAGCAGAGGGCAGAGACCCGGAAGGGTGGGGGTGCACTGCGTGGTCGGGCTTGGTTTTAGGTGGTGAGAAATTGTATTCTTTCCTTGTATTTGCCTTGTCATTATTATTATTGGTGGTAGCAGCAGTGATTTGTGTTATACTTTAGTTACTAAACTGTTCTTATCTCAACCGGTGGGAGTTGCATTCTTTTTAATTCTCCTTCCCATCCCTCCGGGAGTGGGGGGAAGAAAGAGGGGGGAGTGAGAGAGCGAAACTGTGTGGCTGACTGGACTTAAACCACGACAACTCTGTACAGGTGGGAAGGGTGTGCTGATGCTGTGTTGCCCTATCTATGAACAGTCCTATGTTGCCTTTTGCCCACACTCACTGATGGTGAGCAGTGAGATGGCTGCTTGGGTTGGCCCAGGTTGGGGGAAAGGCTCAGAAAGGCCCTGTGTGTTCCTGCTTCTTTGTTCCTGCTACCTCCCCAAGTTGTTCCTTAATCCTGCTGGCGCAACAGCTCTCATTCAGGCAGAGCTCTGCCTCCAGTTTGGCTTCTGACAGCAGTTGGGGGCCCTGTTCAGAGACAGGGGCATTTCTGCTGTGGAAACTTGGTTTGCTTTCATCGTGACTTGTAGGCAAGGCCGGGTGCTGTTTGGGCATGAACACAGTGATCAGCAGCAGTGGCCCTGCTCCAGGCCCAGCATGTCTTATTTTCACCAAGCTGCAGGGTGGCTCCAGGTTGCAGCACAGGGCTCCTCTGCCCCAGGCCTTCTGCCCACACATCCATCAAGCAGTGAAGGGTAGGTAGATGGGACCATGAGATCATCTGAGCTGAGCTGTGGTGCAATGCAGGCCAGAAAATAAACCTATGGTCCCTTTCCAAGCCTAGAAAATTGCCCAAGCTGAAATGTTCTTTCAGGAAGAAAGCCCATCTTGATCTGACAACACCAAAAGCATCAACCAGTGGCAGTTGAACTCTCCAAGCCCTTCTGATGGTGGTTCTTTATCCTCAGAAATAAATTCATCACGTTTTTCTGATGAGAATGTACCTAACCTCATCTTCTGTTCTCTGCTGCTGTGGCTCTGCCTTTCTCTGCTGAGTTGAAGTGTGCTTTACAACATTTTGTTCTTCAAAAGTGCTTGTGTTCCAGGGAAACCTCATTTCTTGGTCCTTTCTAATAGTGAAAAGAAAGTGCAACCTCTGTGTCTTATTCAGGAAGGGCTTTTGCTTTTCCATGAGCCCTTCCCATGTTTTAGCAGCCCCAGGGGTGCCAGTGTCATGCTGGCTGGAATGCTTCCATGATCCACCAGTCAAGGAGCCAAAACTTGCATTAGGCTGCTTGCCAGTGCTTTGCTTTGGAGGCATGTGTGAGTCCCAAGCGTGCGCTGGGGTGTCCTAATGCCTTGCACTCAACCTTACTGGTACATCACCCCTGCAATGCCTCTTGCTTTCCTTCTGCCTCAGCCTGTAACGTTCTCTTCAATGTTCTAAATACATCTTTGAACAGGCACAGTTTACCAGTGACATGGATTGCTGCATCCTGAGCTTACCTCTTTCACTGCTATTTCATCAGTCCAACAGCCGCTGAGTGGCAGCTGTTGCACAACTGAATCTGGATCCTTTCAAAAGCTTAGATTAGCATTGCGTGCAACTGCTTTGCTTCTGAATGTGGTCCATTTGAGGCTTTCCTCCTTTATGCTCCCAGCTCTACTATAAATGCTGCAGTGTGTCCAGAGACCCCCTTGGGCTGCTGACCAAATAACCCTGTTATAAGTCTTCTTGGGTCATTAGCAAATTATAAAGTACATGATCATCTTTGTGTGATGAAAGTACATGACCCTGCTTCTTTACAGTTATCTAGCAGAAGCACTTATTGAAGGCTTCCACTTTGTCTGCTTTATTAATTTTTAACTCTTATCTTTTAATGGGCCTCTGCAGCTATCAGACTTTCTCCCATTACTGCTGTAGGTTTTTTTTTTACTAATTCTGCTAGATTTTTTTCCCTGTAGTTGAAGAAACTTTGCATGTAGCATGGTTAGTCAGGGATGTTTCTTTTATGTCTTCTTCTATTACCCCTTTTCTTCTTGTTTTCATCAGCTACTGACTATGGTTACGTTCACTTTCCCCTTTCCATTTTAACTTACATCTTTGTTTCATCCTGGCCTCAGTCAACCTTTTAACCCAAGTGCTTGCTGTAGCACTGGAGCTTTCTGGCTGCCTAATATCTTCTTAAAGATCTCTGTGTTTTTATTCCCTCCCCCCCCGATTTCTTTTTTCCTCTGGCTCTTTTTCTTATATTTTTGCGGGGAAGTTTCTGTTGTGGAAACATCGGTTATATCTATAACCGCTGGGGTCATACTCTGTTGCCCACATTAAATGTATTGAAGTCATAATTTCTGGCCTTGGAAAACCACTGATTTCTGTTCCAATGAATGATCTTTATCTGTCATAATGAAGGCTAAGCCAAGATTGAGTGGCTTTTGTAGTAGGGAGTTACAAGTTTTAGAAGCATTAGTGACCTACTATTGTCAGGATCAAGAATGTAACCACATCAGTAAGCATCCACAGACATCCTATGAAACGATGTCCCTGTCTGAAATGGCAAATGTATGGGATGTGCCATTACCCAAGAGGGAAGTGGGAACTGAGACCTGTAGGTGGAAATGCCTCAACAAAGGCAAGCATCTTACAAATGAAGATAAACGTAGCACCAGGACTAGGTTTCTGGATACTACTAATGACTGCACCATGGAGAACCTCATCTGAGAACTCATGCAAGGGATGAAGCTGCTCTTGTTGTATTCCAGGGCTGGTTTCTTATGTTGCTTTCCTTCTGCCTGATAGCAGCATCTTTAAATTCAGAATCCTCTTGGGAGGAACAAAAGCCAAGGAAGTTCACTGTTTTCTGGTGTTAGCTTAAAACCTTAAAAAAACCTACATAATCGTGGAGAAGTTTGACAATGTCACCATTTTTTAGTGCTTTTGTAGATGGGCACAGTCTTCGCCAGCAGCAAGGAAAGCATTTAAGAACCTAGAACTGGAGGTTTGGAGCAAAGTCATACCACTTATTGGAAAAAGACCATGAGAAAATAGTCATTGGCTAATAACCAGAATAAAGCAAGTTATTGCAAGCATAAAAGCATTCTTCAAAAAGGCAAAGCTGCCTTCTAATGAGGTAGACTCTGGCTGGGCGGTTCATTTTGAGATCTGTCCTGACTTGAAATGTTGGTAAAAGAGGCTTTGGTGACCGACCAACAGGTCAACCCGCAGAGCTCATGCATGAGGAGTGGAGATCCTTGCCTTGGTATTTGAAGGCTGGAAGGGAGCTAATATGACAGCAGTTTTAACAAAAAGCATTTTTTATATGTTGGGGGAAGCTGGGGAAAAGAAGACGTGAAAAACTTAACCCTCCAAAAGGAACTTCCACTTCTGAATGACTGGGAGAGAAAATGCTGATGGAATTTAGCATCACCAGATGTGGAGTGGTAAATGTGAAAGGAAGATGTGATTAAAAACCAGTGGGCTGCAAGCTCTCATCTGTTCCCTGTTCAAGCTGGTATCCTCCATAACCCCTTTAATGGTGTCTAGATCCTTATTTCCCAGTCCGGACTGAGATTTGGGGTCATTCTTCCCCAGAATTTTCTCCTTTATTTTGAATGCAATCAAGTTTTTTGTCCCAGTCCTCAAGTTTCTCAGGGTGCCCCTAGGACATTGGACAAAGCTGCTGGTTTAGTGTCATCAGCAAATTTGGTAAGGGTGTGCTGTACCCCATCATCCATCACTGTCAGAGAAGACAACGAGTTTGGCTCCAGTGTTCACTCCTGGGCTTCTCCACTTGTGCCTTGCAAGTTCCTGAGGGTTATCCTTGAACTGTCAACCTATTGCAATCTTTTGGAAAATACCAGCTTGATGCCCAGTCAAAGGAGCAAATTACACTACAGCACTTCTGAGGAAGGAAAAACAGAGCAAAACCAAAACCACATTATGCGTTCTTGCAAATCTGCCACATGTTTGTGGTTTGAATGCTATGTGAGCTTCTGGTTCCACCTCTCCAAAGAAAATCTGGGAGAACTGATGAGGCTCAGGGAGGGATGGCAAAGGGAATAAAGTTTCTGTATGAGAAACTGAACAGGCTGGGGCTATTCCCATTCAAAAGACTATTATAAAGGCTTGGAATCATGGCTAGCTTTAGGAATTGACTGGAGAGCAGCATCATGCTGTCTCTCCCACCAGGAGATGGTTGCAGAGATTAAATATCAAATAAAGTGAGAAGGAACCAAGCTCAAATCCAAGTTCATCCCACTGCACACAGCAGAGCTGTGAAATGTTGCTCCAGGATATGTTCAATGCTAAAGATTTACACAGTTTTAAGGGGATGCTGGGCAAGAAATCGACTGAGGACTGCTAAGTATGTATAAAGGACACCTAGCTTAGCCAGTCCCTGAGCCATGTGTAGCCAAGGGCTGAGAAAGCACTTTTGGGTGGGAGTAGGACATCAATGATGTTTGTTGTGATGGAATCCATCCCAAAGATGTGCTTTTAGGCAGGATCAAAGCCAGGGTGCTGGCCTGCCCAAAGTAATTATGCATTATCAGCAGTGTCATCCATAACAACTTCCTAGTGAGTATTCACAGAATCATTTATCCTGTTCCTATTTGAGCTGATGGTCTCCTGCCATTCCTTTCTGTCTTTGCTAATCCCAGCTAGCAATCTGCCTGCATTTATGCCTTGCTTCTCAATCTCTAGGGATGTGGTGGACGTCACCCTGTGTTTCATTTGCCTGGGCTGGCCCTTCAAGAAGCTGTCACCCCAAAGACACAGCATGGCTTGTTCCTCTGGGCACCACAGTGCTGCCAGACCTTCCACCTGCTCTAACTAGTGGCTTCTAGTAGAGGGAAAAGTAGTTAGATTGGGGGTTTTCACTATATTTGGTGAATCTGTTCAAGTTTCTTTCTGCAAGCCCTGAATTTTAGCATGTGGTTTGAACTCTCATGCCTTTCCCACATAGTGTTGAATGCTTTTGTGAGCCTTTCAGTGACAGTGGGTCCTTCTGCTCATGAGAAGCATCGATTTCATTTGTGCCCCCTTCCTTTCCCTGTGTGGCCATGGGGCCAGTGCCCCACAAAACCCTGACTGTTTCCCAGCTGCTGTGTCTGATCCCATCTGTGTTCTTGATAGTGAAAAAGCCCCAAGGTGATATGCCATGTACCATGGGGATGTGTCTGTGCTCAGACTGAACCTGGCCAGGGAGCATGGGCAGCTCTGCCTGAGTCTCTGCAGAGCAGGGCCAGCCCCTGGCTCCATGCAGAAGCCTCTAAGGAGTGGAATTTAGTAGGTACCTTCCTCTCTCGAGGCAGGTAGACACGCACGGCCACGTGAGACCAGGGATGGCCATGCTAGCTCCAGGCAGCTGATGCCACACTGTCATCAGGAACAATTAATGCTAAGCTGACCATGGGCTGCAGAGCCGAGCAGGAGGGATGCAGAGCCGCAGGGCAGTGCTTTTGTGCACATGGGCAGCAGTGAGCACACAGGGCTCTTCCCCGGTTAATTCAGGCTGGCATTCCAAAAAAGTGCTTGGAGGTGTGACAGGCGAGATTGCTGCTCAGAATAGTCCCTGCACTCCAGCTTCCAGTGCCCTGCCACCTCTGCTTACTATGACACAAGCCAACGTTTACCAAGCCCGGGACCAGGCTCCCTGCCTGGCCTTGCCCCCCACCCATTGCCACTCTGGGACCAGGCCACTGAAGCTGTCACTGTCTGGTTTCAGAGCCATGTCCCTCCACCTTGCTGCAGCGGCACATGGCAGATCTGCTCAGCAGTGACCGTGACCTGGCCCCCAGCTTCCTCAACAGTGTCCTCAACCAGCTGAACTGGGCTTTCTCTGAGTTCATCGGCATGATTCAGGAGGTGAGTGCACCACCGATGGGGTCTGGTACTCAGTGAGTGCTCATGTCCTACACACAGCAAGGTTCAAGACCCAACTCTCAGAATTGGGTGTGCTGTGGTTCCCTGGCATGTGTGGGAGCTGAGTGGGCTGGGGTCACAGATATTTTGGGAAGGGGGCACCTTGTTAAGCTGTCTGCATTGCTTGGCAGATCCAGCAGGCAGCAGAGCGCTTGGAAAGGAACTTTGTGGACAGCCGCCAGCTGAAAGTGTGTGCTACCTGCTTCGACCTGTCAGTGAGCTTGCTCAGGGTGCTGGAGATGACCGTCACGCTGGCACCAGAGATCTTCCTCGACTGGAATCGCCCATCATCAGAGCTGCTGCTTCGGAGGCTTGCCCAGGTATCATCCTTTAGTGGGGTGAAGGGGCATGGGGGTCCCTCTACCTTCTCTCCAGATGTGCTGTGAAGTGGGGACTCCTGCTTCAAATGCTGGAGTATTTAAAGCTGCTACAGCAAACACAGCTGCCACAGAGCAAGTGGTGTTCCCTAAAATCTCTACATGTCAACTGCTCTGCTCCTTTGCAACTACTCTGGTTGCAGCTGATCTCTACAACTGCTGGGAGGGAGGAGGACAGCTACTTAAATCTTCTTTCAGAGGGGCTGTGGCCAGTTACTTCCACTCAGTAAATGCTGAATTCTCCTGTGTCAAGCAGTGTCATGAAATCTAGAGAGGAGGTGTGATACATCTGAGCAAACTGCTGCGCAGAATGTAGCCGGCTTCACAGGGATCATGCCCTCATGTCTGTGCAGACATCTTGATCTTTTATTCTTCAGTCTTAGGATATGGCACCAAACATCTCCACTTCCCTGCCAGGGTGATCATACAGCCCTGTTCTAAACAACAGCCCTTAGGCTCCAGTAGATTAGTTTCTATTCTAAAGCATGAGGAATCGTGGAAAGCTGTGAGGACAGACTGCTCTTGTAGGAGCCAGCCTGATGGGGAGCAGTCTTACATACCTTACCTATACTACAAGGGTTGGGTTGATCCAAGGGTTGAGGCTCAGGACTCTGAGCAGACAAATCAAAGCTGGACATAGTGGAGACTAGTACAGTGGAAGAGTGCTCAGATTTGATCCTGGGATTTCTGTAGGGATCACTGTGTGAGGAGGAAAGTGAGGGACCCTTAGCAGGTGATTTAGGCAAGCAGGAGAACAGGCAACGAGAGCAGGGTACTGTAGCATCCCGCTCATGTCCTGATGGTACTATGAAGCCATGCCCAGCTGCTGAACGTGCCCACTGAGGGGTGCAGAATTCTGCTCTTTGTGCATGAGGGCAATAGGAAGAGGGATGCTGCATTTAAGAGGTGGTGCTCAGCTTGCAGCAGTTGTGTCAAGCCTGGAGGGGACCCCACTCATCTCACTGGGGGTTTGGGTGAGAGCTTATGGTGGCTAATTTAGTGTTTTTACAGTTGATTCCTTCTGTGCTGGATGTAGGCAGAAATCTCTGCCTGTGTTGATATTCTCTCAAGCAGAGAAGCAGATTGCTCTCTGTGCTCATCCTGTGCTTCAGGCTGGGAGGTCCATCCTGCTGCCAGCTCCAGGCAGGGCAGGACCTGGACTGTGCTTCACCCTGCTGACATTGCTTTTGCCTACAGCTGCCAGCCTGCTCTTCATAGCCTGTGGGTGTCCTAGGAACTGTAGCTTCTGCTTGCCAAGAGGTTTTATCTACCGAAGTAGCTTGGCTTCTTTAGGTGGGATTCAGATTTAGGTGGAAGATGCTGAGATTCAGGTGTCCTGACCTCAGACTGACTTTTTCCGTAGGAGGTTTGGGTCTGTTACAACCAAGGTGGTAAGGTGCCATCTCCTTCATGCCAGGGCCAGACAAGGTCTGTGCTGTAAGCCTCCCTTGGTGCATCTACCTGCTCCCAGGCACCAAACTGAACTATAAGGACGTGCTGCCCCAAAGCATGCTGTTTGGATGCTGCTTACAGAAAGGCCCATTCAGATAATGAAGACCACCTTTGCTTTTCCCTGCACAGCTCTTAAACCAGGTGCTGAACCGTGTGACAGCTGAAAGGAACTTGTTTGACAGAGTGGTCAACCTCCGTCTGCCAGGTGAGTCTGTACATCAACAGTGTGTCTCTCTCTCTTGAAAACGTGCTGAATGAATGCCCTTGGGAGGTAAGGGATGGCTTGTAGTGAAGGTTAGTGTAGAGGTCGATGGGGCTAGACCTCAGGCCTGGCACATCCCTGGACTGGAAACCAGTCTGGTCCCACAGACTGCCACAGGATTGGTGTCTTCAGAAGACATGTAAATCCTCCAGATGTAAATGAGTGTTGGTGCTCTTCCTAGGCCCCAAACCTCTGTCTGCTCAGCAGCTCTGGTTCCCACCAGGATCTCTGTCCCCATGAGGCAGCTGATGCATGGGTCTGGTTGTCACAGTTAAAGTGGCAGCCATGCTGTGCTTGGATGAGGAGGTGTCTTGCTAGACACTGATATGACGTAGGTTAGGTGGTGCTGTTTGAAAGGTTCAAACCCTGGACAGATTGCAGTTTGGGTAGTAGCCTTGATTGCTGGGTTCTGCATTGCGTAAAAGGTGCACTGAAATGGTAAGGGAGGCCATTCTTGGCAATATCAGTCCTCTTCTTTGTGGAAGTGACTGTGGGCAGCTGAGTTGGGTCTGTTAGCAGACTGGCTCCAGGTGCTGTGTTATGGGCATCCTATATTTCCTATGGAGCAGCTGCACCTGTTGTGGTGGCAGCAGCTCTATCTCTCTGTTTTGCTTTCATAGGGCTTGAGAGCGTGGACCATTACCCAATCCTTGTGGCTGTGACGGGGATACTGGTCCGGCTGCTTGTGGACACTGATGCTCAAGGGTGAGTGCCTTTTGACTTCCAAAGCATGGAATCACTGTGTGTGGCATTGCTTTGGGTGCTGCAGTAGTCAGTGCCATGGGAGGTGTTGCAGGAGTGATGTGGGTGCATGGGGACCAGCAGAGTGAGGTGAAGCAGATGTGATGGAACGGGCAGAAGCCAGAGCCACATGCCCCTGCAGGACCTGTATCCCAGTGCCGCTGGATGTGAGACTCCTTCCTATGGTGCAGGAAAGCCCTTGTGAGAGGTAGCTACGAGGTGCTGTGCTGACAGCATATGTGCACCTTCCTCCTCAGGAAGAGGTCTGGCACTCTGACAGGGCAGCTGCTGTCGGAGGCTGTGAGTGCTGCATGTAAAAGAGCTGTGCTGATGTGGTGACACAGGCAGTGCTGCAGCTCACAGCAGTGGGTGGGGGTTCATTAAAGTTCCTTCACTCTGGATTTATCTCAGGAAGGCATCAAAATGTGTGCAGAGCTCTCTGGCTGCCCAGACCTGTGACACAAAGTGAGACAAATCCTTCACAGGCACTTAGGTGCTGCTGATTTTCAGATGAAGCAAATCTTATCTTCATGGTAACCAGCTATTCAGAGAGAGAGCACTGGGGGAGTGATGTGGCTGGGCAAAGCTACATCTGACCTGTTGGTTTCTATGTGTCTGTGCTTGCTTGTACCAAGTCCTGCAGATAAGCCTGTTCTGATACCTTCTGCAGCCCAGCCTTTGCTCTCTTCCACTGTTGTCCGTAGGTGTCTTGCCCAGCCCCTGCACCCTGTAGGGTGCTGTAGGAGATGGGGCTCTTCTGTCTGTGCTGTATATCCTGCTTGTTTTCACACTTGGAGAACATGATAATCTCTGGCTTTGTGGAGAGCAGAGCCCCATCTGGCCAAGCAGCTCAGCCCTGCAGCCGTCTTTCAGCTTTTTCTCTCAAGGACTCAAAGATGTACACAAATGTATCTAATTATATCCTGCCTCGTGGCTGCTGCACCAGTCTCACAGCTCTAAGTGTGACAGTGCCAACAGCTTAGCACAAGGTCATTGATCAGTGGCCTTTCTGGACTGGGAACAGGGGGGATTTTGCTGGCCCCCAGAATCCTGCTCCATTGAAAGGGCAAACATCGTGAATTTGATGCAACAACTAGACACTTCTTCCTGGAGCGAATCGGGAATGTGATAAAGTAGTTCCCTGCATGCCAGGCAGGATGAGAAGCCCTTCACTTGCTCCCTGAACCTTGAACATCTATCCCAGGCCAGGTTGCTTGTAGAGTCAAAGAGCAGAAGGGATAAAGCTTTTTTTCTGGCTCTCAGTGTAGCAAACTCTGAAGACCACTGGGAAGATGGTAATGGGATGATAAACACATCCTTCCTGGCCTGCAGGGAGTCCTGGGGAGACAAAAACCTTCTAGACTGTGTCGTCTTTACCTGAAAAGCCAGCTGTACTTTGGGTTAGTGAAACTGAAGCAGACAGTGTCAAAGGGGCTGTTCACCCCCAGGCACATCGTCCCCTGTCTGCCAACAGCATCCTCCATGCTTGGGGCAGCAGCAGGCTGCACACTGTCAAGCCAGAGGTGCTGTCTCCTTTGATGTGCCATTTGGAAGTGACAAGTCTCTGATTGATCTTCAGGGGCTTTGTAGTCACCTCCTTGGGCACTGGAAAGCAGAAATAAGCACAAAATGGGGGAGTGATGCAAGAAAAGCATCATGTCTTTATGGCGGACCTAGCTAAGCAGGAGAAGCACAAGGTGGAACAGGAGAAAGCCCAGGTAAAAATGTCTATAAACCAAAATGGTTCTATGTGATTTTGCAAAGCTCTGCAGTAAATCTGAGGTTTGATATGTCACTGATCTATAAAAGGCAAGCAAACATTGCAGGAGAGCCACTGAGGTCAATCAAGACAGAAGAATTGAGGCTGATGGCTTGGAGACCCTCTACTGCTACCCAAGCAGAGGAGATGGGACACCTCATGGTAGAGAGCAGCGTGACTGCAGGCAGAGTACCTCACAGGGAAGGGAAAACTGAGCCATTCACCCTCTTTGTAGCATTCTGAATGGAGGACTGGGGTGCAAGTGTTGTACCCTGCTTATAGAGTGGTTCTGTGCTGTGCAGGCATGTTGAAAAACAGCAAACAGGGATAGGATGGAGGGAAACTGCAGGTATGAGAGGAAACACAGAGGCTTTTCTGCTGCCTTTGTGTTCCTTGAGGGTTCAGTGCTGATTTGGAAGTCTCTTGGCACCATCACCACAGGATGGTGAAGAATGAGAGGTACCCTTGGTGTGAGCGTAGCCCCATCCCCATAGTCACAAAAAAAAAGGGTGATGACACAGGTAAGCAACAGCTGGCCCGGAGCAGGGCAATGGGAAGTGTCTATTTCCAGGTGTGTGACCAAGAGGATGGTCCATGGAATGGAAAAGGAGAATTTAAATCTTCCTTGGGTTTGTATGCTCCCATGGGAGATGATTGCTATGGGTCTTGTTGCTCAAAGGATCACATATGTAACCACAGTCTCCAGAGTAAACCCATTTTTATGAGCTCAGAAGGAGGCAGCTTATTCCTTCTCTTCCTCTCAGTGCAGCAAGCAGGATAATAGGACAGGCTTTTTTCCTTGCTTGGAAACACTCTGCCCAGGTGGTGCTGGAAGCAGGTAGAAATCTCTTCCAGGTCACATTTGGTAACTCCCAGATTGCCAGAAATTATAAACAGAGAGATTATCTGGCCCACATTTGCATGAGGGAACTTCTCTGTGGGAATTACTTGGGACAGTAGCTGTTAGCCTGACCAGTCCCCTTCGAGCAAGCTCTGCCCCAGAGGATGACAGGGAATGTGATCTTGGGTGACTTCCTTGGTTTGGCTCTGTTTTTTCTGGTTGTCTCAAACCCAGCAAACTGATGCTGTACCAGGCACTTGGTTGGAAGGTGAGCAAGCTTTGTCCTAGGGCAGAGAGGATGGGTTCATCTGGAAGTGGAGGAGTGAAGTCCCATTTATGGAGCTAATGGGGAATGGGTGGGAGTAAAGAGAGGCAAAGCCCTGCCAACTCACTCAGCTTCATTGTCAGGATGCAGTCGGATGCCTCAGCTGCTCCTTGCCCAGCACGGAACACTCAGCCAGACATCGAGTCCTCTTGCTACAGACTCCTGGCATCAGAGCCATTAAGCACAAGAAAGGAGAACCTTGCCTAGGCTGGGATGTGATGAGGCAGTTGATACATCATACACCTGAGTCCCTGGGTGGAGCAGGCTCTGCTTTTCAGAGAAAAGAAACGTGTTTCCTCATTGGGGATGGCTGGTGCTGCTTGTGGTGAACCAAAGCTTCTTGCCCACTTTGTCTGGGCTTACTGATCTTTGTAGCAGGGCCTGGAGATTTTGTGGCTTGGCTCCCTTTCTGTAATGAACTTTGCAAACAGGCAGAGGAGAATTAGTGCAGGGCACAGGTAGGGAGCTGCTGGCTCAAGCTGGGGTCCATCAGCAGAGGGTCTTCTAGTTCACAGGCAGGAGCATGGCAGTTGCCCGTCCCTTGAGGGCTTGCCAGGAGGGAGCTAAACCTTGTCAGCAGGTGGGAGCAGGGCAGCCTGGTGCTGGGGCCTGGGCTCACCAACAGACAACAGCTTCTTCATTTAGAACCGTTTTGGTCTTTGCAGTGTTGTCATGGGACTTGTTGGGCGTCCTGATGTGCTGCTCCCTCCCAGCCTCAGGTCTGACAGCAGTTAAGCAGCACCTTCATTGCAGGGAGCCTCAGTGCCTGGCAGGGAAGAGGAGAAGGGATGCCTATGCACTATCTGTTCACCAGGCCCTAATGACTTGAGCCTTGGTTTTGTGGGAGAGGGAAGGCAGGATCTGGCAGGCTGAGCAGGTGTCATCCCCATGTTGGTCTGCTAAATAATTGAACAGATTTTTTATCAAGCCTCTTTTGGAGTGAGCTAATGGAGCAGAGTTGGCCAGAGCTTGTGTAAGGATCCTGGCAAGAGCAAGCAGCAGGGGAAGGGATGAAGCCCAAAGGTGGGGCTGTTGGTCCTCTGTATGTGAGGGCATGTTGTAATTAGGACTGGGCATATGGGTTGGAACAGGCTTTGTGGAAAGTGAGTGGCCATTCAGAGCAGAGGTGAGCTGTGTTGTGTCAGAGCTTGGCCACCATTCCACTCCTTTGGGTTCCACATGCCCCACTGACATCATGCCCTCGGAAGCGTGAGGAGCAAGGCCAGGCCAGCATGTTCCTCAGCCTTGCCCTTGACTGATGCTCTCAGTGTGAGTTTGGAGCATTAGAACACATACAAGGAGTCAGCAAACTTGTCTGCAGTGCAGCTGTACAAGAAAAGACCTAAGCAGCCTTCAAGGTGTATCTCTAAGAGACTTCTGCCCAGAAGATGGAGAGGACAGGAGGAAAGAGCGCTGTGGTCACCAGGAACGTGGTAGTACCAGCCAGCAAAGCACAGGATGGGGATCCTGGGCTGAAACCAATCACACTGTGCCAGTGGGATGCTGAATGTGAGCCAGTGGGACCTGCCAGGATCAGCAGCACTGTGCTGTTATGATGTTGGGATAATTCTGGCTGGATCACCACCACTCTTCTCCTTTGTACAGTACAGATGAGTGCAGAGGGACTGGCAGGAAGGAGGGGATGGAGAGGTTCCTTGAGTGGAAGTAACACATAGGTAAGCAGAAAGGTGAGGATGCACCAGGTGGGGGAGGCAGGCCAAGCAGGATCTGGTTTTGGGGTCACCCCCATTTGAAAAGTCACAGAAGATTCCAGCCTCCAGGTTCCTAAACAGCCTGGTCACTCACCTATATGGTTGAGCACTGCTGGGATCCTGGGGACTTGGTGGGTCCCTGCTGGGCATGGTAGTTCTCTACAGTCCTGTAGGACACTATAATTACTGATCACTTAAATGCTAATGCTCCTTCAACATGGATTGATGAGCAAGCTGGGGTGGAACAAGGTGCCAGGGGCACTCAGTCTAAAGGAGTCCCTGCATGGAGGAAAGACTATATCAGACCTAAGTTTCATGGTTTAAAAAGGAGTCTGATCTTAGTTTTTACAGGCTTCAAACCAGAGCAGCGGGACTGCCAAGGCTGGGCTCTCCTGGCTCCTCGGGGCTGTCAGGGACACACTGGGAGGCAGGAGCAGGCATTGTGTGGGCCAGCACCAGGCTTTTCTGCTTTGAGCTTTTTGGAAAACCGTGAGGAATGGGTCCAGGTCCAGCCATGGTGCGTCCAGCCCTGGTGGTAGGAGGACAGGCAGGAACTGGCAGTCAGTGCACCCATATTGTCCTGGCTGAGCTGTCCTGGGGTAGACAGGAGTCAGCACTGGAGGCTGGTCACAAAGCCCAGTCCTCATCCCTGTGTGCACAGCACAGGTTCCTGTGTGCTGGAGGCACTGATCTTTGTGCTGATCCTTTGCTTTACCCTGCAGAGTCAAGGAGCAGGAGGCCACTTTGGCAGCAAGCCGGGGCTGTAATGGTGCAAAAAGCTGCCGAGAGAGGACAGTGTATTCCTCTGAGACGATCCATTACATTTCCCAACTCCCCCCTGTCGGGGGCGGTGCTCTGGGCTGTGTTACTCCTTGCTGAGATGTTTTGCCTTTCAAGCTGCTTAATGAACTGCTTTGACAGTTCAAACTGGTTTTTGCCTTGCTGGTTGGAGCAGCAATGTGATGTGGGGTCTTTCCTGAGCATCAGGAAGGCGTGAAACACGGAAGCAGGGTTTTCCCGGGTAAAGGCAGTGGGGAGCTCTTGGGGGCAGCACTGACACAAACCTCAGGTGTGTTGTCCCCGGTATCGTGGGCTCAGACTTCTTGCAGGGATGGATTGTTGCAGCCAGCATAGAAAAGCTCTCCTGGACTTCTCCAGGCTGGTGTGTCCCCAGAGGGGAGCCCTCAGGAGTTTTTTCACAGTCCAGTTTCCCCGAGCTTCAATCATTGGCCACAGCCAAGGATGCAGGTTTGCAGAAACACTAATGCCTGGGAAGTTGATGTTAGCACCAGCAAGGGGACCTACAAGGATGGCAAGAGGCTTGGACCTGCGCCTTGTTGGCTAGGCCTCTTTCCCATAGACACCCAGGGCAAATTCAAACCTTCCTTCCTGTGGGATCCTTGCCTGGGTGTAAAATGAGGGGATGGCACTGCGTCATCCATTCTCAAGGGACAGGATACCACTCACGTATCCATCTGACCCCGAAGCACCTCATCACCCTGCTGTAGCTCCCCAGCGTGGCCAGCTCTGCATCGCAGGCTCATCAGGAGCTGTGCACTGACAGGAGGTGACGGGCTGGCAGTGGCAGGGGCGAGGGTGCAGGCTGCGGGGCCTGTCGCTCCGCATCCCATCGCCTGTGCTGACTGCCAGGCAGCAGCACAGGGCGCGTGGTACTGGGGGCATGTATCACATGAGGCTGTGAGCAGGGTCGGTGTCAGGAGGGGCACTGGGAGGCTGTGGTTGTCTCAGGATAGCTGCTTTCCAAACACCCTCCCCTAATTGAATGGGTGAGGGGTTTCTGGCAAGTGCTTTCGGCAGGGTTGACTTTTTGCTGGGGAAAAAAACCCAAAAGCTGCTTGTTTGCTGGCTGAAAGAGTTGAAGGATGGGTGCTAGCACTGCCCTGATGCTGCAGGGACATTCCCTTCCCACCAGTCACAGAGCTGCCAGCAGCTCTTGGGGCTGGGGTGCATGGCCATGGGGGGCTGTGGGTTAGGGGGAATGTTTGTGAAGGGTCTTAGTTCCTGTTTGTACTGCCCAGGTTGTGTCTGAGCTGTGCTCCTGCAGCAAGGTGGGCTCAGCACCTCCTGTGCTGCAGGTGACAGTCACGCTCCTGTTCTGGCTATGGCTGGGATCATGGTGGCCAGCAGATGGGGGGACACCCTTATCCCTCTGCAGGACTAGGCAGGCAATGTGGGGGGTGGAGCTGCTCCTTGTGCCAGGGCTGGGTGCTGGGAAAGCAGCAGAGGTGTCCGGTGAGGTGGGGGCTCTGTCTGCTGAGGGCATGGAGTCTCAGGGTCTCTCCAGAGTGCCTCTCCCCTGCATCTACATCCTGCTCGTCCCTTTTGGGGTCTGATTGTGCCCTTGTGTCAGTAGGTGCTGCTCCGTAGGCCACCAGCTCTGTCTCATTGCGTTTAACCCCCTCAGTGATGCCACCCTAAAGCTGTCTGATGGGAACAGAGGCTGCAAAGCCTAATGCAAATCTGTACTGTACCAGCAGGAATTCAGGGCTCCCTCTGACCACCCCCAACTCCCACCACTGTGCCCAGGGGTTGCAGGGTGGATGCATGCTGCTGCCCTGCAAGGGCAAGGAGACACTCAGCCCAGCATAAGCTTAAAAAAATAGGCATTTTTATTTCAATGTAACTAGAGAATTACAACCCAGGAGAGGAGAGGATTACTCACATTTATCGATAGGCTTATTAGATTACTGCCTAAATAGCTGTGCTTTAGCAGCGCATTTTTCTGCCTCAAGGAGAAGAAGCAGTGAAGGAGGGTGGTGCATCCGAGACCTCATCGTCCTTGGTGGCATGAGGAGCTCTGAGCAACGCGGCTGGGCGCTGTATCGCATCACCTAATCATGCTGTGACTATTTACAGCTTCTTGGGAAGCAAAAGCCTGTGATGTTTGCTTGGCTGCATGGTCAGGGTCTGAGCTGCATCTCTCTCCTGCGTGGCCATCATTGAGGAGGGGGTGCATAACCCCCTTATGACAGGGTCATGCTCTGCTCAACTCCCAGGGCATGGTATATAGATGGGGATGGCAGGGGCTGGAAGAGGATGGTGGCATTGCCACCCCCAGGTGTTCTGTTGTGAGCAAGGACTGTGCCCCACTCATCATGGCTATTCCTTGGTGCGGGGGTCTGTGGCAGTGGCACCATGTTTGGTCTCGTGTGCCCGGGGACGTGGCAGATCACCAGCCCCCGTGTCACCATTAGAGAGTTTGGGTGCCCACATGAAGCGGGGGTTTCTCAGGCATGCTGGACTCATCAGCGTTGCCCTTATGCTAACAAGGCCATTGCCTTGCTCACGCAAGGGGCTCTTGCCAGGCACTGGCATGCCTCAGCCCAAAATCCACCAGAAGCTCATGGCTGAAGGAATTGTGGGTGATGCCAATCACCCTTGTGGGTCAAGCCAGGAGTTCAGGGTGCCCAATAATCCTGCAGCAATAGAGGAGGAGAGCTCTTGGAATGCCTCGGTGTTGACAAGGACTCTCAGCTGTGCTCCACTATGACACAATGGGGGTGTCTGAAAAGACAGAGCTGATGGACTCCGARTCTGACTTGAGCTGCAGGACCTTGGGGTGCTTGGAGTCAGGGAAGTCCTCGCCAAGGGCCAGACGGATCTTGCCATTCTGTGTCTCCCTGATGGGCTCGAGGAATACCACGTGCTTGTTGGCACTGACCTTGCGGTTGGGCCCGTCGGTGGCTGGGGGAGTGGTGCTGAGGATGGAGGACTGGGCGCTGCACTCCTGCGGAGGGCTGAGAGGAGCTGGCTTCTTGCAGCAGTTCAGGCAGCGGCAGGGTGTGAGGTACAAGTAGATGAGCACCAGTACCAGRCTCACGATGCACCCCAGCAGGGTCGTGAGGCCGGTGCTAAAGGTCTCCCCCTCTGGCTTGGGGTAGTGAACYGTCACATTGACCTCGCACAGCCTGCTGAAGTTGTGGGGGCTGTTGATGGCCAAGCCTACATAGACCCCRGAGTGCCAGGGCTTGGCCACTGCGATCTTCAGGCTGCCGTTGTGGTAGACTTCCAAGGAGCGGTTGCTGTTCCCTGGGTGTTTGATGGGCTCGTGGTGAGGGGAGATCCACATGTAGGTGGTGGCTGCAGCTGGCAGGCTGGTGTTGCAGGYGAGCAGGAGGGTCTGGCCCACCATCACAGGGAAGGGCAAGGGGTGCACGTCTTCAGGGCCTGTCGAGCAGTTCTCAAACATGTGGTTGTATTTGAGGAACTTGATCAGGGACCGGGGCACATTGTCAGACACCTTGCAGGTGTGTTCCTCAAAAAAATCCTTCACAGAGCTGAAACCTCGCTGCTTCCAGCGCTGGAGCATCAGGTAGAGCGGGCAGCTGCACCTGATGGGGTTGTTGTGCAGGTACAAACCATTCCTGATGTTTTCGGGCAGAGCTGCCAGCTGCTCCACAGGGATGCTGCTCAGGTTGTTGGAGGAGAGGTCCARTGTGCGGAGGCTGTAGTTTCCCAGGCCCTGAACCGAGTGGAAGGGGAAGGTGGTGAGGTTGTTCCAGCTCAGGTAGACTTTCCGCAGGCCGCTCAGCTTAGCAAAGGCATTTTCATCCACTCGAGTGATGTGGTTGTTGTAGAGCAGCAGCTCCTCCAAGCTCACCAGCATGTCAAAGTAGTGTGTCTCCACAGCATGCAGGTGGTTGGAGGACATGTCGAGGTGCCGCAGGTAGGAGGCATTGTGGAAAGCCTGCAGAGACAGCTCCTTAATCTGGTTGTGACTAATGTGGAGGGCCTCAAGGTGTGGGACGGCGGCCAGCCAGCGGTCGTGGAGCTGGGTGAGGGCGTTGTGGCTGAGGTCCAGGGTGGTGGCGGTGGGTGGCAGCGCATGGGGCACATGCTGCAGCATCTGCCGGCTGCAGCTCAGCAGGTCAGAGGTGCAGATGCAGGTAGTGGGGCAGCTGCGGGGCAGTGGGGAGGCATAGGGAGCACGGCCATGGGTACATAGCTGGAGCAGCAGCAGAAGCTTCACCACCCATGGCCAGAGCTGGTCTGCGGGTGCCCATGGGAACATTGTGCCAGGCAGGAGACTCTGTGGAGCCCGGCAGCACGGCCAGGCTTGATATGACAAGAGGAAATATGCCCCAGTCCTCCCTCGTCTACCCCTGTGTTGCCCTGGCTGGGGGCTCTACCAAGCATCCATAGATGCCACTTTGCACCCTGTAGAGGAGGATCCTGCTTCCAGCTGTGGGGCTTGATAAGAGTTAAAGGGTGGCATTGCCCTGCCCAGCGAGGCTGCCTCGTACCTGTGCTCCAGCTGACCGTGGGCTGTCCAGCACTGGGGTGCAGGGGGAGCCGGTGTCCAGCATCAGGGGGTTGAGATGCTCTGCTGCTTCAGCGCTGTTTCGGGATGAGCGAACGCCTCGCTGCCTCCTGGAGCCCTGTGTCTCTGGAGTGACAAGTTTCTCAGGGCTCAGTGCCGCCGTGGCACATCCCCACGCTCCAGCCGCCGGTGAGCCCCATCCAGCAGCCAGCTCTCTCCCGGCCAGTATCTCCCAGGAGCCGGGCTCCCAGCAGGAGCGCGGTCCCGCTCCTGCCCCTATTTACGCACTGGCGTGTGGGCTGGGCAGGATCCCATTGGTCCCAGCACGGGGAGTGGTGGCTGCGGTGGTGGCCATGGTCCACCCTTGTTGTCCTGCGAGCAGGGAGGGTGATGTGCAGCCACCACCAGCCCTGCGCGGTTGCTTGTCCCCAGGGGTGCTCAGGGTCACTTTGCCGACCCTCCAGCTTCATTGGTGCACAGCCGCTGTCCCTCTGGCTGGAGAATGGCAACCTCAACCGGCTGTAATCCATACGGCAGCCGTGCCGGCTGCTTCGTGACTGCCCAGCCTCTGGGAGGATGCTGGAATAAATCCGCCCCGTTGTCACCTCTGGGAGACCCTCAAGTCCAATCCTGCACCCAGGCTGGATTGGAGGTCATCAAACACACACTCCACGCACAATGTTTAGCACCCAGTTGTGGTCCTTCCCACTGCTCTCATCCTGCACAAGCTAGCAGGGACGCCCCCCCCAGCCCTCCCAGCCATGGGATGAGCCCCATAGGAGAGGGGGAGCCCATGGCAAGGAAGGGGTGGTCACAGGGTGAAGGACATGCAGGAATGTCATTATCCAGAGCCTGGGTGCGTTAGTGAGGAGCGGAAAACCAGGCTGGGGAATTGGTTTCCATTAGGGCAGCAAAAAGCTAATTTGGCGGCTGCGGCTGCTGCGCATCAAGGGTCTGTTAACTCCCTGTGCCCCGGCCCAGGCTCAGCCTGTGCCRCTGGCTTCTCCCTCGCATTGCCTCCTGCCTCGGTATCTGTGCTTGCCCCAGGGCTGGCCATGGGGCCAGCTCTGCTTCTTCACTGGGGCACTGAACAAGCTGCAGCACCGGTGCCTGATGGAAATACTAAGGTGACCTTCATCTGTCGTGCTGTCCCCCACTGATGCTTGAAGCCAAGGAGAGCCATGACTGCTCCTTCCTGTCCTGTATGGGCACCCACCTGCCCTAGGGGCATCTCGGTGCAGAGGCTGGGGGAGCACAGCACGCAGCATGAGGCTGCTGCGTGGCAGCTCTCCCTTTACCCTTGTTGTGCTCCAAAGCTAGGGCAGTGCTGGCTGCTTCAGCTGCCCTGMAGCTCCAGCCGGGCACCGGTGCGTGAGGGCTGCAGCCTCAGCAAGTGCTGATGCACYATATCGATCCCCAGAGCCTCTGCGCAGAGGTGATGGAGGAGGAGGATGGCTGATGCCCTTCAGCTGCATTTGAGCCTGTACTGATGATGGGGGGGATCCCTGGACTGAGGGTGCAGCTGGGTGGTGGTTTGTGATCACGGGGGGGTTGTTCCTAGGGTCGAAGCCTGACTGTGTCCCTCCGCAGGGTCGAGCATGCGACGGCGGTGCTGCTGGCGGACCCCTGCTTCCAGCTGCGCTCCATCCAGTACCTGCTGGGCCACGCTGAGCCCTCAGCCCTGGCAGCTGCAGCCCCGGCCACTGAAAAGCGCCGTTTCTCCCTGCACACCTGTAAGTGCCGGCCCTGTGCTGTGCTCACCGCTGCAGCCACAGCTGCAATGGGCAGAGCACGGCTGCCCCTGAGAYGTGTCCCAGTCCCCTTCCTTAGCACTGGGGACAGGGGTCCATGGCCCCCTTGCTGTTCCCCAGCCGTGGCACTGGGGATGGGGCTGTGTCCAGTGCCTGCTTTCAGCAGTTCTGTCCCCTTSCAGTGCCSGSTGTCCATCTTGCTGCCCCCAGCATGGGGATCCCTGTCCCTAGCACCAAGCTCCCTACCCTGCCTGGGCCCCAGGAGCAGTCGCAGCCACCCATGCATTGCCCAGCTACCTCGGGCACATACATATGTGTGTCACATTCACACCACACACACCCAGTCTGTCCCCGCAGACACAGATTACATCAGTACTGAGGAGTTGGTGAAGGTGGACAAGATGCTGAACCATCTGAGCGAGGAGTCCAAGCAGGCAGCTGCCACCACACTGGTGAGTGCYCCAGCCTGCTGCCCATGCTCACCAGCAGCCCTGGCTCCTTGCAGAGCTGCCCTGGGATACAGGGCTTTTGCTGCTACTGTTAACTGTGTGGTGTCCCCCGCAACAGCCCACCAGTGAGGAAGACCTGTGCCCCATCTGCTATGCACACCCCATCTCAGCCATCTTCAGACCCTGTTCCCACAAGTCRTGCAAGTGAGTAGCTTCCATGTGTGACCCAACACCAGGGTGACTGCCAGCCGCTGCCCCCTCCTCCCGCCCTCCATGCTGTGCTGGGGGAGCCCACACTATATCCTCCTCTGTCCCAGAGCCTGCATCAACCAGCACCTGATGAACAACAAGGACTGCTTCTTCTGCAAAGCCACCATCACAGGGGTGGACGACTTCACCAAGCCAGCCAGCTCGTAGAGCCCAGCCCCACACCATGGGTTCCCCACCGCACACTGGCTTCTCCCCAGGTACTCATGCTGCCCAGAGCAGGGGGGCTGCAGCGTGGGGCTGGGGGCTGCAGGGAGGGAGAGGCTGGTGGTTGGGGGTGCAGCATCCCCCTGCCAAGCATCTGGACCACAGCAGCCCCATGGGCCATTCTCAGGGAGGGGAGCCCAAGGCCTCAGCTCTGTGGCAGCACTGGGAACACGCAGCAGTCCCAGGCCAGGGCAGGTGGCCGGGCTGGGCATTCAGGTGTTACCTTGCCCCTGGCTGGGGGCTGGTTTCATGAAATGCAGCATTAAATTATTCTTCCTTATGTGGTGTCTTGAGACAGGGGGAGGGGAAGCCAGGCCAGTGCTGGGGAGGGGAAGCCAGGCCAGTGCTGGGGAGGGGAAGCCAGGCCAGTGCTGG
>CABHOG010000159.1:258566-272631 GCA_902168055.1 Aratinga solstitialis | reverse complement strand
AAGAAATTCTTTACTGTGAGGGTGGTGAGGCACTGGAATGGGTTGCCCAGGGAAGTTGTGAATGCTCCATCGCTGGTGGTGTTCAAGGCTGGATTGGGCATAGCCTTGGGTGGCATGGTTTAGTGGGAGGTGTCCCTGCCCGTGGCAGGGGGGTTGGAGCTGGATGATCTTAAGGTCCTTTCCAACCCTAACTATTCTATGATTCTATGTCTTAAGCATGTGGGGAGTCTCGATAGCAACACCGCCTTTTTAACGGGGGCATTGATGAGAATGTTCCAATGAGACTAAAGTGGCTGACAGAAAAACCAGTGTGGGTTGATCAATGGCCCCTAAATTTGGAAAAAACCCACGCCTTAACAGAATTGGTAACAGAACAATTGAAGTTGGGACACTTGGTTCCGACCGCCAGTCCCTGGAACATGCCAGTATTTGCAATTAAGTAATAATCAGGGAAATGGCCTCTTTTACATGACCTCTGTGCAATTAATAATGTCATGGAGGACATGGGAGCCACACAGACAGGTTTACCTTCCCCAACCATGATACCAAAGAATTGGAACATTGTCATTATGGACCTCAAAGATTGTTTTTTCACTATTCCCCTACACCCTGAAGATGCTCCAAGGTTTGCTTTTTCTATTCCCTCTGTTAACCATTAGGGACCAGCAGAGTGTTATCATTGGACTGTATTACCACAGGGTATGAAAAACAGTCCGACAATATGTCAGTTATATGTGGCTAAGGCATTATCAGAGGTAAGAAAGACATACCCAACAGCTATTTGCTATCATTATATGGATGACATTTTGTTAGCCTGTCAGGAACCACAGAAACTTATAGAAATTACCTCCAGCACTAAATCTTGCCTTGAAAAGCATGGGTTAGTTATTGCTCCTGAAAAGGTACAACAACAACCCCCATGGAAATATCTGGGATGGAAAATCCTCCAGCAGACTGCAGTGTCTCAACTGCTAAAGATTGATGCCAAAGTTAACTCCCTAAACGATGTACAGAAATTAGCTGTCACTATAAATTGGGTGCGAACCCTTTTAGGTATTGACAATGGTACCCTTCGACCTCTATTTGAACTATTGAAGGGAGAACCTGCCCTCAACTCGCCCCGACAGTTAACTCCGGAGGCTGAGTACACTATTGAACCAAGTTAACAGGGCTTTAACCAATCGACAAGATGCAAGGATAGATTACCAGCTCCCAGTTACTCTGCATGTTATCCAAGGGCCTAGGTCCCTCAAAGGATTAATAAGTCAATGGGATGCTGTCATGGGTTCAGCAGCAGCAGTCATTTTTTCTCCTTGGTAGCTGGTGCAGCGCTGTGTTTTGACTTTCGGCCTGGGAACAGCACTGATAACACCAGTGTTTCAGTTACTGCTTAGTGATGTTTTGGTCTGAGCAAGGACTTTCTGAGCCTCATGCTCTGCCAGGGAGGAGGGGAGCCAGGAGGAAGCAGAGACAGGACACCTGACCCAGACTGGCCAAAGAGGTTATTCCATACCACAGCACGTCATGCCCAGGATGGAAAGCAGAGAGCAGAGACCCGGAAGGGTGGGGGTGCACTGCATGGTCTGGCTGGGTTTTAGGTGGTGAGAAATTGTATTCTTTCCTTGTATTTGCCTTGTCATTATTATTATTGGTGGTAGCAGTAGTGGTCTTGTGTTATACTTTAGTTACTAAACTGTTCTTATCTCAACCGGTGGGAGTTGCATTCTTTTCGATTCTCCTTCCCATTTCTCCGGGGGCGGGGGGAAGAAAGAGCAGGAAGTGAGTGAGAGAGAGACCGCGTGAGTTAGAGAGGCTTAAACCACGACAGATGCAAGGGAAAAGGATCCACTACGTGTCTTAGAATGGATCTTTTTACCATACCAATTCTCCAAAACCATAGTTACTATTTGTGAACAGATAGCACATATAGTGTGTCGTGGCCGGCAGAGAACGACAGAATTAATAGGACACGAGCCAGACACTATCTCTCTCGCCTTAACCAAGATGTATTTTCAATGGGCTTTTCAGAATAACACAGAACTACAAATAGCAATGACAAATTTTGCTGGACAAGTTACTCCACACTACCCACCACATAAGCTATTCTCCCTGACAACAGAAATAGAGATAAAATCAGTTTCAAAATGTCAACATAACCCTGTAAAAGGTCCGACGTATTTTACAGATGGTTCAGGTAAAACAGGCAGAGCAATCACGGTTTGGTTTGAGAATAACAAATGGCATCATGAAGAACAAAAAGTTCAGGGATCAGCACAAATTGCAGAATTAGCTGCAGTAGTGTTTGCATTTCAACACTGTCACCGAGCATTGAACCTCGTCACTGATTCAAATTATGTTGCTGGAGTTGTTACTCGAATCGCAAATTCATGGCTGAAGGAAGTTGACAATCTTACTTTATTCTATTATTTAAAAATGTTAAAAATGCTATTGGATGAACATATGACACCTTATTTTGTTCTGCATATTCGTAGCCATACAGATTTGCCTGGATTTATTATAGAGGGAAGTCGAAGAGCTGATAGGTTAACAGCTCCTGTAGTAGCAACTCCTCTACCAAATCAGTTAGAACAGGCTAGATTATCACATGCTTTTTACCACCAATCAGCAAGATCACTCAGAAAACGGTTTTCTCTCTCTTGGTCAGAAGCACGTGCAATAGTACCAACATGCCCTGACTGTCAACCATTTGCAACACACCCACATACTGGAGTAAACCCTCGTGGCACCAGTGCCTTACAACTATGGCAGAGTGATGTCACTCACATCCCTGAGTTTGGGAGACAAAGGTATGTCCATGTTTCCATCGATACATTTTCGCACATGGTGTGGGCCACAGCAGAAACAGGTGAAAAGGCCCGTGATGTTATTCGTCATTGGCGTGGTGCCTTGGCAGCTCTAGGCGTTCCAAAGCAAATAAAAACGGACAATGGCCCTGCCTATAATAGTAAGATAATTCAAACATTTCTAAACACCTGGGGGATAAAACACAAGACAGGGATCCCACACTCACCACAAGGACAAGCCATTGTTGAATGATGTCACCAAACACAATGTTATTAAAAACACAAAAAGGGGGAATGAAGGGAGAATTGCCACAGGCACGACTATATAAAGCAATTTATGTATTAAACTTCTTGACGATTGGAGAGGGAAATGAGACCGTAGCCATTACCAGACGTATCCTGTTGCACAGCCAAATTTTGCCTAATCCCATAGGGACTCATCAACCAAAGGTTTGGGTAAAATCACCACAAACACTTCACTGGGAAGGGCCGTATCCACTGATAACTTGGGGGCGAGGGTATGCTTGTGTCTCCACAGATCATGGTCCTTGGTGGATACCTGCACGGCTGGTGCGGCCTGTTTTGAACCATCCTGCAGTTACGGACGCAGAATCCAGGGGTAATCACCAACACATCGATGTCGACAATGCGACTGATGCCCTGGAATAGCTCCAACGTATGCGTGAACTTAGCTAGAACACTGAGTCAAACAACTCTGTAATTCAGCATACTTAGTAGCACAGCCATTTCATACATGTTTAGTAGAGATACCTTGGTCTAATAGTAGCATCATTACTGTATCACTTACAAGAGAGATAAAACAGTAGAAATGCAAAACTTGACTTCTTGTACAGATATTTTCCTTTGTATTAGTTTCTTGTTCCCTATCTGCTAAATTGTGTGCAAGATATAATGGTATCGTGGTTTAAGCTCCACACACAGTTTGTTCACTCACTCCCCCCTCTTTCTTCCCCCAGTCCCAGGGGGATGAGGAGGAGAATCGAAAGAATGCAACTCCCACAGGTTGAGATAAGAACAGTTTAGTGACTAAGGTATAACACAAATCACTACTGCTACCACCAATTGCCGTGATGGACTCAGTCAGAAATCAATATGATTAGACAAAAGCTGTTTATTGATGGCGCAGTTACAGTTTATATACTTTAGGCTTACAGCTCTAACATTACATGTCTACTTATGATTGGTTACATATACTTAGCAACAGGCATACTATTGGTTAACATGTTTCGTGAGAACCTAAAGTGTGGTTTTTGTAAGCAAGCAAGATTTACAGTCCAATTTAGCAACCTCCTTATCTTAGCTCCTTCTTATCTTCCAGGCCTGCATTCTTGTTTCGTTAGCTATCTGGGAGTTACTTCTTTTCCACGGTCGGCTGCATAGAGGTAACCAGGAGTTACCCCTGCTACATGGCCAGCTGCATGTAGTTGCTTTCATTCAGAGCAGGCATATGTCCATTCTCTAACAAGAAATCATCCACATCTCCCCCTTTCTTTTCTTGAATAAGCCAAAGCTGTTTTACCGATTTTTCAATCATACCACGAGTACATTGCAAAATACAAGGTATAATCATAACTATGGTCAAGACTATTACTAAAATCATTCCAATACCTTTAATCAGAGATGTGAGCCAACCATTAAAACCCCAAGATGTAAGAAAGGCATCTAACCAAGAAATCTTATCATTCTGATAGACATCGTGAAGTACCCTCGCATGCTTCCAAATTTCTTTAACATCTTTCAAGATCTTACCAGTCTGGTAAGCAGGTTCCTGAAGAGGCCAAAGTCTGCTCTCTTGAAGTCCAGGGCAGTGAGCTTGCTGCATGCTCTTCTCACTGTCCTGAGGATCTCAAACTCGACCATCTCATGATTGCTACAACTAAGGCTTCCCTGGAACGTCACGTTTCCAACCAGCCCTTCCCTGTTGGTGAGGACGAGGTCAAGCATGGCACCTCTCCTTGTTGGCTCCTCTATTATTTGCAGAAGGAAATTGTCTTCCACACAATCGAGGAACCTTCTGGATTGCTTGTGCCCGCCCATACCATCCCTCCAACAGATATCAGGGGCATGACTTATGAGGAGAGGCTGAGGATACTTGAAGCTTAGAGAAGAGGAGACTGAGGGGTGGCCTCATTGCTGTCTACAACTTCTTCGTGAGAGGGAAGTGCTCACTGGTGTCCGGTGATAGGATGAGAAGGAATATTTTAATGCTGAGTCAAGGGAAGTTCAGATTGGATATTTAAGAAGCGCTTGAACAGTCTTAGATATATGGTTTAACTTTTAGCTTGCCTTATATGGAGTCAGGATTTGGAATCAATGATCCTCGTGGGTCCCTTCTAACTCAGGATATTCTGTGGTTCAAATAGGAAAGGTTGAACATAATTATTCAACAGAACCTCTCTCCTTTGCTCAACCATGCTATCTGTTTTCACAAATCTCTTAAGGATATAAGAGCTTTGAGACCTTGGATGTCAGCTAAGGGGGCTATGAGTGAGGGTTCAAAATATCAGAAGGAAACTGAGAGACAGCACAACTGCATAAACCTTTTTTCCTTAGGGAATATGCCTAAACACACACACACCCCCCTAAAACTTTAAATTTTGCAATGATTAATTGTATTTTCTGAAATGTTTCTATATGCTATCAGGCGCTTTGGAGTATGCTTTATATTTCAGCCAGATAAATTGTGGGGTGGGGTGGTAGGGTTTATGAGAGCTTTGTTCATAAAGGAAATAGAAATTCTATAACCTACCTAGATCATTTGACTGCCCCAAGCTTCATGCTAATTGTTAAAAAAATATGCCTTTTTTTTTTGATAGAAAACTCCTCATACTTGATGGTGAGGACCAGCATTTAATCACAAATTGTGAGGGGGGAAAAACCCATTCCTTGTACTATTTACTGTAGTAAGTGCAGCCTTCTGCAAGTTTTTATTATGCTTTTCTCTTCAGCAGATGGCACAGGCTGTTGTAGGAATGAAGAAAAATAATTACAGGGATGCTGCTGTGATCTGGTATGGCATTTTCTATGTTTCTCTCCCTGATCACCATTGTTTGTGTGTCTCTTAGCTGCAGCTAGTTCTCACAAATATTTCAGAAGTCTTTTGAAGTGCTAAAAAAATCCCATTAGAAGTTCAGTTTATTTGATTTGCGCAATACTTACTTAAAGCCTGTATAAAAGGAACAATCTTTGCACTTAAAGAGTTTCTTCCCTCTATGCTTGTCACAGTAATGATGTAGAATGCTCTGTATGTAACCCGAGAAGAATCCACAAAATTCACAGCTAAGGATAGCTTCTGGTTTTTCCACTCCTGCAGGACTCCCAGAAAGTGGGATTTGGCTGATGTTATTGTTCCTGGCCAGAGCAGCAGATTGGTACTGGTTCAACTGTTGCTGAATGTCAGGAGGTTCTGAGTATGAAGAGTCTATTAAGAAAGAGAGAAGTTGTCATTACAGGTAGGTCAATGCAATATATGAGAGTAACCTATTAAAGACAGAAAGAAAAAGGAAATGGATACAGTATTTCCTTCCCCCTTATACAGCCCAGCAGGAAGCTGTCACACCATTTTAATTATATTTAAAAAAACATACACTAGATATGTTTCAGCACACAAACTGAAAATTAGAAAACTTTATTAAAAAAAAAAGGGAGGGGAGTCTTGGAATTTTCCTAATACATTGATTTGAATGTGGAAGTTAGGAATTCAGCTACTTTGTCCTATAAAATCCACAACTGCCCATGAATGGTACAAATGAAAGCAGACAAAGCACAGATGAATTTCAGTGTGACATTCCTGACAAGATAACAAAAGGCTTTTTGAAAAGGAAAACAAAACATGCTTAAAAAAAAAAGAGAATACAAAGTGTACCAGTCACCTCCTGTTTTGATGGGTGCTTTGTTTGCAAAGTAAAATTCCCTGAGGCTGCATGTGTATGAATTCTCTAAAATGCATACTTGTTGGAAAGTAATACCATCCATTCTAACCAATTAGTAAAGGGAAACAAAAGGCAAACAGGCCTGTACAGTGTGAGAGAAATAGTGTTGTTTTTGCATATTGGGGATGGGGCTTTGCAATATTAGGGCTTTGAAATATTAAGGCTTTGCAATATTAAGACTTTGCAATATGAGGGCTAGGGCTAAGTTACTAAGGAAATGAAACAAAGGGTTTGATATAACATAACTTAGACACACTCTGTGGTTAAAGACATTACGATCTTTTGAGCGAAAGACACACTCTGTACAATCTATGAAACTGAGCTAGTGCAGGCTGCTTAATCACTAATTTGGGATACCACATGACTGCCAGAGAGTTATAAAATCAAACCATAAAAGGAGATAAATAAATAAGAGGCATTTTGACAGACCGAGTGAAATCTGTGACCATAAAGGAAGATGATAGGCCTGTTTAGTCTAGAGAAGAGAAGACAGAGAGGGGATCTCATTAATGCATGCAAATTTCTCAAAGGATGGTGCCAGGAGGATGGTGCCAGACTCTTTTCAGTGGTGCCCAGCAACAGGAAAAGGAGCAATGGCCATAAACTTAAAAAAACATTTCATAAACCATTTCATCTGGTCCTGGGAGTTAAGCAGAGTGGGGTGTGGGCCTTGTCTGGGGTTAGACTACAATCCAGGATGACCAAGGGATTTTCCCCAAGGCTGGAAAGTCATGAGTGGCAGGGTGTGGGGGACAGCATGGGCGAGTATCTAGTCCACTGGGCCCCTCCAGTGCTTTGGAAGCATCGGAGATGAAAGGCAGCTGTATGGAGTCCCCAACAACAAGGTGCAGAAACTGCTGGGGGGGAGGGTGAATTATTTTGAGCCTGGTGGGCCCATGACACCTCAGGCCATCAGGGCAGAGATGCAGCATACAGATGGACTCATGATTGAGGGGTGGACTTAGCAATGGACACTATTGCCCAGGTCATTCACACGTGTGAACACTGCACACAGCCTCCCATGCTCTGAAAGACTCTTACAAGAGATGGAGCCCAATATCATGGACTGGATGGACTCAGCAGCTTTATAAGGATAGGTCCACACACTAAGGGATGACCTCTCTCCCTTTCTGTGTGTGTGTGTATGTATATATATACATGTGATGGTATATTGAAAATGGGGGATCTGAGCATGACATGAATGGTATGGAATAAGGGGTGGATACTGTCCTGGGTTCAGCAGTAGCAGTCATTTTTCTCCTTCTTGGTAGCTGGTGCAGCGCTGTGTTTTTGACTTTCGGCCTGGGAACAGCTCTGATAACACCAGTGTTTTCAGTTACTGCTTAGTGATGTTTCAGTCTGACCAAGGACTTCCTGAGTCTCATGCTGTGCCAGGGAGGAAGGGAAGCCGGGAGGAAGCAGAGACAGGACACCTGACCCAAACTGACCAAAGATGTTATTCCATACCACAGCACGTCATCCCCAGGATGTGAAACAGAGAGCAGAGACCCGGAAGGGTGGGGGGTGCACTGCTTGGTCGGGTTGGGTGAGCAATTGTATTCTTTCCTTGTATTTGCCTTGTCATTATTATTATTGGTAGCAGTAGTGATTTGTGTTATACTTTAGTTACTAAACTGTTCTTATCTCAACCTGTGGGAATTGCATTCTTTTCGATTCTCCTTCCCCTCCCTCTGGGAGGGGGGGGGGGAAGAAAGAGGGGGGAGTGAGTGAGAGAAGGGGCTGCGTGAGTTAGAGAGGCTTAAACCATGACAGCTGGAGAGGCACTTTAGCCTGTGGGCAATCCATACTGGAGCAGGCCCACAAGGCAGAAACTGTTATACATATCACCTCAACTTTCTACACAACCCATTTCCTTATTAGAGGTATTTTAACAGTCTGAGTGCAGCCTGTGACCGTAAAGGAAGATGATAGGCCTGTTTAGTCTAGAGAAGAGAAGACTGAGAGGGGATCTCATTAATGCATGCAAATTTCTCAAAGGATGGTGCCAGACTCTTTTCAGTGGTGCCCAGCAACAGGACAAGGAGCAATGGCCATAAACTAAAACACAAGTTTCAGCTCAACATGGGGAAGAACTTCTTTACATTGAGGGTGGCAGAGCCCTGGAACAGGCTGACCAGGAGGGTCATAGAGTTTCCCTCTCTGGTGACATTCAAAGCCTGCCTGGGCGCATTCCTGTGCAACCTGCTCTAGGTGGCCCTACCTTGGCAAGGGGGTTGGACTAGATGATCTCCAGAAGTCCCTTCCAAGGCTAATTATTCTGTGTTTCTTTGTGATCCTGTAAACTGTGGCGTATCACGACACAGACTCAAGTTGATGAGGAGACTCAAATCCCACTTTATTACAATCAAGCCCTTTTTATCCCCTTGTTCAGTACTTTCCCAACCTGCACAAACATGCCACGTTCAATCTCATTGGCCCCTGTAAAAATCCCCAAGTAAATAGTCCAATCGCAATGCTGTTAGCTTTATCTGTATGGTAGTGAAGTGGATGATGTTTAGTTACAGCCATATTTTTTCTGTAAATTCGAATGTGTGGATTTGTAATCTTGCTACTTTTTAACATGCTTCTTCTCCTTGCTTTACACCACCATGAGTGGTGTAAACTCTAGAAGAGTTTTGAACCTTATTAGTGTACCTTTTTATTTCAAGAAGCTTATTTTGGAAATTGTCTATCCCAAATTATAGAATCAGAATCAGAATGGTTTGGGTTGGAAAGGACCTTAAGATCATCTAGTTCCAACCCCCTGCCATAGGCAGGGGCACCTCACACTAGACCATGTTGCCCAAGGCTCTGTCCGACCTGGCCTTATGTACCATCTGTCAGTTTTTTGACCATTCTTGTATGCACGGGTCTAATCATAAATAAGTGAGGGAATCCTGGTGTGATTAACGTGTTCAAGATGTGTGTGTATTCATATGCATACAGGTTAGATGGGGGGGGAACTCTCTAATTTTACTTACTTACATATTTACTTTTTAATTCTTATTTTAGAGCAAAATACAACAACTCGGATGGGGACTGGAAGTTATTATAGCCAGGAGCCAAAGTTTTTATGGTCAACATATGTCTCCAAATCCTAAACCAACCAACAAGTTTTTCCAGTGCAAATTCTGTGTGCATTACTTCCGATCTAAGAACCTCCTCATAGAGCACACTCACAAGGTTCACGGAACACCAGCTGGGGGTAGCTCAGTAGGGTCGCATACCTCTGGATCCTTAAATTAAAGCATCATGATGCATGAGGGATTTGGCAAAGTTTTCTCTTGCCAGTTCTGCACCTACAAATCACCAAGGCATGCAAGGATTATTAAGCACCAGAAAACGTATCACAAAAACAATCTGAAGGAGAGTTTAACTCCTACTGCTACCTCTTCTGTATCTGAATTGACATCTGCCTTTGTGCCAGTGCAGGAACCCTGCAAGGCGTTTCCTGCAGAGGTGGTAGAACAGAGCATTTTGGAGTCCATGGTCAAGCCTCTAGCAAAGTCCAGAGGCAACTTTTGCTGTGAATGGCGCAGTTTCCAGATACCTCGAAGGGAGTGCTGGTGTGACCATATGATGCAGAAGCACTGCAACATATTAAAAATACTGTCAAGTTTGAGGCAGGAAAAAGAGAGAACTAATGTGCCTGATGTGCAGAGTATGAGTGCCCAGAATGCCTCCCTAAACTCTCATTACATCTCTATCCATATGACAGGACATGATATGTTGAATGCTGATGTCTCAAACTTCAGAAGCTCTATGGGCAATTCCCTTATCAGGCCCAACTCTTCTATATCCTCTAAGTTTTCTTCTGTGTCTTATCCTCAAATGAAGTCTAAATTACCTCACAACTCAGGCATAGTTAATTTGTCTGACAGATCCCACTATGGTGTTGCTGACATGATAAATTCTTCTGCTGACTTGGAAACAAACAGTATGCTAAATGACTCCAGCTCAGATGAAGAACTAAATGAAATGGACAGTGAGAATGGCTTGAACTCCATGGATCACCAGACCTCAGGAATGTCTGCAGAGCAGCTGATGGGATCTGATGGCAATAAACTATTGGAAACAAAGGGGATTCCCTTTAGAAGGTATATGAACAGGTTCCAGTGTCCTTTTTGCCCTTTCCTGACGATGCACCGCCGCAGCATATCCCGTCACATTGAGAACATCCACCTGTCTGGGAAGACAGCTGTGTACAAGTGTGATGAATGCCCTTTCACCTGCAAGAGTTCATTAAAGCTTGGTGCCCACAAGCAGTGTCACACAGGAACGACATCAGACTGGGACACTATGAACTCTCAGACTGAAAGCATCGCCTCTTCTTTGAACGACAGCACAGTGTCTTACGAGAGTGGAAATATAAATGGCAGGAAGTCAGCTGGGATGATGGAACCGGTGCAGCCACAGCAGCAACAGCAACAGCAGCAATCACCCCAGCCCCATTCACAGCATCCATACAAGTGCACAATGTGCAACTATTCCACCACGACTTTGAAAGGCCTCAGAGTTCATCAGCAGCACAAGCATTCATTCTGTGACAACTTGCCAAAATATGATGGGCCGCCATCAAACATACCACAAGAAAGTGAGGCAGATGCTCACCCCTCTGCCAGCACAGTGAAGAAGAGCCAGACCTCCATCCTTGGTCTCTCATCTAAAAATAACTTTGTAGCAAAAGCCCCACGGAAAGTGTCAAATGACTTCCCTTTAGATCTCTCACCAGTGAAAAAGAGAACTAGAATCGATGAAATAGCAAGCAACCTGCAGAGCAAAATCAGCCAAAACAAACAGCAAGAAGATGCTGTGATTAATGTAGAGGACGATGAGGAAGAGGAGGAGGACAATGAGGTGGAGATAGAAGTGGAGTTAGACAGAGAAGAAGAACAAACAGAACCAATGATAGATGTTTCCAGTACTTATGCACCCCAACAAATGTGGGGCAGAGAGGCTAATGATTCCCAGAAGGAAACAAACTTTAGAACCATGCAACATGACTACAATTCCACCAATGGAGCGGAGATTGAGCTCACTTTATCTGAAGATGAGGAAGACTATTACTCTTCTGTCAGCATGAAGGACCATCAGAGCCCTAATGCCTCTGTTCTGGGGAGCCAGTCGAACATATATGGTACGGATCAGAACAATGAGAATTCAGAGTTTAATGACTCTGGCAGACTTTACTATTGTAAACACTGTGATTTCAGCAACAAATCTGCCAGGAGTGTTAGCACCCACTACCAGCGCATGCATCCCTATATTAAATTCAGCTTTAGGTATATCCTGGATCCCAATGATCACAGTGCAGTATACCGGTGTCTTGAGTGCTACATTGACTACACAAACTTTGAAGACCTACAGCAGCATTATGGAGAGCATCATCCTGAAGCTATGAATGTACTGAACTTTGATCATTCTGATCTGATCTACCGGTGCCGCTTCTGCTCTTACACAAGCCCCAATGTTAGAAGCCTGATGCCACATTACCAAAGAATGCACCCCACAGTGAAAATTAACAATGCAATGATATTTTCAAGCTATGTTGTTGAGCAGCAAGAGGGGCTAAACACAGGGTCTCAGACACTGAAAGAGATCTTGAATTCTGCTCCAAAAACTATAGCAACCTCCACCCCTGTGGCTCATGGGACTACTGTGCCAGCAAAATTTAGCACAAGTGCCACAAAGAGTTTTAGTTCTGAATGCAAAAAAAAGAAGGCACCTTTGATCAGTTCTGTGATTGTTTATGACTGATGTGTGATCATTTGCAAACCCTAACATGCATTCAGTTCTGGTGCATTACCAGAAAAAACACCCTGAAGAAAAAGCATCATATTTCAGAATTCAGAAGACCATGCATATAGCATCTGTTGACAGGGGCTCTGCCCTGGCTCAAATGTCCTTTGATATGGGCATGTCTGTCTCCTCAAAACTGTCCATCTTGACTTCTCAACCTCCACCTCTCCCACCACTGCTCCCAGACCTTGCTCCTGACCTTTACTATTGTAAACACTGTTCATACAGCAACCGTTCAGTTGTGGGGGTGCTTGTCCACTACCAGAAAAGGCATCCAGAAATAAAGGTCACTGCCAAGTATGTCAGACAGGCACCCCCTACTGCGGCAGTGATGAAGGCTGGTGAGCTGCCACCTGGGATTCAGAAACTGCCAGTGTCAGTGCAGAAGTTGAGACAGGGCAGTTCTGAGAGCTCTGTGAATCCCCTTGAGAACAAAATGTTCTTCTGCCAGCACTGCAGTTATGGAAAACGGACTGTGAAAGGTGTGCTCATTCATTATCAAAAGAAACATCATGATTTCAATGCCAACACAGATGTGATTAGGCAGCATACAGCCACCATTAGAAGCCTTCATGATCATAACTAGAAGAAATCATCTGGCAGCCTGACTGCTCACACCTCCAGCACTGAACAGGACGAGACAAAGCTGAGAGCCCTCAAATACAGGCAGTGTAGCTACACGTCACCTTACTTTTATGCATTGAGGAAGCATGTTAAGACAAACCACCCAAATCTGAAGGCCACGGTCACATCCATTTTTAGATGGGCATTTTTGGATGGCTTGATAGAAGCTGGTTATCACTGTGGATGGTGCATTTATTCACATGCAGAACCAAGTGGTTTGCTTTTGCATTACCAAAGGAGACATCCTGAACATTATTTTGACTATACATATATGGTGACTAAACTCTGGGCAGGTCCGGATCCTTCCCCACCTACCCTAGTGATGCCAACAGATGCAAAGACCTATAAATGCAGTGACTGCAGTTTTGAAGCATCTTCCATTAGGGATATTACTAATCACTACCAGGCTTTTCACCCTTGGGCTATGAATGGGTATGAACCTGTATTGTTAGATGTCATTAAGGAGAAAGATGATGCTGAGAAAATTGGCACACAGCTTGATGAAATTAAGGCCAGAATTAATTCTGAAAACCAGGAAACATCACAGATGGACCAAGATGTGGAGGACCCCAGCCTTTCCCTGGTAAAAACTATACAGCTGGCTTCTGCAAACCTTGCCATTTCCTCCACTCCATATCAGTGTACAGTTTGCCAGTCTGAGTACAACAACTTGCATGGCCTCCTGACACATTATGGCAAAAAGCATCCTGGCATGAAAGTGAAAGCTGCTGACTTTTCACAGGACATAGACATTAACCCGGGGGCTGTGTACAAGTGCAGACATTGCCCATACATTAACACATGCATTCATGGTGTCCTCACACATTACCAGAAACAGCACTCATCAGTAAAGGTCACTGCTGAAGACTTTGTGCATGATGTGGA
>CABHOG010000159.1:84840-112621 GCA_902168055.1 Aratinga solstitialis | reverse complement strand
TGTTATACTTTAGTTACTAAACTGTTCTTATCTCAACCTGTGGGAGTTGCATTCCTTTGATTCTCCTCCCCATCCACCTGGGAGCAGGGGGAAGAAAGAGAGGGGAGTGAGTGAGAGAGCGACTGCGTGATTTACGGCTTAAACCACGACAGGGCAGCATACAGGGACAAAGGAAGAGGAGCAGGAGAGCAGGGTGGGGAGGATGGCATGGACATGTGTGGTGTTATAGCTGTGGTTTCTCACCAAGCTTCACCTTTCCTCTTGGCAGGTTTGAGACTGGTTCAGGCTACCCAGCATCCTGGTGGGAAGGAAAGTTTATAGCCGTCCTCCTGGGAGGGGCTGCAGAGGTCCCCAATGCTGAGGGTGGGCACTGACTCCCCAGAGCCCTGCGCTGTATCAACCAGCCAGGCACCAGCTCCTGGGGTGCTGCTGGCCCCACCAGCACCCACCTGCTGAGCACAGCCACAAAATAAAGGCTTACTTCATGTGGTATGGGAGAGTGGTGGTGTCATTTCTTCCCCGAGCCCCAGCAACTGTGCTGCTGCTTGTCATGCCGAGGCATGGAGCCAGCCAAGGGGCTGGGGTGGGATGGGAGCTCTTCTTGCTGCCTCCCAGAACCTCTTGGGTCTCTCTGGGGGGATGGGATGGTGCTGAATGGGTGCTCTGGACACTTGGGTACTCATTTCAAGGGGACACAAGAAGGGCTGAAGACTACTCTGAGGGCTTTTAGGTGCAACACTGCCATTGGTTTTGGGGTTTCAGCTTTCAGCTTGTCCTTTGCATTGCCCCATGCAGGCCATACATGAGCAAAGCCTGGTAGCCACATCTTCCCTAGGACTTCAGTGCATCTGAGCTGTGTTCTGCAGACCTCCTTGGGCAGGTAGAACAGATGCTGAAGCAGACAAGGGAGGCATATGGAGATCTCCTGGGTGTACCAGGAGATGCTTTAGCTTGAGGAAACCTTTCAAACCATTGCCTTTACTCTTCATGAGCCTTCAGACCATGGAGACACCCTGTTTGCTTGGTCTTGGTGCCCTCTCCTGACAGCTGTGGCATGGATGCAGCACCGACCCCAGGGCTCTGCGTGGAGATGTCCAGCCCGGCACCATGCAGGGGATGAGCACAGTGTGACTGGGAGCCCAACGCCTCACCTCCAGCCTGGTCTTTCATCCGTCTTCTCTAGCATCGGCTCCTGGCAGAGATGTGCCAGCACAGAACCAGCATCACAATGACCTTGGCCCCAGCTGAGCCCATTGAGAAGCCTCTTGCCCTGTCTATGGTGCATGTGGGTCCCACCAGCCCCTGCCCTTGCCCGCTCCATAGTATCCAGCACAGCGGGGCTTGGGCCATCCTTTGGAGCTGACTTCTCCAAACAGCACAGACCTTTGCAGCTGCTGTCACCTGTGAATAGGGACAGGAACAGAGCTGTGATGTACATTAAAAACCCCCAACAGAGGGTCCAGACCCAGGACTGGAGAAGGGCACCTGTCTGGGACAGTGGTTGTGGGTCCTATGGGAAGATCTGGGTAACCCAGGACCTGCTGTCCTGGGTGAGCCCAGCACAGCTGCCAGGGGAGGGCACTGAGACCAAGCAAACAGGGTGTCTCTGTGGTCTGAAGGCTCCTGAAGAGTAAAGTCAACAGTTTAAAAGGCTTCCTCAAGCTGAAGCACCTCCTGGTGCACTTGGGAGATCGCCACCTGCCTCATGGTGCCCATGAGACCTCTGGTTCCAGGACCCACAGTGTGTCAGGGTTATCCCTCAGAGGCATCCAGCTCTGAGGCCCCCAAGACAGGAGGGACGTGGAGCTGTTGGAGTGAATCCAGAAGAGGGTCACGGGGATGCTGTGAGGGCTGGAGCAGCTCTGCTCTAGAGACAGGCTGAGAGAGCTGGGCTGGTTCAGCCTGGAGAAGAGAAGGCTCTGGGGAGACCTTAGAGCAGCTCACAGTGCCTAAAGGGGCTACAAGAAACCTGGAGAGGGGCTTTGGACAAGGGCCTGTAGGGACAGGACAAGGGGGAATGGCTTTAACCTGCCAGAGGGGTGATTGAGATGAGCTCTTAGGCAGAAGTTCTTCCCTGTGAGGGTGGTGAGGCACTGGCAAAGGCTTCCCAGAGAAGCTGTGGTTGCCCCATCTCTGGCAGTGTTCAAAGCCAGGTTGGATGGGGCTTGGACCAACCTGCTCTTGTGGAAGGTGTCCCTGCCTGTGGCAGGGGGTTGGGACTGGATTATCTCTAATGTCCCTTCCAACCCAAACCAGTCTGTGATTCTATGATATTAAAGACTTGGTTTTCTTTGGCTTTAATTCATTTTTCTCTCCCATCCATTTCCATTGCTGTCAGTTTTCTCTTTCTAATTGGTTTTATATCACCATTTGAGATCTAGATTTGATCTCTGTTTGTAAGGTCTTTTTGCTGTCTACCATACGGTTTGTTATGCTATTATTTCCCTTGACACATTGCATTTTCCAATTCTCTTATTCCTAGCCATGGCAAGAAGGCTCTAGTGGATTTATGCCTTTTTGGCCATGGCTGATGGTGATGAAGGCTTCCTCTAGAGAGGGCTGCATTCAACTGTAGTGAGGCTGCAATTGGTATAGACATCAATAAAATCATGTGCACAGCCTGTCCCTCCTCCTCTCTCTACACAGATGGCTCCTTGCCTTTGCATCTGCCTAACCAGGCAAACCTTGGGGAGGCCCTGGAGCTTCACACATGGAGAGGAGACATTGGTGGCGATGGCCTAGGAGGTCACCAGGAGCACCTGGGCACAGCAATTTGGAAAGGGCTGGAGAAGACTAAAGCCAAGCCCAAAAGATACAGGGGAAAGCCCAAGTCCTCCAGAGAGCCTCTTGGAGCCTCTTCAGGCCTTCAAATACTCCACATGCAGTCATTTGCTTTATGATGCGCAGATAGTGGAGGCATCTACTAATGCTTCTGATGGGACAGGGTTAATTAGCTAGGGGAAAGGAGCAGTGACCGTGTGCCTCAGATGAGCCTGAAAAGTGAGCTCAGAGCTTGGTACATGAGGTTTTCTGTGTGAGGAGATGTTTTGTCTGGAGAAAGCCATCAGCTCAGTTCCCCCTTAATTACAGTCCTTTGCTTTTAACCGATGTCTGGGAGGTGGTGTGACCCTGGTGGCTTGTTGGGCTTGAGGGTCTGTACATCAGGGAGGTGGCAGGAGCTGCAAAAGGGAAGGGGGGAGAGCCTGAGGGATGCAGAGGCTGTAGAAAGGGGCTCAGGGACTGTGTATAAGGCGTCTTCTCCCTGCAGATCCCTTTTCTGGGAAAAGCGGCATTAGAAACTAGAGATGCTGTGCCCAGCTCTCCGCATGGCCACCCTGCTACCATGCCAGGCCACCAGACCTGATGGCCTGCAGACCATTCTTCCAAAACAGAGTTGTCAGCACATTTGTTTCCTTCTCCTTTCTTCTTCTAGAGAAGTCACACAAACATGAGATAATCTTCAAGGAAGTCTATTTCCACCTTTCCTCTCCTCCGAGAAAAGCCTTGCCTCATTCCCAAGCCACAGCCAGGTCCTCTCCCATGCTCCCACTCAGCATCATCCCATGTGGGTTCCCACCAGGTCCTCACCCCCTCCTTACAGCTGCACCTCATCTTCCTAGGGAGCAGATCTCTGCATGGAAGCTGGGCTGATGTCCACCAGGGCTGTGGGGTGCTGCCCTCGGGGTCCTCTCTGGGGTCTGGGATGACTCTTTTGGGGTTGTGGTAGGGTTTGTCCCATCTCCCTGAGAAATGATCTGTCTGTATACTGATAATCACGAGCCTCCATCCCTCTGATCATGCCATGTCAATCCCATTGCCTGTGTGGGAGGTGGAAGCAATGCTTAAGCTCAGACTTGGGCTCAGACACAGACACCCCACTGCTGTTGCCCCATTTCTTCCCTTTCTATAAAGTCTCCTGAACCCACCAAAAGCACCTCTGTCACCACTTTCTCTGGGGTCCCTCCTAGTTCAGTCCAGTGTGGCTTTTTCATCTCATCCCATCCCATCCAGTGCCAAGTGCTTCAATGCCTAACCCAATGCTCTTGGTATAGGCAGGGTGGTTGGGGAGGATGGTTTGGCAGGGACTCATCAGTCACTTGCCTTTGACAACTCAGGCAAGCCAGCTAAACCCATGACTGACCTGTAGCTGCTCAGAGATTTTGGGTTGCCTCTCCTTTTAGAAATGAAGAAATCATTAGACTTGACATTTTGTCATCACAGAAAGTTGTTTATAATCTGCTTTCCTGGGTAAATTTCAGTTCTCCCAAAACCTTCTGGAAGCCACTCTCAGCCCCGTGGCTCTTCCACACAAAGAAGAAGAGGCCGCCCCATTCCTCAGCCTCTTTGACCTGCCACTGGATGTGCCCCCCGAAATAAACAACAGAAATCCCCTTGTCTAAGAGGCTTCTTAGAACATGTCTGAAATTTGTGGAAAAGTGGTTAAAGTGGGTGGCATGCAGAGGATAAATTACAGCGCGGTGAGGGGCAAAGGCACAGACACCAGGCAAGGCAGCACGAAGCAGGACGGAGGAAGAGCCCCCGCGCTGCCACCATGTTCACTGCAAGGACAGTCCTGCTGCTTACCCTGCTCCTCACTTTCTCCCTGCACCACATCGCAGGTAAGGCACCCCATGAGCCACTGCTGCAGGTTGGGTTCAGCCTGTCCCCACTGGGGAGGTCAGGGCAAGAACCCTGGTGAGAAGCATGGATGGTGCTGCTGGCAGGAGGTGCACACCCCTGGCCAGGGCAGGGTGGCATATTCCGGGACGCAGGGAATGATGGAGAGGCTGCTGGGTGGTCTCAGCAAAGCCGACCCTGCAGAGATGCTGCAGGAGCTTGGAGGAGCCTCTGACAGCCATTTCCCACGTCTCAGCTGGATGAGCAAGTGGTTGTAGGTGGGGGAGCCTCCCAAAATACCTTGCAAGTTGTGCCCCCAGCTTGGAAACCCTCAAAACTCTTCTCCAGGCTGGGCACCCCGACCTCACCATACACCGCAGCAGTGTGGGCTGTGGTCTCACATGTTCCCCTTCCCACTACTGTCCACGTTTCCCATTCCTGTGCTTGCTGCCATGAAGGGAAACCAATCCCTGCTGCAGGGTGCTGTGGGAGCTGCTGAGAAGCTCCACAGCTGCCATCCCATGTTCAGTATCCTGCAGTGTTAGTGTCTGGCAATGCAATTAGTTGCAAAGTGCTGCCAAGGGCATTCACATCTCTCCTTTCCCTTGACAGCCCACATCATGTCCACCAAATGCTGCATTAAGTATGCACAGAAACCTGTCCAATATGCGAAGATCTACAAGATGCCCTAAGGCTACTCCCTGCTTGCAGTTGTGTGAGTACCCCCGGGGTTTGCACGGCAGCACGGCTGGGAGCTAGAGCAGCTCCCCCCATCCCTACCAACAACTCAGTCCCAGCTAGGAGCACAGACCTGGGGGGTGGTGGTGGTGGTAGAAAAACAGCTCTGTGGGATGGGCAGAGGGGGAAAAACCCTTCTGTTTTGGTGGTTTCTGCTAATGCCAGTGGTCTGGGAAGACTCAGACACAGACCATCAGCCTGCGGAGGGCACAGGCTGCTGGAGATGGCTTCAAGCCTCCATCCAGGATGTGGCTGCATACAGAGGGAGAAGAATTAGTGCCTGGGAAAGGAATAGTTCACAGTTCACGTATTTACTCTCTTTCCTCACTTTCTCAATGCAGGCTTGTGGGGGCCGCTGGTGATGAGGTCTGCGCCAACCCCAAGAAGTCCTGGGTAAAGAGAGCCATAGAAGAGCTTCAAAGGAAAAAATGAAATCCCCCTTCTGCTGTCTACTATCCGACTTGCTCATCCAGTCCTGTCTCTGGAGGAAGCTGACGGTGCTCGTGCTGCTTCTCCAAAGGGTCTCATGGCAGTGGGCACCATCATTGCAGGTGGAGCCAGCCCAGACCACCTCACAACCAGTGTAATAACAGTGGCCACCAAGTTGCTCCACTGTCACTGCTCTGCCAAGATGTATGCAGTGGAGCAAATATTTATAATAAATATATAAATATAATAATAAAGACTCATTGCCACAAGTTGCTCTTTGAATTTTTCCTGATTCTTCAGCCCAAGGACACATCTTGCAAGCCCAGGGCATGGTGTGACTGAAAGCCCCTTCTGCCACGGGCTGGTGTTTCTCCAGGCTTGGCGCAAACTGTGCCTGATCACTGCATGCTGCTTTGGGAACGTCACAGTGTGGCCAGGTCTTGACCCACGGGTGAGGTTACCCTTACCCATATGTAAGTCTGTTTGTCCTTACGGCAAGCTCTCTGCCCCCCAGGCATTACAGGCACTCCAAAATTAGGTGGTTGGAGTGCAGGGTTTAAGGAGGAGATCTAGATCCTTTATCAACTTCCAAATATGCTGGTGGCTGCTGCAAGGTGAGGCAGATGCAAACTGATGTCTGCAGCGCCCACAGGGTAAGGATGCAACCCCCTCAGTGGCAAGTGTCATGGACTGATTCTTAGCCTAAAGCCTCATCAGTGTTTCACACTCATGACTAGAAAACAGGCAGGGTTGTTATTTTCTAGAATATTGAATGTAAGCAGGGGACAAGAAAAACCAATCCCATGAATCTTAAGCACCATGGGATGATGCAGTGGTGGAAAGGGAAGCTGAAGCAGAATCAGATTTTTAGGGACAAACATCTCGTGGGTGGTGCTTGGCTGTTTATAGACACAAAGCTCCCAAGTTACACCTTGGGAGCATGTAACACCGAGGGCTGGGATGGACAAGTTGTCTTCTGAAAGGAAAAATGGACCTGCACCATGTGTAATGCAAAGGTAGTGAGCTCACAGATAGAAAACCCCAGCCTGTATTTCAGAGACTCTTTAAACACTTACCTTACTAAGCAGCCTTTCCCAATCATTCATATTGGAGGGCTGCAAAGATGATTTCCTCCATTTGCTTTAAACACTGCTGCAAATCAAAACCACACAGGTCCCCAACCAGATTTCAAATGGAGAACACAAGGCTCAAGGAAAAAAAGTTATTCTTGCCATGGCACACAGCTAATCTGGAAAGTTTTGACCTGCAGAAAGAGGTGTGTCAACAAGATGTGGAAGGTGTTACAAGATGCTATTGCCAACGAGAGGTGAAAACATTGAGAAGCACCATCAGATCATCTAGGAATGTTCTGGGGATGCCACATTGCACCATTTACAAGAAAGGTGGTGGTGAAAAAAAAGAAACCAACCCTCATAATTATGATTTTACTAGTCTCTATCCCTTCACTAACAAACTAAAACAATTCTCTGCAGGACATGCCAATGTTATTTCTGAGGATTCTCCACTGTGATAGCCTGGTTTGGGTGATGGGTGGAGTTGCAGTGCCATTCAAGACTCATCCAGCCCCCAAGGAGCTCCTGCTCACATGAGCTGATGAGTTAACTGCTGCCAGGTGGGAATGTTACTGAACTCATAGCATTAGGACCCAAGATGCAGAAGGTGGTCTGTGAAAAAAGGGCACCAATGGAAAATTTCCAGAGTCTGCTCTAAGGGTTTGATCACTGGAAGCATCACTTTTACACTCTAGCAACTGTGGGAGAAGCTCTTTTGTAGATGTTTTGTAGAACAGCTATCATGTGCTTCCTGCTATGTTGAGAACATGGTGTAGTGGAAATATAGTGGCGTCAGTAGAAATATATACAGATGTTGGCAGCTGCTGCAGCATGACCTGCCCCTTAAATGTCCTGTTACCAAAGCTGTGTAAGACGTACCAGAAAGTCTAATTGCTTGTTTCCCTCTAATAACTGTACTTGAGGCAACAATGCTCAAGCCAAGAGCTGGCCCTGACCACCAAGGGACCTGCATAATGACAGGGACATGCTTCTGTCTGTGTCCCCTCACCCCTGGATGGAGAAAACTCATCCTGGAGCCAGCTCAACCTTGTTAGGCAGAGCCCAGCCCCCTCTGAATGGCCAGTCCCAAGCTGCGGGGCATCCCTGGTGTGTAAGGCTGACAAAGCACATGGCTCCATGCCTGGCTCTTGCACAGGGATGTGTATTTTAATAAAAATAATTCTGACAATATACAGCAGATCATCAGTTTCTTTACCATAATTCCAGTATATTTTCATAGGCTTTTTCCCAGTTAAAATCCACCCCTGCCCTTTTTCAAGCTTTCATGCAAAGTGTCAGATAACTCACAAATACTAAGCTTAAACTGAACCAATGCGCACAATTTGTGTAATGCCCATTTAGGCAACGCTGTACCAAAGAGGAGACACCACACACACACACACACACACACACACACCCCACCTCTGAAGGCAATGAGGAGATCTGCTCCATTGCAGCCCAGTGGTGGCTGCTCCTCCAGGGCTGGTTGAAGCTGCCCACATATCACACACAAACTTACATGTCCCCACACAGTCATGGCTGCATTAGTCAGAATCTGAGCACGACAACCAGAAACCACTAGTGAAACCACAAGAATACTTGACATAAAAAAAAAAAACCAAAAAAAAAAAAAAAAAAAACAAAAAAAAAACCCAAAAAAAAAACCAAAAAAACAAAAAACAAAAAACCAAACAAACAAGTGACAGGTACGGGACAGATATGTCACAGCAGAAAAGCCTTTGCACTCCTCAAAAACCAGAATCAGGACAACAGGTACAAGAGCTGTCAAGAAGCTGGCAGCAGCAATGGGTGTTAGTTACAGCAGTGACATCTGTCAGGAACTGGCTCAAGTAGACAGAGAAGAACAACTCAAGCTGGCACTACTGCTTTGAGTGCAAGAAGCAGAAAGTATTATTGCTGTCTTGTCTACAGGGATCTGCTGTCACTCTGTGCTGCACACTGCCAGTGACAGAGACTCACAATCACCAGCATGAGTGTGACCCCTCAGCACTAACCCTGACACAAGAACAAGAAGGTTTCTAACTGTCATGGTTTAAGGCCAGTCAATAACTCAGAACCATGCAGCTGCTTGCTCACTCTCCTCCCCCCACTCCCGGAGGGATGGAGAAGAGAATTGAAAAAATGTAACTCCCACAGGTTGAGATAAGAACAGTCCAGTAACTAAGGTATAACACAAACCACTGCTGCTACCACCAATAATAATAATAAGGGAAATAACAAGGGAAGAAAAGACAACCGCTCACCACCCACCAACCGATACCCAGCCCAACCCAAGCAGTGATCTAGCCCTTCCGGGTAACTGCCCCCATTTTCTATACTGGGCATGATGTGCTGTGGTATGGAATACCCATTTGGTTAGTTTGGGTTAGGTGCCCTGTTGCTGCTTCCTCCCGGCTTCCCCTCCTCCCTGGCAGAGCATGAGACTCAGAAAGTCCTTGGTCAGAGTAAACATTACTTAGCAACAACTAAAAACATTGGTGTTGTCAGCATTGTTCCCAGGCTGAAAATCAAAACTAAAGCACTGCACCAGCTACTAAGAAGGAGAAAAATGACTGCTACTGCTGAACCCAGTACACTATCACAGGAATGCCCTCCATGAGAAGCCAGAGAGACCATCTCATCACACCAGAACTTTTTGGCACCAGAATAACCCAGTATCTAGAAGCATCTCTTGGGGTTTCTGCAGTGAAAACAACACAAAACAAAATGCTCTAGGATAGTCAGCACAGCTTTGCCGAGAGACCAAGTGAAGCATTAATATGACACATGACAGATTTGGCATAAAGGAACCACAAAAGGAAGGAACAAAAAAAACTCAGATAAAGATGTTGTTTCAAAGATGAGAGAGAATTTTGACTGTAGCCAGACAGCAGCAAGCTGAACGTTGACCAACAGCAGAGGAAGTTGCCAAATGTGAAAGGCAAAGCCATGTACCATGGTATTTCCAACTTAAGTACCCACAATCACCTCCTCAGCATGCCATAAACCTGGGTCTATGAAATGGAGAGCCTGTGGAACAATCTCTTACCAGGACAAGTTCATGTGCTGCCGCAGGTTTAGCACAGGCAGACAAGGGCTTCAGAAAGGAGTTAAGTGTCTCTACAACTGCAGTGAGGAAAGGACTGCGGGCTGGGTAACAGCCCTCACTAGGACAACGAACAGAATTGAGAATCAGTAGAGAAGCTTTCAGTCACATGAGCTGTTCCCACAACTGAAACAGAAGCCCCAGATTTGCAAGTTAAATTCTGCATGGTGCAGTTCTCTGCTCCTGTCCATCTAGAAAAGCTGTAGTACGCAGAACTTCTCCCTCTGCTTTTTTCAGCTGAGTTGATCTAATAAAAATCTCTCCTCCATCTCTAAACCTCACATTGCCTGTTTTTTTAGGCCACCACGGCTCAAGCACTGCCTTTACACATCATATACCTTTACCAAAAGGTAGTGATAGGCATTCTGAACCACCTCCAACACCATCTGCATATTCACTGCCACAGCTGCCTTCTGCAGTGTAGGGGACACCTGATCCCTGCTCTGCCTTGTTTTCAGACCTCATGTTCCAGCTGCAAACGCAGAAAATCCTTAAAGCTCTGCACAGAGGTCACACAGCACCTTCCTTTCTTCAGCAGCACACAAGCTCTCTGGCTGTGTGAAGCCCTGGCACCAGCTAACCCCCATTTTAAGGGCAAACTTCGACACAATCTCTTCATCTTTCATTGACCCTTCCAAACAAAATCATAAACAGCAGTAAAATACATGTTGAGTCTGAGCTCTCCTGGGCCCTCCTCAGAGCTACTGACCTAAAATTCATTTGGTGCAAAATTATACATCTTCCTGTGCAGCCAGACCAAGCCTGAAGTCTCCCAAGGGTATATCAGTGGATGCAAAGCACATGGTCTTGCTACACAGCCTCACCACTTAAAAGTACAGGCTCAGAAACACAGGCAGATGGTTTGAATACCAGCTTAGTAGCATTCGAGTCCCTGGGCTTGATACATGCTGCAGGGGGACACATTAGTCCATCTTACTTGGAGGTTACTCACACACAGACCCTTGTTTTGGGCCTGAAACTAAAATAATTTTCTTAGCACTCCTTAAAGAAACATTGCTGCTTCCTTCTGAATGGCTCAAACCTTACAAAACTGGTACTGACCTAACCCACAACTGGTACCACTTGCAAGGATGAGCACAGGTCAGCTTAGTGCTCCCAAGACACTTGCAAAATTTAAAAGTGCTTGTTTAGATCAGTGTTACGCGAGGGGTATTACTATTATTACTGAGTCCTAGTGACAGAACCCCCCTATATGATGAAAAAATGGGGGTTGTGATTTAACACCAAAACTGACAGCCCAACTGGCAGCACCCACAGATGTTTCCTGGAGGCCAACAACCTGCTTCTACCAACACAGTAGTAGATGACTTCATATTCATCAGTCCAGTCCTGTCCCTCTAGCTGCTGTTACAGCTGGATTTACCCATTTCACAGAACTGGGAGATGATGCTGTAGCTCAGCTGCTAACATAGGCAATATCAAGTCTTCTACTCTTCCCACTCACAAAGACAAGGATTTGAGAGCCTTGTGCTCTTGAGAGAGGCATGTACCATGAAGGACCAAGCTCCTTCACTTATCATTAGTGCGTGACAGGACCTACCTCATCAGATCTCCTGAAGGGCTGCATGATATGTATGGCTAGGACCGAGTCTGTAAGCAATAAATACATCAATGACTTTGTGGAGGTGGAAGAGACCTCTTTAATAAACAGGATTCAAATAAAATAAAAAATTCCCTCCAAGCTGCTACTGTAAGAAGAGTTCAGATAACTAACACAGAAAATGATGCTGTATGTGCATGATGGAGGGAGAATGGAAGAACAAGCTGTCAGCAACTTGATGAGGTTCCTCAGTAAATAAGCAGAAATCAGCTCAGCAAAACTCTCCAGATCCATGAGAAACAACTCAAATCAAAATAAAAGAGAAATCCCTACATTGTGAGGTACTACATTAGAATAACCAGCGAAATACTGAGTGCTGCTGGAGCCACAGCAATGGCAGAGAGACAGGTAAGATCTGCTAGTTGTTCCTGGGGTCGGGAATAGCCACATAGTGAGGGACTCACTCAATCTGTTCACAGGCAGTGTGTGTGTGTGTGCTAGAGGGGGTGGTGGTGGCAGGAAGGTCAGGCTGTTGAACGAGGTGGTGGTGTAGAGTGGCAGCAGCAGAAGATGAAGGGCAGCACTCAACGATGTCAACTCCATCTTGTTCTGGTGGCTAGTGCAAATAGTCATCCACTCTGGCAAAGGAGCAGGAGCCCAAGCCCACGTGAGCCATAAGCCGCAAACACTCTGAGGCCTGGCCCAGGGTAAGCATCAGTGGGGGCTGCTTTGGCAGGTTCTGAGATTCTGTGGGGGCAAAAAACCAAAAAACTGAAAACTGTTTAGAAGACATGTCCAGCTGCGTGCTGGCTGCCTGTGCTCAGTCCCGCTCAGTCCCACCCAGGCACCAAGCCCGGCACCCCTGGCAGAAGGCCAAGGTGAGTAGCTCCAGAGAGGATGCCTTCAACACCAGAGCAAGGGGAAACACAGCATCCAGGAGCCTCAATTCTGAGCGGCAAGAGCCACTGAAGAAGCCTCAAGTACTCGACAGGACTTGTCCAGGAGCCAGCAGCTCAGCCAACACGAGCAGCTGACTCACAAGGGGCAGTGTCAGGAGGAACAGCACCAACCCCAAGTGGGTAAAAACCTGCCCCAGGGAGCCCGAGTGACCAGGAGCAAGGCGAACAGGGCGTAGCACAGAAGTCTGCGCAGGCAGCAAGTGGGATGATGAGCACTCGCCTCAGGACCAGGGTCCGGTCTGGGAGCTCTGCTCTGGCTACCCTGGCAGTGGCCAGCATAGGCACCCAAACAGAGCTGATGAGAAGGGAGGCTGCAGCGCAGACCTTGGAGTGTAGTAGGTGCTTCCACTTGTCTCCTGAGGCAAGGGTACAAAATGGGCAGGGCTGCACTCAGTGCTCCCTGGTGGAGGTCATCCTGCAGCAGGTGGCTGAGCTATGGGAGACTCAATAGGCTCAAAGATGTCAGGGAAGCTGACAGGGAGCTGGACTGCTTGCTCCAGGCTCAAACTGTGCAGGGACCACAAGCATCCATCACAGCTCATACAGAAAAGGACATTAACCCAGGAAGTTGGGAACTAGTAACAAAACAAAACAAAACACCAATTAAAAGCAAGGGGCTTCCTCCTAAATCTGACATCCCCACCCAGAACCACTTTGCAGTTCTGCAGAGGGATAATGAGGAAACATATACCCTGCCACATGAACAACCTGCTGATGCACCAGGAAAGAGGATCACTACTGGTGCTGCCAGGAAAAAGCAGCAGGTCATTGTAGCAAGTGACTCTACTTCAAAAAGCACAGAGGCACCCATCTATTGGCCTGACCCAGTCTCAAGGGAGGCGTGCTGCCTACCAGGGGCACAGATCAGGGATGTTGCAGAGAGGCTGCCTGCTCTAGTAAGTTCTGCTGACTATTACCCACTTCTAGTGATCCATGTGGGTGCTAGTGATATAGATAGCAGTAGCCTGGAGAACATTAAGAAGGACTACAGAGCCCTGGGAGAGGTGGTCAGGGGCTCTGGAGCTCAGATATTTTTTTGATCAATATTCCAGGTTAAAGGGGAGGACCTTAAAAAAGCCAGGCAGATTTGGCAGATTAATAAATGGTTAGAATAGCGGTGCCATAGTCAGGGGTTTGGTTATTTAGAACATGGGACTCAGTTTGGGAGGCCAAGTCTACTGGAGGCTGGCAGAGCTGGTCTGACAAAGAAGGCGAAGTGCTGTTTTGGTAGGAGGCTTGCCTAGCTGGTCAACACAGCTTTAAACAAGATGTGTTGAGTGAGGAGGGCATCTCTCCATCCCAACATTCCCAGTCAGTTGCCAGCACCTGTAATAAATGCGTGGAGCAATGCAGAGCTATTTCAGCCGCTCCAGTGAATGAACCAGCCTCATTCAGAGCTCGGCTCAGACACCTCTATAAAAATGCCTGTTGTATGGGCAATAACCAAGAGGAGTTAAGGATGTGTGCACGGCTACAGGGATATGATATCATTGACATAACAGAAACACGGTGGGATGGCTCCTATGACTGGAGTGTTGGAATGGAAGGTTATAAGCTCTTCAGGAAAGACATGGCCCAGCAGATGGGGAGGTGGAGTTGCTATTTATGTCAGTGATAGGCAGGAGAGTATGGAACTCTGTCGGGGGACAGGTGAGCAGTCAACAGAGAGTTTGCGGGTCAAGGGCAAAGGGAGAACAGCAATGTGGGATGTGCCTGTGGGGATCTTGTTACAGGCCACATGATAAGGAAGATGCCATGGATGAAGCAACCAATAGACAGACAGGAGCAGCCTCACACTCGCAGGCCCTTGTCCTCATGGGGGAGTTCAACCATCCTGATATCTGTTGGAGGGACAATACAGCCCAGCACAAGCAATCCAGGAGGTCCCTCAATTGTGTGGAAGATAACTTCCTCTTGCAAGTAATAGAGGAACCAACAAGGAGAGGTGCCATGCTTGATCTCGTGCTCACCAACAGGGAGGGGCTGGTGGGGAATGTAACACTCCAAGGCAGCCTTTGCTACAGCAATCATGTGATGGTAGAGTTCAAGATCCTCAGGACAGTGAGAAGGGCATGCAGCAAGCTCACTGCCCTGGGCTTCAAGAGAGCAGGCTTTGGCCTCTTCAGGAACCTGCTCAGTAAGGTTCCATGGGATAAAGCCCTAGAGGGCAGGGAGGCCCAAGACTGCTGGTTGATATTCAAGGATCACCTGCTACAAGCTCAGGAGCGTTGCCTTTCGACTAGAAGGAAATGGGGCAAGAAGGCCAGAAGACCTCCATGGATGGATAAGGAACTGCTGAGGAAACTTTGAAGGAAAAAAGAGGCTTATAAAAGGTGGAAGCAAGGACAGGTGCCTGGGAAGAATACAGGGACATTGCCCAGGAAGCTAGGGACCAGGTCAGGAAAGCTAAGACACAGCTAGAATTAAATCTGGCAAGGGATGTGAAAGATAACAGGAAGGGCTTCTATAGGCATGTAGCAAATGAAAGACAAACAAGGGTTAACGTGGGTCCTCTCCGGAAACTGTCAGGAGAAATGGCTACCCTGGATTTGGAGAAGGCTGAGGTTCTCAACAACTTCTTTGCCTCAGTCTTCACTGGCAAAAGCTCTGGCCACACCACCCAAGACATGGAAAGCAGACGCCAGGGACTGTGAGAATGAAGACCTTAGGCCCACTGTAGGAGAGGATCAGGTTTGAGACCATCTGAAGAACCTGAATGTGCACAAGTCCATGGGACCTGATGAAATCCATCCGCGGGTCCTGAAGGAGCTGGCAAATGAAGTTGCTGAGCCATTGTCCATCATATTTGAAAAATCATGGCAGTCAGGTGAAGTTCATGACAAATTAAAAAAGGGTAATATAACCCCATTTTCAAGAAGGGGAAAACGGAAGACCAGGGAACTACAGACCAGCCAGTCTCACCTCTGTGCCTGCCAAAATCTTGGAGCAGATTCTCCTGGAAAGCATGCTAATGCGTATGAAAAGCAACCAGGTGGTTGGTGACAGCCAACATGGCTTCACTAAGGGGAAATCTTGCCTGACCAATTTGGTGGCCTTCTATAACAGGGGCTACAGAACTGATGGATAGGGACAAAGCAGTAGACATCATCTACCTGGACTTGTGCAAAGTGTTTGACACTGTCTGCATGACATCCTTGTCTCTAGACTGGAGAGGCATCAATTTGATGGATGGCCCACACAGGGTATAAAGAATTGGCTGGATGGCCACGCGCAAAGAGTTGTGGTCAATGGCTCAGTGTCCAGTTGGAAACAAGTAACGAGTGGTGTCCCTCAGGGATGGGTGTTGGGACCGCTCTTGTTCAACATCTTTGTCGGTGACATGGACAGTGGGATTGAGTGTGCCATCAGCAAGTAGAAAAGAGATTCAGAGCAGCCCTGCGGATGATGAGAAACTGAACATGAGCTGGCTTCAGTGCATGCTTGCAACCCAGACACCAACCGTACCCTGGGCTGCATCTTAAGTTCAACCAGCAGGTTGAAGGAGGTGATCCTGTCCCTCTACTCTGTTCTTGTGAGACCTCACTTGGAGTACTGTGTACAGTTCTGGTGTCCTCAACATAAAAAGGACATGGAACTGTTGGAACAAGTCCAGAGGAGGGCCACAAAGATGATCAGGGGGCTGGAGCACCTCCTGTATGAAGACGGACTGAGAAAGTTGGGGCCGTTCAGCCTGGAGAAGTAAAGGCTGCGTGGAGACCTCAGAGCAGCCTTCCAGTATCTGAAGGGGCCTACAAGGATACTGGGGAGGGACACTTCATTAGGGACTATAGTGGTAGGACAAGGGGTAACAGGTTCAAACTTAAACAGGGGAAGTTTAGATTAGATATAAAGAAGAAGTTCTTTGCTGTTAGGGTGGTGAGGCACTGGAATGGGTTACCCAGGGAAGTTGTGAGTGCTCCATCCCTGGCGGTGTTCAAGGCCAGGTTGGACAAAGCCTTGGGTGACATGGTTTAGTGTGAGGTGTCCCTGCCCATGGCAGGGGGATTGGAACTGGATGATCTTAAGGTCCTTTCCAACCCTAACTATTCTATGATTCTAAGGTGCTGGCTCTGGAAGGAAGCTACTCCTGAGCACCAGTGGCTCTGCACCACTGCTCCTCTGCACACTCTACCACCCATGACACATCCCATGTGGAGCCACAGCTCACTAGGACCTTTGAGAAATCACGACTGTGGTGGCCAGAGCAAGAAAAAGGCAGTTGAGCTCCTGCTGCCTTAGTGTCTGTCAGAATACCCTCAAACCATGAGATATTAAAGCATGGAAGAATAAGGAAAGGCAGGAGAAATTGGGACCAAATGAGAGGCAACGTCTCCACCTCTCTATCTCACTTATGCAAGTCTACACAGCAGTCCAAGCACTAGACCAACTCACTCACTGGGCACTGCTTCTTTCCAACAATGTTTGCTATGTATGCAAGAGGGAATCCTTAGCTGACCTTGACAAGGTATTTTGCCATCTGTGTGACGAAGCATGCCCAGACACCATCTTTCATATCTCCCTGGTGACAACTTGACCATGCTTCTCAAGTGCTGGACAAACAACAATTGAGCTACCCGGCTGGACTCAGTCCATGCTGACTGTCGGGGAAGGGACTCTCCTTCCCAAACCATATGCACATGATGAGAATACACAGAGGCAATGCTTGAAGGGAAGACAAACCCTGTCTGCATTTAACTCTGTATGTTCAGCATAAGCTCGAAGGCAAGTGGAATTACGGCTCCCCTCTGCTTTACAGCCAGCACTATGGAAACCTGCTTCAACTTATGATTTATTGCAACAGAGCAACTGCATTCCCTGCCAGAAATTAGGATGATGGTAGGACAACTCTGCCAACCCAAACAGCATGGAAAAGAGCTCTGGTAATACCAGCAAAATGATTCAGGTGGGTTCAGAGCAAGAAGGAAGAGGAGCAGGAAATGAATCAAAGAGATCTTGGCTTCTTCAGTAAGCAAGGGAGGAAAATCCTAAGGAACATCCTTGGAAGCAGCATTAAGGAAGACCCAAGGGAGTCAAAAGATTACATCAGAAGGATCCCTTCTCTGCAGGCTTCCCTCCCACCTCCCTTCTTGTATCACTGCTCTATCAGTCCCCAGCAACAGGAAGAGAGGCAAAAGCTAACCACAAATATTTCTGAGCTTTCCCCGACACAGGACAGCCCTTGAGAGGTATGTCCAGTGGGTAGCACTCACTTAGGAACCAGGCCTTACCCAATATAGCACTATTAAGAGCAGCACACACAGGTTCCCTCTGGATTGGGTCCAACTGTTGACCAACGGGGCAGTTCCAAGGGTCTGAGTAAGCTAACAAGCTAAATGCATCCTGTGCAAGAGAACAGAAAGGCACAGTAAGGTCATGCATGACTGCAAAGACACAGGAAAACCAGGTCCATCAGCTGGGGCACCTCCTGCCATTAACAAGGTGACAGGTGCCTACCTCCTGAAAAGAAAGGGCCCTTCTTGGCAGCAAGGGACCACACTGAGCTATCAAGATAGTGGATTAAAAAGGGTGCTCCCTCCACCTAGCAGGGGAGCCAGCACAGTAAGACAGGTAGTCACCTGGAGAGAAGAGTATGCAGTTGCTCCAGGAAGGCAGGCAGGAGCTGTATTTCTTCTCTCCTGTGCTGAGAATTGGGTCTAGATGCTCTGTGCTCACCAAGCTTTCACCTCTGATCCCCATGCAGGGCCCCTCTTCCTCACCAGGAGCAGAAGTGGGGGCTACCTAGAGCTCTGCAAAAGAACCCATAACCCCAGTGCTGTCCCACAGAACTACTGTGATGCAGCACAAGGCCCAGGCTTACCTGAAGCATCTCTTTGTGCACTGTGTTCTTTCCATATTCACTGCAAAGCTGCTCACTCAGTATCTGCAGCTCACGTCCAAACTGGATCATTCGCTCCGTGGCAGCATGGTTCCCTCCACAGAGTTGCCTCTGGGGGCAGCTGTCTTCTGGAAGAAAGGCAGTAGAGAAGTAACAATATCTTTCATTCCCCACCACTGCCCACTCTGTGACATGCCACCCATAAACTCCTTCCCCTTCCGGAGCAGGTAGCTGCTCTCCACTCTAAGTTTATCCTACTGGAAGCTTTTTGTGATCCCTGCACTGCAAGAGCCAGTAATGTTTTTGCATAGCACCTTTTAGGTACAGGGAAAACTTGAGCTCAGTTTGTTTAATGCCTGAGGATTAGCTACATTTTGAGTCTTCTGATAAAATCATGGGAGCTTGCAACTCCAACTGTGTTTCCCCTTCATATGTGTAATATAGTGCACACAACATGGAAACTCCTGGTCTAACCAATACCAGACTCCAAAAACTTTCAGTCAGAGATGCTAACACCACCAACTTCCCAGAACTGGTTGCCCACAAGACCCATTCTAACTGGAGGAATCCCCAGTTTCAGAGGTAGTGTAGCTGATTCATCCTTTCTCTCCCAGCTAAAGCATCCACAAACAAGACAGTTGTAGATGATCACACTTTGCTGAGGACACTTTGTGACTGGGCATCAGCCAGCTTTGCACAACTCTGTTCAGTTCCTCAGCTGGCAAAAGTGCCAGGACTGCTTTGAGCTGTTTTCACAACCAGTGCTGAATAACCCTTTGACTCCTATTGCCTTCCCTGCTCCACATCACCAGCACTGCTGAGACTATGAAAAGCCAGAGCTAGTTTAGTTCCAGGACAGATTCATCTTCCCCATGAAACAGGCATCTCGAGAACTTCATTCACTGGGCTGGGTATGTGGTTTTTTTCCTCTACAATCTAATTACAATTTAACTCTCAATACCAACTCTTTCTATTTCCCTTTACCCCTCCTGCCTCTGAGGCCCTACCCACGCTGGATTCATCTGTCTGCAGGATCTCTTCATGTTTGTAGGTTCCATTCATTATTCTGGTGGATGAATTTTCCAAGATTCCATTTGGATAATGCTCAGCCCCCATTTCCATCTCACTGCCACTGAGGTGAAAGGAAGAAAGATAGGTCAGAAGTGAGTCCGTGAAAATCTCATGAAGTTCAACAAGGCCAAGGGCAAGTTCCTGCACTTGGGTCAGGGCAATCCCAAACACAAATACAGGCTGGACAAAGACTGGATGGAGCAGCCCTGAGAAGGACTTGGGGGTGTTGGTCAATGAGAAACTCTCCATGACCCACCAGTGAGCACCTGAGCCCAAAAACCACCTGTGTCCTGGGCTGCATCTCCACAGCGTAAGCAGCAGGTTGAGGGAGGGGACTCTTCCCTTCCACTGTGCTCTGGGGAGACCCCCCCCTGCAGTCCTGCATCCAGCTCTGGGGCAACACCACAAGAGGGACGCAGAGCTGTTGGAGCAAGGCCAGAGGAGGCCACAGAGACACTATGAGGGCTGGATCAGCTCTGCTCTGGAGACAGGCTGAGAGCTGGGCTGGTTCAACCTGGAGGAGGCTCTGGGAAGACGTTAGAGCAGCTCACAGTGCCTAAAGGAGCTACAAGAAACCTGGAGAGGGGCTTTGGACAAGGGCCTGTAGGGACAGGACAAGGGGGAATGGCTTTAACCTGCCAGAGGGGTGACTGAGATGAGCTCTTAGGCAGAAGTTCTTCCCTGTGAAGGTGGTGAGGCACTGGCAAAGGCTTCCCAGAGAAGCTGTGGTTGCCCCATCCCTGGCAGTGTTCAAGGCCAGGTTGGACAGGGTTTGAAGCAACCTACTCTAGTGGAAGGTGTCCCTGCCTGTGGCAGGGGGCTGGAACTGGATGAGCTTTAAGGTCCCTTCCAACCCAAACCACTCTGTGATTCTATAAGCCCCCAAGCCCAAGCCAGAGCAGGGGAACTGGAACAGGCTTATTTCTGCTGGGAATATTAGTGATCTTGTAGATAATGAGGAGTTATTCTGTTGTTTAGAAGAGCAGGACAGATGTCTGTCTGGCTCCTCAGAAAGCAGACTGAGCCCTCTCCCACCATCTCAGCCTCCTCAGGCACCTACAAAGGAAAAAAATACCTGGTTTCTTGGTTACTCGTACTACTGTGCTGCTGAGATTTAGTAGAATCTGTAGAATTAGACTCAGAGTAGTTCACAGATGAAGGGGAGGAGGAGGAAGATGATGAAGATGATGAACTCAGTGTTGGGTATTTACTGTGACTCTGTTTGCTTATCATGGACATGACTCCATTTCTACAGGTTGGACTATCTGCTCCTGAAAGTCAAGAGGAAAGGGAAAAATGAGACCAGACTGACAATATAATTCGATTGTGAAGCCAACAATTTAGCAAGAGAACAGGCCCCAAAGGAAGAAAGCAAAATAAGGATGCAGAGCTTCAATTATGGTTTATTGTTCTTAAATTCAATGGGGCTTAGAGAAAACACAAATGAATATGGAAGGAACCCCACTGCTCACCGGCAACATCCAAGCTTAAGGAAGTTCTAAAACCAGGCTGTACATAAAAGATGAGTAGAAACAGCTCACACAAGTACAGAAATTATTGTTGAAATATGAAGCATAGATGGTTTTTAAAGAAGTTTACCAACTCTCAACTGCTCCCCCCCCAGAAAGGTCCCTAACAAGTTGCGGAACTCACTGACGCAGGACGCAAACCCTTGGTCATTACTGCAAATTTTATATGGATTCAGAAAGGACTGGCTAAACTTACAAAGGCTATTTATCACCCAGACCACTGCAAATGATTAGAGGCTCAAATAATATTGTGGGAAAACCTCAGTATGGTTTTTTTGCCTTCAAGTATTCTTCCCTAAGCAACTACTACTGACCACAGGATCTTGGCTAGATGATGGGACCTGGCATGGCTGTTCTTCTAGAAATAGTGATATACCCAAATTCATCAGCTGATCACACAGTTATATTTATAGCTAGGGAATTTCTGTTTTTATCATGACAACAGAGATTCAAACAAGGAGCAATTTTGTGCATTTTAATGACAAAGAAGCAGCAGACTGTGCACAACAGTTCTGCTTAACATTTTAAATATGCACTGATGAAATTGTCGTGGTTAAAGCCTCTCTAACTCACGCAGCCCGTTCTCTCCCTCACTTCCCCCTCTTTCTTTCCCCCACTCCCGGAGGGATGGGAAGGAGAATCAAAAAGAATGCAACTCCCACAGGTTGAGATAAGAACAGTTTAGTAACTAAAGTATAACACAAATCACTACTGCTACCACCAATAATAATAATGACAAGGCAAATACAAGGAAAGAATACAATTCTCACCACCTAATACCAAGCCCGACCACGCAGCGCACCCCCACCCTTCCCGGGTCTCTGCTCTCTGCCCTTCCATCCTGGGTATGACTTGCTGCGGTATGGAATAACCTCTTTGGTCAGTTTGGGTCAGGTGTCCTGTCTCTGCTTCCTTCCAGCTCCCCTCCTCCCTGGCAGAGCATGAGACTCAAAAAGTCCTTGGTCAGACCAAAACATTACCAAGCAGTAACTGAAAACACTGGTGTTATCAGCGCTGTTCCCAGGCTGAAAGTCAAAAACACAGTGCTGCACCAGCTACCACGAAGGAGAAAAATGACTGCTGCTGCTGAACCTATGACACGTGGGCCCTCTCTGGAAACTATCAGGAGAAATGGCTACCCTGGATTTGGAGAAGGCTGAGGTTCTCAACAACTTCTTTGCCTCAGTCTTCACTGGCAAAAGCTCCGGCCACACCACCCAAGACATGGAAAGCAGACGCCAGGGACTGTGAGAATGAAGACCTTAGGCCCACTGTAGGAGAGGATCWGGTTTGAGACCATCTGAAGAACCTGAATGTRYACAAGTCCATGGGACCTGATGAAATCCATCYGCGGGTCCTGAAGGAGCTGGCAAATGAAGTTGCTAAGCCACTGCCCATCATATTTGAAAAATCATGGCAGTCAGGTGAAGTTCATGACAAATGAAAAAAGGGTAATATAACCCCATTTCAAGAAGGGGAAAACGGAAGACAAGGGAACTACAGACCAGCCAGTCTCACCTCTGTGCCTGCCAAAATCTTGGAGCATATTCTCCTGGAAAGCATGCTAAGACACATGAAAAACAACAAGGTTGTTGGTGACAGCGTCCTGGGTTCAGCTGTTACAGGTATTTTTCTCCTTCCTAGTAGCTGGTGCAGTGCTGTGTTTTGGCTTCAGTCTGAGAACAATGCTGATAACACACCAATGTTTTCAGTTGTTGCTAAGTAATGCTCACCCCGATCAAGGACTTTTCAGTCTCATGTTCTGCCAGTGAGGAGAGGCACAAGAAGCTGGGAGGAAGCAGAGGCAGGACACCTGACCCAAACTATCCAAAGGGGTATTTCATACCACAGTACATCATGCCCAGTGCAGAATCTTGGGAGAGTTACCCAGAAGGTGCTGATGGCTGCTCAGGTTGGGCTGGGTATCGGTCAGGGGGTGGTGAGCAGTTGTATTCTCTCCCCTTGTTATTTCCCTTATCATTACTAGTGGTGATAGTAGTAGTGGTTTTGTATAATACCTTTGTTACTGGACTGTTCTTATCTCAACCCGTGGGATTTACATTGTTTCCATTCTCCTCCCCATCCCCCTGGGAGCGGGGTGAGGAAGAGGAGAGGGAGTGAGGAAGTGGCTGCGTGGTTCTGAGTTACCAGCTGGGCTTAAACCACGACAGTCAGCCAGCATGTCTTCACTAAGGGGAAATCCTGCCTGACCAATTTGGTGACCCTTCTATGTTGGGGCTACGGAACTGCTGGATTGGGGCAGAGCAGTTGATGTAATCTACCTGGACTTCTGCAAAACATTTGACACTGTCCCGCACAACATCCTTGTTTCTAAACTGAAGAGACATCAGTTTTATAGATGGACCACTCGGTGGATAATGAATTGGCTGGGTGGCCTCACACAAAGAGTTGTGCTCAATGGCTCAATGTCCATCTGGAGACCAGTAACGAGTGGTGTCCCTCAGGGATCGGTGGTGGGACCATTCTTGTTCAACATCTTTGCCAGCGACATGGACAGTGCACCCTCTGCAAGTTTGCTGACGACACCAAGCTGTGTGGTTCAGTTGATACGTTAGATGGAAGGGATGCCATCCAGAGGGACCTTGACACACTTCTGAGGTGGACTAATGCCAACCTCATGAAGTTCAACCAAGCCAAGTGCAGGGTCCTACACCTTGGTTGGAGCAATCCCAGGCACAGCTACAGGTTGGGCAGAGAAGAGATTCAGAGCAGCCCTGCAGAGATGGACTTGGGGGTGCTGGTCAATGAGAAACTGAACATGATCTGCTTCACTGTGTGCTTGCAGGTCAGAAACCAACCGTGTCCTGGGCTGCATCAAAGGAGCGTGACCAGCAGGTCAAAGGAAGTGATCTTGCTCCTCTGCTCTGCTCTCTTGAGATCCCACTTGAAGCTCTGTGTGCACTTTTGGTGTCCTCAAAATAAGGACATAGAGCTGTTGGAACAAGTCCAGAGGAGGGCTATGAGGATGATCAGGGGACTGGAGCACCTCCTGTATGAAGATAAGCTGAGAAAGTTTGGGCTGTTCAGCCTGGAGAAGAGAAGGCTGCGTGGAGACCTCATAGCAGCCTTACAGTATCTGAAAGGGCCTAACAAGGATGTGGAGAGGGACTCTTCATTAGGGACTGTAGTGGTAGGACAAGGGATAACGGGTTCAAACTTAAACAGGGGAAGTTTAGGTTAGATAGAAGGAAGAAGTTCTTTACTGTAAGGGTGGTGAGGCACTGGAACAGGTTGCCCAAAGTAGCGGTGAATGCTCCATCCCCGGCAGTGTTCAAGGCCAGAATGGACAACATGGTCTAGGGTGAGGCATCCCTGCCCATGGCAGGGGGTTGGAACTGCATGATCTTAAGTTCTTTTCCAACCCAAACCATTTTGAGTCTCTGCTTACGTCTTGCAAAAGCAAAGTCCACAGGGGTGGGAGATACTCTAAAGCAAGGCATCCCCCTAACCTTTTGCTCAGTTGGCCAGAACAGAGCATCTTCTGCTCAGTTCTTACTGGAAAGCAATTCTTTTGCAGACTCCAAGGTCCAGAAACATGCTTTGTTTTCCAGACTTCCTTGTACAGCTCTGTCAGTGGAACACTGAGTCACTAGTGGCTGCACTAGAAGGCCACCTTCAAAAGCTTCTTTTTTGTGAAAATAACCTGCATATAATTCTGCAACAGTGTAGACACACCCATGATCACAGTATGTCCTCTCAGCTGGTTATCAGAAAGGAAAGGAGAATTCATAGAATAATGCACAGAAAGTAGCAGGTAAGGTAACACGCAACCATGTCCACCTTTTACATTTGCTCTTCTCAGTACAAGACACAGAAAACACACTTACCGGTACTATGAACATGTGAGTTGCTTGATCCACGTCTAGGACTTAAGCTGAGGGACCTGGGGTAACTGTCCTGGGATCTGGGGCTGCGGGCACTGAAACAACGGACTTCACTGTCTGTCCCGATCACCATCTCCACAAACTGCCGACACCTGGTTGCACAGGAGTGAAGAAGGAGAAGAGGCTGCATGACAGTCAGGATGCTCTGCACCAAGGCTTCCTCAGTTACCGAGTGGAGAACTTCTGGAAACTGCATAGGAGTTAAACTTCTTGGCTTTCAAAAAAGCATTCCAGACTCCTGGTACCTATGTATTGCAAGTGCTCTGATAATGCTATAGGAGGAAGGAGTTCGGAAACTGCAACTTCAAAGTTAATGAATGTTGAGACATTCCCAAAAAGCAAGCTTATTTCCATTGTGGTAAGAATAAACTGCTCCTTTACAGCATGCTTTCATCTCCACCACCTCTAGCAGGTACTCCAAAATTCAATTGTGTTCCCCCCCCCCCCCAGTAGAAGATACTAAATGTGCCAAACATCATAGTTCCCCCACTACTCCATCAGCCTGGAAATACTGGTGGCTAACAGAAAACAGAGAAGTAAGGGTAAAAAAATGCAATATCCACAGGGACAGTGAGGACAGCTCCTCATTTAGCTTTACTGGGAATTGTCCTTATATGTCTCAGAAGGCTGGGGAAAGCCACTCTGTATGGCTGGAAAAACTGGGACACATAAGCTCTTTTTCCTTTTAAACTCTTCCCCAGACAGCCTTTTCTATACTCCTGCCTTTCTAGAAACCTTCACAGTGACTACCACGTGCTCCAGTGTTGCAAGATCTCCACAAGACAACTAAAGGCTATCTGTGAAGGAGCAGAAACTCCTTCACAGAGCTAAAATTTCACCTACCTCTGGCCTGACCTCACAAGGCAAAGCCATACCAGGTCTGAGCAGCAACAATAGGGCTAGATCTACATTGCTACAAGGACCGTGCAAAGGACTGAACCTTCATCCTCTCCCACCTGCTCTTGAAGGGATCTCAAACAGTTTAAATTCAGACAAAGGTGTGCAGCCAGACTGGATGGCTGGACAGCCTCTTTCTTCTCTCCATCTACACATTTCAACATTAGGGAGTATAAAGCTATTCATACTTACTTTAACATGAAGAGCAGGTTGGGGTTATGTTCTAGGAGGCCAGGATAGAGCTGCTGGGTGGCTTCTATAGCCTCTCCCACTCTGCCTGCTAACACTAGCTTCTGTATTCCTGAAAGCAAAAGGAGATCCATTGACACACAGGACTGGCCAACAAAAATGGCCAGAGGAGTTGTCTCACATATGCTAAATGGCTCCACACTACCACCTTGCACATGGGCTAGGAAGAACTGGGGACCACATCTTGTTTATTATGGATTAGGGTGAGGAAAAGCCTGATAGAATCTGTTAGTAGTTCAGAAACACCAAGAGTAGAAGGATCTGAAGGATGAAGTAGGTGCACTGGAGTGAGGTGCTCTGGGACTTCTGTCCTTTAGTCCCAGAGCTATGTAGCCATGGAAGAGAAAGCAGGACACAACAATTTCAGAGGTCATCACCAAGCATGTAGAAAAGAAGGTGGTCTTCAGGAGTAGTCAGCCTGGATTCACCAAGGGTAAATCTTGCTTGACCAATCTGATAGCCTTCTATGATGACATGGCAGGATAGGTTGATGAGGGGAGAGCAGAGGGGAGAGCAGTGGATGTTATTTGCCTCAACTTCAGCAGGGCTTTTAACACTGTCTCACATAACATCCTGGTAGGTAAGCTTAGGAAATGTGGGTTAGATGAATGGACAGCGAGGTGGATTGAGAACTGACTGAATGGAAGAGCTCAGAGGGCTGTGATCAGTGGAGTAGAATCCAGTTGGAGGCCTGTAAGTCAGTGGTGTTCCCCAGGGATCAATACTGGGTCCAGTCTTATTCAACTTGTTCAGCAAGTTTGCTGATGATATGAAGCTGGGGGAGTGGCTGATACACCTGAAGCTGTGCAGCCATTCAGCAGGACCTTGATAGGCTGGAGAATTGGGCAGAGAGAAACCTAATGAGGTTCAAAAAGGGCAAGTGTAGGGTACTGCACCTGGGGAGGAAGAATCCCAAGTACCAGCACAGGTTGGGGGCTGACTTACTAGAGAGAAGTTCAGCTCAGAAGGACCTGGGAGTACTGTTAGATGATAAATTGACTATGAGACAGCAGTGTGCCCTTGAGCCAGGAGGGCCAAAAGTATCCTGGGGTGCATCGGGAGGAGTGTGGCCAGCAGTCGAGGGAGGTGATGCTCCCCCTCTACTTGACCCTGGTGATGCCACATCTGGAGCACTGTGTCCAGTTCTGGGCTCCTCAGTACAAGAAAGACAAGGAGCTACTGGAGAGGGTCCAGTGGAGGCCACAAGGATGATAAGGGGTCTGGAGCATCTCTCTTATGAGGAGAGACTGTGGGAGCTGGGGCTGTTTAGTCTATAGAAGAGTAGACAGAGGGGATCTCATCAATGCAGATCAATACCTCAAAGGCAGGTGCCAGGATGGTGCCAACTCTTTTCAGTGGTGCCCAAAGACAGGATGAGGAGCAATGGCCATAAACTAACACACAACATGAGGAAGAACTTCTTTCTGTTGAGGGTGGCAAAGCACTAGAACAGGCTGCCCAGGGGGGTTGTGGAATCTCCCTCTCTGGAGACATTCAAAACCCACCTGGTTCCTGTGTGACCTGCTCTAGGTGGCCCTGCCTTGGCAGGGAGATGGACTGGATGATGCCCAGAGGTCCCTTCCAATGCTAATGGTTCTGTGATTCTGTGAAGACCCCAGGTCACCCCCATGTTACATCCTCTGGCTGGTTCACACTTGGAAGTGTATGTATGGCTGTCATGGGTTCAGCAGCAGCAGTCATTTTTTCTCCTTCTTGGTAGCTGGTGTAGCACTGTGGTTTTGATTTTCAGCCTGGGAACAGCACTGATAACACCAGTGTTTCGGTTACTGCTTAGTGATGTTTTGGTCTGG
>CABHOG010000159.1:5066-51064 GCA_902168055.1 Aratinga solstitialis | reverse complement strand
AAAAAAGAGGCTTATAAAAGGTGGAAGCAAGGACAGGTGCCTGGGAAGAATACAGGGACATTGCCCAGGAAGCTAGGGACCAGGTCAGGAAAGCTAAGACACAGCTAGAATTAAATCTGGCAAGGGATGTGAAAGATAACAGGAAGGGATTCTATAGGTATGTAGCAAATAAAAGACAGACTAGGGACAACATGGGCCCTTTCTGGAAGCTATCAGGAGAAACAGCTATCCTGGATTTGGAGAAGGCTGAGGTTCTCAACAACTTCTTTGCCTCAGTCTTCACTAGCAAATGCTCTACCATGCTGCCCATGTTTTGGAAGGCAGATGCAGGGACTGTGATAACGAAGACCTTAGGCCCACTGTAGGAGAGGATCTGGTTGAAGACCATCTGAGGAACCTGAACATGCACATGGGCCCTGATGAAATCCATCTGCAGGCCCTGAAGTAGGTGGCAAATGAAGTTGCTAAGCCACTGTCCATCTTATTTGAAAAATCATGGCAGTCAGGTGAAGTTCCCGAGGACTGGAAAAAGAGAAATATAACCCCCTGTTTCAATAAGGGGAAAATGGATGAGCCTGGGAACTACAGACCAGGCAGTCTCACCTCTGTGCCTGGCAAAATCTTGGAGCAGATTCTCCCGGAAGGCATGGTGAGGTTGGGCAGAGAAGAGATTCAGAGCAGCCCTGTGGAGAAGGACTTGGGGGTGTTAGTTGATGAGAAACTGAATATGAGCCGGCTTCACTGTGCACTCACAGCTCAGAAACCAACCATGAAAAAGAAAGTTGGGGCTGTTTAGCCTGGAGAAGTGAAGGCTGTGAGAAGACCTCATAGCAGTGCTCCAGTATCTGATGGGGGCCTACAAGGATGCTGGGGAGGGACTCTTCATTAGGGACTGTAGTGGTAGGACAAGGGGTAACGGGTTCAAACTTAAACAGGGGAAGCTTAGGTTAGATATAAGGAAGAAGTTCTTTACTGTGAGGGTGGCGAGGCACTGGAATGGGTTGTCCAAGGAAGTTGTGAATGCTTCATCCCTGGCAGTGTTCAAGCCCAGGTTGGATGAAGTCCTGGGTGACATGGTCTAGTGTGAGGTGTCCCTGCCAATGGCAGGGGGGCTGGAGACAGATAATCTTAAGGTCCTTTCCAACCCTAACTGCTCAATGATTCTATCATTCTATCTGTGAGAGATACCTTTGGGCAAAGTTTTTAAGTCCTTAACATTAGGGGAAATAAACAACTGTGGAATTAACCTAATCATAGCTAAGTGCTTAAGGAAGACTTCTTAAGCTGAATTAATGTCTAGTTTTGGGAATGCTTGGACTGACATGTTAAGGCTCACAGATGGACAAGTCCCTTTTAAAAATGAAAAGATGCTGGTACAGTTGCTTTGTAGGTAGTTGAATAATACACTAACTAAACTTACCACTTCTTTATTTCCCTGTTGCCCAACCATTTGCCCAATCTCATCCAACCTCCCACTGGTTGTGCAGTAGCAGAAGAAAGGAGCAGAAGATGGGGATGCAATCCTAACCTACCTCAACAAATAGAGCAGCACAGAAACCCTTTCACATGCTGGAAGTATTTCTGTCTTGCAGCCAATTTTCAACTCCTGACCACTGCCCAGGGCTGTTTTTCTCTCCCGTTCCACAAACGTGGGACAAGTGTTACAACACATGCCAAGTATTAGAATAACCAGCAGCAAGAGCAGGGCAGAAGCATCCCTCTCCTGAGAACACCTTTCTTTACTTACCTAAGCTGTGGCCATTTTTTGTGTAGAAGCAGGTGTTGTTGATGAGGTTGACACAGCAGCCAATCACATCTCCAGTGGTGAACGTAGGGCCATAGGGCTGTCCTGCCCCCGAAGAGCAGAAGGAGTGCCCATCATCCCCGTGGTACCCGTAGGAATGTTTATCCCATCCTGCACAAGACAAAAGAGCAAGTCAGCAGTGAGGCCACTTCAGCTGAGCGACACGGCAGCAACAGCCTCAGGACACAATTTTCTGGAAGGAAATTCAAAATTTTTAATCCTACTCCTGATTCATCCCAATATTAACTTTGACATACCAGTACGTGAAAAGTCATAAATCATAATATATCAATTAGGTTTCAACCTCATTTGTCCCTTATGAGAAATAATTAAAGGAACAGATTGCCAGAAGTCATTTTGAGAGATTGTTTTAAAAGCCATTAAACACCTATTTCTGCTTTATCTTGCCTGCAGTTGTATTTCCCACTAACACCATCTTCCAGCAGAAGCATTTAATGAAATAATTCGCAACCAAGTGCAGCATTGTCTGCTCACAGATGTAACCCAAAGGCCAGAGGCACCTTTTGCATTCTCACATTTACATTTCCCTTCCAACAGCTGATAAGGATTTCTGTGTTCCCCTTGCGCAGTGACATTTCCCATTCTGTGGACATCGTACATCACAACCCTCAGCTGGCAATTTTAAAAGTGGTCAATTCTAACATWAATATATTTTATTTCTTCTGCCAGTAACACTGTGCCAGAGTTACAGCTGGGCTCAGGGACTGCATCCTGCCCGCTTGCCCTTTTCCACACCTCACAGTAATTCCACTATTCGGAGCTCCTGATTTTGCTCTGTACTACCCCAATTCTGTTGTAGATTCTTTTGTGAATTTCCTACATATAGAAAGGCCAAATATAACTGGTAACTACTGCAAAGAAGAGAGATTAATCCATCTTTTAAAAGCGGAAGTGTTCTTCAGGCAACACACTGGTCTCTTTTCAGGACTCTCCCCCTTGAAGAGGAGAGGACAGTGCTCCCACAGCTGTGGCCACAGAGTGATTCAGAGCTTCCAATACCTGAAGAGCCTACAAGAAACCTGGAGAGGGGCTTCAGACAAGGGCCTGTAGGGACAGGACAAGGGGGAATGGCTTTAACCTGCCAGAGGGGAGACTGAGATGAGCTCTTAGGCAGAAGTTCTTCCCTGTGAGGGTGCTGAGGCGCTGGCACAGGGCGCCCAGAGAAGCTATGGCTGCCCCATCCCTGGCAGTGTTCAAGGCCAGGTTGGACAGGGCTTGGAGCAACCTGCTCTAGTGGAAGGTGTCCCTGCCCATGGCAGGGGGCTGGAACTGGATGAGCTTTAAGGTCCCTTCCAATACAAACCAGGCTGGGATTCTACGATCTATTAAGTGGCAGAGGCAAAGAACAAGTTGGATACAAAAGCTTATCACGTACACAGGCTTCAAATCTCATCACACTAAATAATTCACTAGTTCATTTTATAGGCCAACACTTCAACTTTTAGCACAAAACCCGCTACGCAATGCTGTCCCCACTCCACTTTAGAAACTTTTTTCACATGGCACAAAACTAACACAACCTGTGGGATGGCAGAAAGCTCCAGGTGAAGACAGGCTCCAGCATGCCAGTATCATACATCTGTGGGAACATGCTGCATGAGAAAAGAGCGCAGAACCTCTACAACGAGTCAGCCCATCTCCAAATGAGTTATGGCACAGAAATCAGGGCATCAAAAAAGTGTGGGACATCCTTACTCCCCGAGTAAGAATCACTGATGCCTGAGCACTTAATAGTGGAAACAATTTCTTTGATTAACCTTCCAAGGCCAGGGTTACTGTCTTGAAATACTGGCTGATGGTTTTGTTCAGCTTGAATGATGTGACTAAGCACCTTCCCAAATATTCCAGGGTGAAGCATAGTTACTGAAAGTTCAGCGTTTGGTTTTCCTTCTCCATTCAACCCTGCAGTCTGCATGCCCAAAAGCAGGTCAAACTAAAAAGACCAACAGAAAGAGGGGAGAAAAAAAAAGGGGGGGGGGGGGGGGGGGGGGGGGAAGGAGAAAACAACACCTCCCTAAAAACCCTGCCCAAATGGCTGGAAGCAGTTTTGCTGGCTGCAGACAGGGCAGTCAGTATGAGTAATACAAGCAAACACATGAACTGAAGTGGGTCTGAAGGGGAACAAGGCAGTTGCTTTCACTTTATACATTCCTAATTTTCACATAAATATCCATAAATAAAACATGAGATTAAATTTACACTTAACTCAGAAGGTTATTCATCCCTATTCTGTGGTTCAGGAGCTGGTTTTGATTCCACCTCTGAACATATCTGAGGGAGAGAGTCAGGCCTGACCTCATTTGAGAACTTGATCATCACTGCTCTGGTGTCACTATTCAGCAAGTATTGAGCAGCGAACTAAGGTATATGTTCAACTCCTCCTGCCATGTCAACTCACCCGGTATCAGCTCTCAGCAGAAGGCTTATGTTTTAAAACATGCCCCACCTAAACAACTTGCATCCAGCTAGCGCAAGATAACCTGATGAGGAGGCACACCTAATAAGCAGAGCACAGGAGTGCTGGGGGCTGTGGCAGCCACAAGGATCAAGAAGTAAACTGCACATGCTTCCAAGCACAAAACCAACTACCAGTTCAGCAGTTCTTGTTTTGATATTTGTGACTGCTTATAAAAACTGTGTGAGTCTATCAATGATAAACCACAGCTCCTACACAGCACACTTAAGCATCACGACTCCAAAACCCAAAACCTACTGGGAAGAAAGAGGGAATGGTACATAAACTAACATGCAAATTTGTGCATTTCTTGCAATTTCTGCACAGCATGTTCATAGTAAAAATTGCTTTCTTTGCAAGAAGTCACAAAATCCCAGAGTGCAGCCCAGGCTAGGATCTGCCTGGCTAGGAGCAGCGCTGGGGAACAGGACCTGGGGGTCCTGAAGGACACAAGCTCCATAGGAATGGCCAATGAGTGGCTGCGACAGAGAAAGGCAACAGGGTGCGGGGGAATATCAAACAAGAGCATCACCAGCAGAGATAAAGATGTCCTTGTCCCAATCTGCTCAGTGACTCCCCAATGCTGGACACTGTTAAAATTCATCTGAACAGGGTGCTGGGACACCTACACTAGGTCATGCTTTACCTAGAAATGCTGGACCAGATGATCTCAGAGGCCTCTTCCAACCTGGGATACTGTGATTCTATGATGATTCTATGATTTCTTCCACTACCACCAAGACAATTTCTGTAGATGCATTCATCCCATCGCACGCTACAGCATTAATAACTGTAGCATGCACATAACAGCCACTTTAATGTAAGACCAGCAAGAAATCAGACACAGCTAGAAGGCATTTGGCCCAGAAATTACCCAAGAAATAATCATAGAAAAGTTAAGGTTGGAAAGGACCTTAAGATCATCTAGTCCCAACCCCCCTGCCATGGGCAGGGAAACCTCACACTAAACCATGCCACCCAGGACTCTGTCCAACCTGGCCTTGAACACTGCCGGGGATGGAGCATTCACAACTTCCCTGGGCAACCCATTCCAGTGCCTCACCACCCTTAACAGTATGAACTACCTCCTTATAACCAATCTAAACTTCCCCTGTTTAAGTTTGAACCCATTACCCCTTGTCCTATCACTACAGTCCCTAAAGAAGAGTCCCTCCCCAGCATCCTTATAAGCCCCTTCAGACACTAGAAGGCTGCTATGAGGTCTCCACACAGCCTTCTCTTCTCCAGGCTGAACAGCCCCAACTTTCTCAGCCTGTCTTCATATGGGAGGTGCTCCAGTCCCCTGATCATCCTCACGGCCCTTCTCTGGACTTGTTCCAACAGGTCCATGTTGTTTTTATGTTGTGAGACCTCGCTTGGAGTATTGTGTCCAGTTCTGGTGTCCTCAAGAGCAGAGTAGAGGGGCAGGATCACCTCCTTCGACCTGCTGGTCACACTCCTCTTGATGCCGCTCAGCATACGTTCTGGGCTGCGAGTGCACACTGCCAGCTCATGTTCATTTTCTCATCGACCAACACCCCCAAGTCCTACTCCACAGGGCTGCTCTGAATCTCTTCCCTGCCCAACCTGTAGCTGTGCCTGGGATCGCTCTGACCCACGTGTGGGACCTTGCACTTGGCATGGTTAAACTTCATCTGGTTGGCATCAGCCCACCTCACAAGCATGTCCAGGTCCCTCTGGATGGCATCCCTTCCCTCCAACGTATCAACCGAACCATGCAGCTTGGTGTCATCGGCAAACTTGCTGAGGGCGCACTCAATCCCACTGTCCATGTCGCCAACAAAGATGTTGAACAAGGCTGGTCCTACCACCGATCCCTGAGGGACACCACTCGTTACTGGTCTCCATCTGGATATTGAGCCATTGAACACAACTCTTTGGGTGTGGCCATCCAGCCAGTTCTTTATCCACTGAGTGCTCCATCCATCAAATAGATGTCTCTCCAGTCTAGAGACAAGGATGTTGTGCAAAGAAGCATTCGACAGTGTCCCACACAAGTCCAGGTAGATGACATCATCTGCTTTGCCCCTGTCCATCAGTTCCGTAGCCCCATCATAGAAGGCTACCAAATTGGTCAGACAGGATTTCCCCTTACTGAAGCCATGTTGGCTGTCACCAAGCACCTTGTTGTTTTTCATGTGCCTTAGCATGCCTTCCAGGAGAATATGCTCCAAGATTTTGCCAGGCACAGAGGTGAGACTGGCTAGTCTGTAGTTCCCTGGGTCATCCATTTTCCCCTTCTTGAAACAGGGGGTTATATTTCTCTTTTTCCAGTCGTTGGGAACTTTACCCGACTGCCATGATTTTTCCAATATGATGGACAGTGGCTTAGCAACTTCATTTGCCAGCTCCTTCAGGAGCCGTGGATGGATTTCATCAGGATTCTCTTCCATCACCCACATTTGAGTTTTCCTTGTGAAACCCTTCCGTAGCCCAGGCATTGCCACTACTAGCACTCAGCCCTTCTAATAACAGCTAATAGCCCTTCTCAGCTTCGTAGCTTCACAAACCTTCAGTCCCTTGATCATGTGAGCTATAAGGTATAAGATAGGTAACAGCAAGACAAGCATATGCTGTCACTAACATTTGTTTTCAATGCTTTATTATGCGAGTGAATGAAACAAAGCACAGTGGGGAAAAAAAAAATAAATTCCAATCAAGTTCAACTGACTAATCACCAAAATAAAAGGTATCTAGCCAGAGAGATGAATCCAACCAAGCTAGCTTTAGCCCAGTACACCCTAGAAAGATGCTCCTTCATAAAAAAGTTTCCGCGATCAGCTGGATAACTGTTAATTGGAGGGAACACTCAGGCTTTAATTAAGGCTTTCAGCACATATCACAGGTGAGAGTAAAACTTCTTTCTATCAAAAATCATCTCAGACCACTGTTACCCATGCGTTTGTAGAATAAAGTTTCACAGAGCAGTTGCTTCAACTGGGCAACAAACAGATCCATGTTAATAACAACCCCAAAAACAACCAGTGCCCCTTGCCCATCATTATTAACCAAATTACATGACCCATTTCATACGCAGCCACACAAACTAGTTTGTTGGGATAAATTAGAGGGTACCAGAAGCATTAAGCAACTTTGTGGATAGGAACTGGCACAGCCAGCTGGAGGACTGCATGTGTATCTACGTCCTGGGGGTGTTTCTAAAGTAGCTTTGGGGGAGCGCACATTTATTTATTAAATAAAAAATATTTTTAAAAAAATATCAATATGAGCCCTACTTTTTCTTTAACTAATATACAGAAACTAATCGCCATACTCCACAATTTATGCAGGTACTAAATAAGTGATGTGTGTCTGTATAAAATTCCTTATGGGTACTATAGTTACCTATATGCAAATCAGACACCAAACCAAAGATTTGGGAACTAGTCAATCTGGGTTATACTTACTGCACAAATAAATTTCCTGACAAGTTGTATCTCCTCCTGGCTAGCACGAGGAAAGGTTTAAATGTGGAGTTGGGTTATATACTAACTTTTCATTGAAAAACTCCACCAGGACACTGCAGAGACAGTCTTGCCATTACTGATCCAGCAGAAGTAATAGTAACATATCCAAATTGCCATAAAATGTATTAAATGTTGAACCAAGTATACATTTGGGTACCACTTAAAGTTATGCAAGAACCACTTTTATCCTAAAACTCTATCAAACAGTACTCAAAGGTCCCTGGTGCTTAGTCCTGAAGAGGACCCAACAAAGCGCAAGTAGAAAATACAAAGAAAACAGGCAAGCAAAGAGGATTGTAAACAATGATCATGTAAAAGCAAGTACTTAAACCTCTCCTAAGAGATCACAAGGCTTCCTTCAGCCATTCTTGAATAATTTGAGTGGTTTAACTAGAAACCTCAATGGCCTCAAGTTCTTTAAGAGCTACAGCAACACTAAGAGCAAAGCAGGGGGTTGAGGGGTAGGTAAATTGAATGTCTCCATGTTTCTTTACAGCATTAAACCTTCCTTATGGATAATAATGGAGAGGAGGAACAGAATTTGGGTTTCTCTGTGGTGCTCCAAGGTTCCCTACACACTCCACAAGCATCACACGAGTAGCTTTACTTCAGCCTGATGTGCACAAAGCACAACAGGCAGCCTGCCTGATGCCTGCTTGCCCAGCCTTGACACATGGAGTCTACACTGTCAACAGCTTGGACTGCCACTGCTTCCTGATCCTTTTTTCATAGAATCACAGAATAGTTTGGGTTGGAGGCACCTTCAAAGGTCATGTAGTCCAACCCCCTGCAATGAGCAGAGACATCTTCATCTAGATCAGGTTGCCCAGAACCACAGCCAGCCTGGCCTTGAATGTCTCCAGGGATGGTGCATCCACCACTTCTCTGGGCAACCTGTACTAGGATTTTACCACCCTCATTCTACAAAATTCCTTCCTCAAATCCAGCCCAAATCCCCCCTCTTTTAGTTTAAAGCCATCACCCCTCACCCTGTTGCAACAGGCCCTGCTGAAAAGTCTCTCCCCATCTTGCTTATAGGCCCCTTTTAAGAACTGAAAGGCCATAATAAAGTTTCCCTGGAGTCCTCTTCTTGTCATGGTTTAAGCCCAACCGGTAACTCAGAACCATGAAGCCACTCACTCACCCCACCCCTTCTTCCCCCAACTCCCAGAGGGATGGGGAGGAGATTCAAAAGAACGTAAATCTCACAGGTTGAGATAAGAACAGTCCAATAACTAAGGTATAATATAGCACTACTAATAATAATGATAAGGGAAGTAACAAGAGGTGAAACTAAAAAGGAAAAAAAAAAACCAACAAGACAAACCAAAACCCAATAAACACAAGTGATGCACAGTCCAACTGCTCAGCACCAACCAACCAATACCCACCCAAACACAGCACTGCACCAGCTACTAGGATGAAGAAAAATAACTGCTACAGCTGAACCCAGGACACTTCTCCAGGCTGAACAAGCCCAACTCTCTCAGCCTTTCCTCACAGGAGAGGTGCTCCAGCCCTCTGATCATTTTTGCATCCCTCCTCTGGACCCTCTCCAACAGGTCCATATCTTTCCTGTACTGAGGACTCCAGAGCTAGATGCAATACTCCAGGGGGTGTGGTGTGTGTGGGGGTGTGTGTGTGTCTCACCAGAGCAGAGGGGCAGAATCACTTCCCTTCTCCTTTCCCACCCATCTGTCTTCCTAATGTGTTAACAAGTTGCAAGAAGGATAGACTACAGCATTAAAATTACATCTAAACTAAAAGCAAAACTTTGATTTGCTTTATTTCCTCAACACAGCAAATAGAGTAGAATTTACAGCTGAGGTATATTTACTAAAGAGGCAAAGAAGTGCAAGTACCATGGTGTAAGACCTTACTAAGACACTGCACAGAAATCCCATGTGACATTTTGGTCAACTATTTTTAAATATGGTTCTGGAAGAGCTTTGCAGCAGGGCAAATACCATAAGGTATTTTAAGACAGCTTGATCAGCTGCATAAATAGTTAAACAAGCTTAATAGCAATTACTTCTTAAGATAGAAAATCAAGCTGGATGTCCAAAATGTTGATTTAGCCAGGAGGATTTGAAAGCAGACTCAATTTAATCCCATACTTCAGGGCTTTTGCTGGTTGCTCTAGAAGCCAATGGGAGGCCCTTCTTTTCTCAGGTTCTTCCCTTCCCATTCCTGTTTAAGCCTTAGAAACTGAAAGCTTGGCAAGGATTTTCTTTTGCATGTCTTCAGTGTGGGATAACAGCCACTTCCTGAACTTGCTCTGAATTTCAATGTTTTCTTTTAGTACAGGGAGTAAGACACTGGTGTTTGTGATACACCCAGCAGTTAGAGTTCAGGAAAAGGTCATCACACATTGTCACAAATCAAGAAAACCTGGCAAATAGGGACAGGGTGAATGAAGAGCCAGGGATGTTTAGTCAGAGAGAAGACCACAAAGCAGTGATAAAGGTCTTCATGTATACAAAGATGAAAGAAATTAGTTATTCTCCACCTCCACATGATCCAAGAGTAAAGGACTTTGACTACACAGGAGATTCAGCTCAGTCATCAGGAAAAGTTTCCAACACAAGTACAATGCTGGAAGAAGTAATAGAATCACAGAATAGTTACAGTTGGAAAGGACCTTAAGATAATCTAGTTCAACCCCCCTGCCATGGACAGAGATACCACATACTAAACCATGTCCCCCAAGACTCCATCCAACCTGTCCACTGCCAGAAAGTTAATGGAATGCTGGTTTAGACACACACCTCTCAGGCAGGACTGATGCATAACTGAATTAGCTTCAGATCAGAAGATTCAGTGAAGCCTCATCTTGTATATTTATATTTACCATTGGGACTAAGTCCTGTAGCACAAGTCCTTCATTTGTCACTGGAGTCACAGAGAATGACAACAGAAGCATAAACTGATACATGGAAATTAACTTCTTTAGACAGATTTGAAGTAGAAAGAGGCCCTGGGATCTGTGAAAGATGACAGGGGAAAAAAACCCAAAACAAAACCCAAACAAAACTGTTGTCATGGTTTAAGCCCAGCCAGTAACTCAGAACCATGCAGCCACTCACTCACTCCCCCCTTCCTCCCCCCTGCTCCCAGAGGGATGGGGAGGAGAATGGAAACAATGTAAATCTCATGGGTTGAGATAAGAACAGTCTAGTAACTAAGGTATAATACAAAATCACTACTTCTACCACCAATTATAATAATGATAAGGGAAATAACAAGGGAAGAGAATACAACCGCTCACCACCCGCCAACTGATACCCTGCCTGACCCAAGCAGCCATCTGTGCCTTTCAGGTAACTCCCCCCAGTTTATATACTGGGCACGATGTGCTGTAGTATGGAATACCCCTTAGGCTAGTTTGGGTCAGGTGTCCTGTCTCTACTTCCTCCTGGCTTCCCATGCCCCTCCTCACTGGCAGAGCATGAGACACAAAGTCCCTGGTCAAAGTAAACATTACTTAGCAACAACTAAAAACATCGGTGTTATCAGCCCTGTTCTCAGGCTGAAAGTCAAAAACACAACACTGCACCAGCTACTAAGAAGGAGAAAAATGACTGCTATAGCTGAACCCAGGACAACGGGTCATCTACATTCAACTTCATCTGGATCTATGGGCGCATTCCCTGCATCCAGCCTATAATAGATCATCATTAGAATGGCTGATTCCCTCAGGGTCTAGATGCTTCTCTCTATCATTGTCGACTCTGCTGACCAACACATAACATCACCCTTGTATGGAAACCTTTCTTTCACAGCTGCCAAGAGCCGCCTCCAAAGGCTGAGGGACTGTTTCTCTTTTGCAATTGCTTTGTCAATTGCCCCTTCCCTAGCAAGTGATCCCAGCTGCTTGGCATCCCTACCTTCTAGTTTGTGACCATCTGCCCCATTGTCCCAGCTGTGGAATAATTAGGAAATTTGGGATAATTGGGAATTAAATCTATATTCAAAATGCAGCATTGTCCACACATAAGAGAGAAACGGGCTTTCAAGGCCTCTCGGGGCGAGATGCAGCCATACCTGGTATGCCAGGAATGTGCACTCCACAGCGGTTCCCGTAACAGGCGGAGGATAGAGCGAGGTGGAGATCTTGCGGTTATGCTCCGTCCTAACTTCAGCAGATAAAACGGGAACTAGGTGGTACAAGAAACTGATAAGCTGCATACTTGCTACCCTGAGCCAGCGGCCTGTCATCTTTTTGACAAAATACCGTCCTAGTGTGAACTTTGCTTCATTATAATACTAAAATACACACCCCTCTCCAGTGCGACCCCCCTCCGAAATAAGACCACCTCTCTGAGCATGCACTCTGAATTTTTAGTCTCATATACCTTTAAATCGAGGCGAGAGAAATTTGCACCAATGGTAATAAAGGTATGTATGACTAGAGTCACTCAAGCTCCACCTCGAAGGTAAAAATAATATAAAATAGCCCAAGAGAAAGGGGGATTTTGGGGAAGATACCATTGTGGACAAGTCAAGGAAGATAACATCAACCGACTCCTGGGACCGGTCGACGGGCTGGACCTCTCTTCCCCCCCCATAGGGACGCCTGTGGGTAAGACTTGCACTGCATCCAGTGCTTTCCTAGGAAAAGTTAGAATCTCTATAGAGTCACTCTTATTGTCACCTGTATATTCTAGAGCTAWGCTGTGTCAACTTTATTTAGCGCTTGTATTCATGTAACCATTATATGCACGTGCTTTTGCAGACAGTATTTATCACCGGCAATCCATAAGAACCTGTACCTGTTGCATTAATAAATTCAGTATAACTGTGAGCATAGTGTGGTGCATTATCAGTGAATCCGATATCAGTCACGCTCGGACTGACAGTTATTGTCAGTGAATCCGATACCAGTCGCGCTCGGACTGATAGTTGCATATAGGAGCTGCCCCTGCGGTGAATTATCAGTGAATCCGATACCAGACGTGCTCGGACTGACAGTTACTGTCAGTGAATCCGATACCAGACACGCTCGGACTGATAGTTGTGTATTGGGGCTGTTTCTGGCTCTCTTTATAAAACCAGGGGTTTGTTCCCCCCTCTCCATTTAACGCAACACCAGCATCGGAGCAATCAGGTGATAATGTGCTCCCCTGGAAGTCAGCTGAAATATTTTCTCATATCTGCAGCTCAGTCAAGGTCTGGGATCGAGAAGTCACCTAACACAAGTGACGCCCAATACAACTGCTCACCACCCACCGACCAATACCCTGCCTGACCCGAGCAGCCATCTGCCCCTTCTAGGTAACTCCCCCCAGTTTCTATACTGGGCATGATGTGCTGTGGGATGGAATACCCTTTGGTTCGTTTCGGTCAGGTGTCCTGTCTCTGCTTCCTCCTGGCTTCCCCTCCTCCCTGGCAGAGCATGAGACTGAAGAGTCCTTGATCGGAGTAGACATTACTTAGCAACAACTAAAAACATCAGTGTGTTATCAGCATTGTTCTCAGGCTAAAGCCAAAACACAGCACTGCACCAGCTACTAAAAAGGAATAACTGTTACAGCTGAACCCAGGACAAGACTGATAACCAGAACGAACCTTAACGTTGACTTACCAGGAAGCCTGTTCATGCTGACCCCTTGAGCAGAAAGTCCTACTCCCATGTACCTTCAAAAAAACAAAGTATCAGTCAAGCACAGAATAGCCAAGCCACCAGATTTCCTGCAGCAGAAATAGAGCAGCAAAAAACAAAAAACCCAATCCACAGTCATTTAAGGTCAATGTTGAAATCACTTTCCCATTACTTTTTCAGTCTTTTCTTGAATGCAAGACAAAATGCCAGTCTGCTTTAGTGACTGACAGCTTTCCAGTATACAACTACAGCTACTCTTTCGCTCTTCATGTGTAGGAAGAGGACTGGAAAGCAATCGGCAACTAAACTACTGGGGTTTTTGAGTTTTGTTGTTGATTTTGTTTTGTCCTTCATGTTGTCTTTTGTTTTGTTTTGGTTTCAGAAAAAACAGCCCATTTATATAGGTGGTTAACAAGAGAGCAAAAAATACCTAAGGGCATCTATAGTATATGGGGACAAATGTTTATCTAGCTTAAGGTATTGCCTCCAGGAACAGCTGGCAGTGGATGCACAGGATATAGCAAACAGTTGTACTTTTCAAAAACATTCTTTCATTATCCAATACATTTTACATATTTCTAAATGTGTTCTTTCTGTATTTCACACCTCAATAGATTTCCTCCCATTAATCTGATCACTTTCTGAACCTTTGCAAGCTCTTTGAAAAGACAACATCCTGCAGCTCCACCACTCAATTACGGTCAAAGCTAGCTTTGCTTGATGCTTGCATTTTAAGAATTAGAAGAGAGGGGAAGAGCACTTCTCTGTTAACTTTACTCAAGGATTTGACAGTCATCATTCATAACTCACTCTGCAATGGTCTCTTCTCAAGTTTGACTACTTGCAGTCAGTTGTTCCTCTTATGGAAGCTCCTCTATACTGTGGAATAATTAGGAAATTTGGGATAATTGGGAATTTAATCTATATTCAAAATGCAGCATTGTCCACACATAAGAGAGAAACGGGCTTTCAAGGCCTCTCGGGCTAAGATGCAGCCATAACTGGTATGCCAGGAATGTGCACTCCACAGCGGTTCCCGTAACAGGCGGAGGATAGAGCGAGGTGGAGATCTCGCGGTTATGCTCTGTCCTAACTTCAGCAGATAAAACGGGAACTAGGTGGTACAAGAAACTGATAAGCTGCATACTTGCTACCCTGAGCCAGCGGCCTGTCATCTTTTGACAAAATACCGTCCTCAGTGTGAACTTTGCTTCATTATAATGCTAAAATACACACCCCTCTCCAGTGYGACCCCCCTCCGAAATAAGACCACCTCTCTGAGCATGCGCTCTGAATTTTTRGTCTCATATACCTTTAAATCGAGGCGAGAGAAATTTGCACCAATGGTAATAAAGGCATGTATGACTAGAGTCACTCAAGCTCCACCTTGAAGGTGAAAATAATATAAAATAGCCCAAGAGGAAGGGGGATATTGGGGAAGATACCATCGTGGACGAGTCACGGAAGATAACATCAACCGACTCCTGGGACCGGTCGACGGGCTGGACCTCTCTTCCCCCCCCATAGGGACGCCTGTGGGTAAGACTCGCACTGTATCCAGTGCTTTCCTAGGAAAACCTTAGAATCTCTATAGAGTTATTCTTATTGTCACCTGTATATTTTAGAGCTATGTTGTGTTAACTTTATTAAGCGCTTGTATCCATGTAACCATTATTCGCACGTGCTTTTGCAGACAGTATTTATCACCGGCAATCCATCAGAACCTGTACCTGTTGCATCAATTGACTGCTCTGTTTTGGTAGCTAATCATAATAAACTGCACTGTTTCAGTATCCAACCGTAATTCTCTTACTAAACGCGCTCGGTCTGACAGTAGTCTATAAATCCGATACTCAAAGCGCTCAATCTGACAGTAGTCTGTAAATCCGACACTAAACGGACTCGGACTGATAATTGTGCACTGGGGCTGTTCCTGTCCCCCCTTTTATAAAGTAAGGGGTTTATCTCCCCCGTCCCACACTCTTTAACGCAACATATACATCTTAATACTCTTGCTACACTTCTAGTTCTGTTATCCTCTTTGAGAAGCCAGGGGAAACCAGAACTGCGAGCATCATTCACAACACAAATGCACATGGTGATTATTACAGACAACAGTATAATGACATCCTTGATTTTGGTTTCTGTTCTTCCCCTTCCTGGTATCTATTATTCCTTTTTTTTTTTTTTTTTTTGACTGCAGATGAGAACTGAGCTGAACAGCTACTCACTTCCACAATTCCAAATACTCCAAACCAGTTTTGTGTATACAACAAATTCAGAACTAGTTAAGCAGTACTTACAGACCTCAGACCTACTGCTTCCTTGTTTGCTTTTCTTTTTTTATGAATAAATTATAACATTAAATATCATTCAATGTAAATCTCTGCAGAGCCTGTCTGCCTATATCATCCTTGGTTTTGGAGGTTTCAGGTGTGGACAGACTCCATCTGAGGTATCCATTAACTGCAGTTTCTTTTTGAAGGATTCCAAGAGACTCTTAGAAGAGGGTGCACAGAAATGTTAGCACCCATTTCAAACAGGAAGGAAAAAAAATAAAAAAAATAATCTTTTTTAGGGGTCTGGGTAATGATACATTTAAATCCATTATCCATCATACATAAAATATATACCTTAAATAAAACCAGGCAAAAGTGACCTCCTAAAACCATCTTCTCAGCAGTGAACATGGAATACTTGCGACTGCCCCCCCAACCAGATCAGAAGCATCAAAAAATACTGCATCAATAGATCAATTCCAAATAGAGCAGAGACACACACAAAAAAAAAAAAACACAACAAACAACAAACCACAGACACATGCTAGTGATTCAGGCAGAACAGTCTTGTTTCCACTTACCAGCAGCCTTGGCAGTTACCATAGCACCAAATTCTTCCAGATTTCTCCTGCACCTCAGCCCAGCTGCTTTTTAAGATTTGATTATACTGAATCAGCAACACTTCCCACAAGCTATAACATGAGCTCTGCCTTTCATACATACACCGGTTCTCCTTGGCCACAGCAGATGAATGAAGGACCTTGGTAGCAAGCCTTCATGCGAGAAAATGCTCACTCCACATGTCTGCACAGCACACAGCCAGCAGAATTGCCAACAGCTTTCCCTCTAGATCTTACAGCATGCCAACAGAACAGGCTGCATCTCCAGCAGCATGAACAGCAGGTTGAGGGGATTCTTCCCCTCTGCTGCACTCTGGGGAGACACCCCCACTCACAGTCCTTCATCCAGCTCTGGGGCAACAGCACAAGAGGGACATGGAGCTGTTGGAGCGTGTCCAGAGAAGCTGGAACTGGATGAGTTTTAAGGTCCCTTCCAACACAAGTCATTATAGGATTCTATAAAGCTTAAGTTCAAAAAGACAAAGTTTTTGGTTCCCTCCCCCAGTTCCCAAGTACTACAGCAGTAAAAATCAGCATGCATGCTACTCCAGCCCAGTGATCTTTAAATAGGACAGCATCACTTCTGGCTCCTAAGAGAATTTGTGCGGTGGATTCTGCAGTGCAGAGACTTGATATACACAAATTTAAGGTTTTGCTTGATTCTACCAATAAAAGGCTGTCATTGGAAAAGAGATGGAAAGAACTGAAGTGATGACTGTACTTCCAAATTATAATTTAACTCTTAAAGATACAAAAGATCTCAGATGCATTTACTCAGCCAGGAAGCATTGTATATTCTCACTAGGCAGAAATTATCCAAAAAGCTACAAGGAAAGTTATTTCACAGGAGTGACAATATTTGACTAACCTAACTTCAAACACAGGGATATCTCACAAAGAGGCTGTTCTAAGCAGTCATACAAGGAGAGGAATACACCAACCGCTGTGTTTAGTTTGTCCCCAAAGGGGAATCCACATATGTGAGAAGCAATTCTTCAAGTCAAAAGTTATTTCTTCAGAACAAACTTGATACCTAGAGAGCCTGCCAAAAAGTCAACATAAGAAAAGTTTTTTGGCTAGTCTAAAGCTACTTTGTGCAAGTAACCCACAAAAATCCTCATGAACCCAACAGAAAATCTTCAGAACAAACCTGCCCTTTGACAGCAAGTAGCTAATACTGGAATTCCAGCACTTGCATTTGCCTTTTCAAGTGCAAGAACAAAGAACCTGTTGGGTAGAAGAGAGAACTCTGCAACAGAACTCCATGTATACCTGTACTTTTTATTCTCCAGTTTTAAGAATTCCAGAAGCAATAAGCATCTCTCCTGGAACACTTGGAAAACACTCAGCCCTTGGGAGGCATTGCTATATGCAAAATAAATGTGGCACAAAAGGAGGGAGAAAGCAATTAGTCCATGGTCCTAACTGGATCAGGGCAGTATTCTTTAAATAAAGGAGGTATTTCTTTACCCAAAAAGCTACAAGACTTTCTCCAAGAAACATAAAAAGAGCACTTATCTCAAATTCTAGTTCTGACAATTAGCAGAGCTGATTTATTAAGGCTCTGCCATGAAAAGAAAAATACTATGGTTCCCCCTTATTTCATTACCTGCTGAAAAGTACAAAGTCAGGATGGTAAAACAATCTACACCACTCCTCTTCCAAGTGCCTTTACCTGGAAGGCAGACAAAATTCACCCCATCTGAAAGGTGGGGAGATGAAAGTGAAAAAAATACATGGGTTCACTGTCTAATGATCACAAACCTAGAAATCTTTGTTGCTCCAGTAACACCTTGCCAGGGTAAAGCATGCTGTAAGGAGAGACAACTGTGTATGCCGAGATACACTGGGGCCACAACTTAAAAATTAAAAACATAGATGTTAAATAATTTGGTTTGTAGGCCACGACTTCCAACAAAGCAGTCATGCCCTGCTCAGTTACTGAACGAACATCATCACTAACATGCAGTAGAGATTCCTGGGGTTGGCATTTTATTACGCAGCTCAGCCAAGACAAAGCAGCCCAGCTGAGCCACGAGTTAACCAGGGGACGTTGCTCTCTTCCAGAAGTAGGTCTGTGATTCAAAGGCTTACTGCATCCTGCATTTTTTTCTAATAACCACACCTCTCTGGTAGGAATCCTGTCCTCCCAACTATCACACACCCCACTCCTTCAACACCCACAGCTAAGTCTAAAATAATCATACTAAATTATGAAGTTAGAGACAAATAAAACACCCCATCACACTAGTGGCATTTCAAAGACTTCCAGTCACCTGTGCAAAGCTCTGAACTATCATTCTTGTCTGAGGTGGGCCCTGACTTGATGCAAAGTTTAAAGAGTGATGTAAAGAATGATATATATAGAAATGATAACCCATATCAATTTACCATCTGAAACCACATTGTCACAGTTACGGTGGGGGAAGGGGCATGTTATTTTAAAGCAATGAAAAAACAAGTTGCATCTGTTTAAAAAAAAATTACCTAAAATACTGGATATTCCAACTATCACTGATTCCTAACAATAAATATTTCGGAACTACTACATAATGGAATTTAATTGAGCTCTGAAGTAGAAGCAGTTCTGGTTTTACTCATGGATTTTGTGCTGTACTGTAATGGTACTTCAGAAAAAACACTGACAGAAAGAATCCCAGTTCCCCAAGCAGAGGTCAGTAAAGACAAATAATGCAAGGCTGAAAAGAAGGAGATAAAGAAAAAAAAAACCCTCTTAAGAACTCATTAAAAACAACTACAAGCATCCTGAGGAATGGAGAAGACACTGCCCACCAGCCCTTAGAAAGGCAGAAAAGTTCTAAAAGCCAAAGGACATGGAAGAAAAGGTGAGTGAGCAGAACAAAATGAAGAGGCGCCAATATGGTAACATAAAATTTCTCAGTATGCTTATGAATAAATACTGGCAAAAATACAGAGGAAGAATAAAAAAACTGTTCTTGCTAGACCAAGGTATCAGATTCTGTCATGGTTTAAGTCCAGCCTGTAACTCAAAACCACGCAGCCACTCGATAACTCCCCACCACCACCCTCCCTCTGCCTGATCCCAGAGTGAGGGGGAGAAGAACCAAAAGAATGCAACTCCCATGGGCTGAGATAAGAACAGTGCAGTAAATAAGGTATAATACAAAACTATTACTGCTACCACCAATAATAATAATAAGGGAAATAACAAGGGAAGAGAAGACAACTGCTTACCACCCGCCGACCAATACCCAGCCCAACCTGAGCAGCCATCTGCCCCTTCCAGGTAACTCCCCCCCAGTTTATATACAGGGCATGACATGCTGTGGTATGGAATACCTCTTTGGCTACTTCGGATCAGGTGTCGTGTCTCTGCTTCTTCCTGGCTTCCCCTCCTCCCTGGCAGAGCATGAGACTCAGAAAGTCCTTGGTCAGAGTAAACATTACTTAGCAACAACTGAAAACACAGGTATTATCAGCACTGTTCCCAGGCTGAAAGTCAAAAACACAGCACTGCACCAGCTACCAAGAAGGAGAAAAATGACTGCTGCTGCTGAACCCAGGACAGTGTTCACCCCTTATTCTATACCATTCATGTCATGCTCAGATCCCACATATCTCAATAAACCATCACTCTTGTCTCATAAATATATATATATACTTACATCCACACACAAACAGAGACATCACTCCTTAGTGCATGGATCAATCCCTATAAAGCTACTGAGTTCATCCAGTCCATGATGTTGGGCTCCATCTCATGTAAGTCTTTCAGAGCAGGAGAAACAGTGTGCAGTGTTGGACTGTTGCCTACTGATGACACCGCAGAACTCGTCTGGTCACTGATGAGCCAGTCTGGTTTCTTCAAAGTTCATTCTTTGTTGGAATGATGGTTGGAGGGAAGTCAGGACCAGTCACTGGTGACCTGAAGACATCTCCTTGGCACACTGTAAAAGTGCTACATAGCAGGCAATAGCATACAATTGAGTTCATTGGCTATTTTCCCTTAAAATCAAATCCACTTGAGGCACACATTTGGACTTCCCATCTTCTCACATTACCCACCAAGCACATCCAGGTCCCTGAGCAGAAGCAATCCCACGAGTGGGTTTGCATTTACCTGAAGCAGGAATAACCCAGACTGTCTTCCCCAGCAAATTCCTTATGTGCATCACCGAAACTTTATCCCCTTCTACAGTATGTAAAAGTTCTGACTGGGCTGGGCCAGCCCTGTTGGCAGATCCTCTGGTGTTGACCAATCAGGTGGCTTTTGGTAAATGTGTATCCCAATGTCTGAAAGTCCCACCAACCATTGCTCTCAGGGTAGTTTTTAAAAGCCCATTGTACTGTTTGATTTTCCCAGAGGCTGGTGCACGGCAGGGGCTGTGATATACTCACTCAATGCCATGCTCTTTGGCCCAATTCTATAAGGTTATTCCAGAAATGAGTCCCATTGTCTGACTCAACTCTCTCTGGGGTGCCGTGTCACCACAAAATCTGTTTCTCAAGGCCCAGGACAGTGCTCCGGGCAGTGGCGTGGGGCACAGTGTACGTTTCCAGCCATCCGGTGGTTGCTTCCACCATGGTAAGCACATGGCGCTTGCCTTGGCGGGTCGGTGGGAGTGTGATATAATCAATCTGCCAGGCCTCCCCATATTTGTACTTCAGCCATCGTCCTCCATACCAAAGAAGCTTTAAATGCTTGGCTTGCTTAATTACAGCACATGTTTCACAGCCTTGAATAACCTGGGCAATAGCATATATTGTTAAGTCCACCCCTCGATCACGAGCCCAGCTGTATGTTGCATCTCTGCCCTGATGGCCTGAAGTGTCATGGGACCACCAGGAAAAAAATAATTCACCCTTATGTTGCCAATCTAAGACCATCTGAGCCACTTCAGTCTTAGCAGCTTTATCTACCTGTTGGTTGTTCTGGTGTTTCTGAAGGGCCTGACTCTTAGGTCCATGAGCATCTACATGGCATACCTTAACCACCAAGTTCTGCACCTGGGCAGCAATATCTTGCCACAGTGCAGCAGCCCATATGGGTTTACCTCTGTGTTACCAGTTGCTCTACTTCTACTGCTGCCCCATTGTCCCAGCACCAGAGCAACCAGGTGATGACGTGCTCCCCTGGACAATGGGTAAATTTTTTTTTCACATATTCCATAGCTCAGCTGAGGTCCAGGGTCGAGAAGTCACCTCTTCTTCTTCCTCTGATGCACATAACAATAACTCTTGTTCAGATGCTGTCCCATGTAGTAAGTGCATTTTTTCTTCATCTTTCTTCACTGTATAAGTTGCTTTTTGTTCCTCTTTTTTGCTTTTCCCCTTGCTTACAGGGGCAACTGATATTGGCACGAATTTGTCCTCTGTTTTAGCTGTAGTGATTATCTCTGTAGTTGGAGTGGCTGCAGTATCTGTTGTCGGGGTTGGTTCAGCTGCTGTGCTTGGGGTTTGAGTAGCACCAGCAGCTGCGCTGTCTGCTGCAGTCAGGGCTTGAGTAGCTGCTGTACCTGCTGTACTCGCAGCTGGAGTAGCTGCATTGTCTTTTGCTTTGCCATCAGATCCAGAGACATTTTTTTCTCTTTGAAGTTGCTGGACAGTGTTGAACAGGGCTCTGTAAGCAGAGGCCAAGACCCAGCACCTTGCCATGATTTGTCCCTCTCTCATATGACCAGGATGACAACACACCTCATTTAAGTGTTTTACTACTTTTTCTGGAGTTTGTACTTGTTCAGTGGTGAAGTTCCAAATCACTGGAGGGGCCCACTGGCCTAGATACTTGCCCATACTGTCCCACACACCCTGCCACTCATGACTGTCCAGCCTTGAGGAAAATCTCTTGGTCCTCCTATATCGTCATCTAACCGTAAACAAGACCCAAACCCGACTCTGCTTAACTCTTGAGATCAGACAAAATGGTCATGGGTAAAACACACTCTGTACGTGTAACAACATGGTGATCCCCATCACAATCAGCAGGCAGGCCTCAAGGGTACTCAAAGGCCATTCAAAACCTTCAGAACTCTCAAATGATGCTGTAAATTGTCTGGTGGGGGAGCTGGGAAAGTAAGGGAATGTCCCCTTCACAGGTTGACCACCCGAGGAGGGGAAAAAAGATGCGTAATTGATAAACACTTCTATTATATACCTCCCAAAGTATAGAGGTGGTGACCACACTGGGACCGCAAGCCAGATCAGTTTCATGATCAATAAGTCTATTGTATTACAAGTCATTATCATAAAGTACAGTGAAACAAGAACCTTAGCCCAACCCCCCCCAGCCTATAAACACTAAAACAGCAAACACCACCTGTAAGTAAGGTATGACATGCTGAAATTCTGAGATCGAGAGCAACAACTTTGAGAGCCAATAAATCAGCATTGTGACGGGAGACTATTAATCCAAAACAATGAATGCTTATCACAAATACGATTAGACACTCTGGTCAGATCTGTCGTTATCTCAACCCTTCGTGCCCCACATTGGGCGCCAAGAAGAACCGTTGTGGTTTAAGCCCAGCCTGTAACTCAGAACCACACAGCCGCTCGCTCACTCCCCCATCTTGTTCCTCCTGTAGGACTGCACCAGCTACTAAGGAGAAAAATGAGTACTACTACTGAACCCAGGACAGATTCCCAGCTCCCTTCCACTTTTAGGATCTTGCCCTTTTCTGAGTTACCTTCAGGAAGGGAAAACACTGATGATGTCGATTAGCAATATATGTAGGAACACTGAAAGACAGAAAATACAGATCAGAGATGAAGACTTGACTTGTGCACCATTTCAGGTAGAAAAGGCATAATACAAACCTCACCAGGCTAAAATTACTGCTGCGATCTAGATGAATAATCAACTTCTCCATCTGCCACACCAAGCACCATCACATCCAACATGACCCCAGACCCTACAAAACACTGTTGTTGAAACCAACTGTACCTGAAGCTGAGGTGTTGCACCAATTTGGTTTTTCACCTTCAGATTTTTTTTTCACTCTTGACAGCTAACTTGGTTCTCTAAGTCAGCTAGTATTCAACAAAGGTCACATAAACTGTGTCAGTGGCAAACGGTGCATTCAGACTTGGAACACCATAAAGCATTACTGAAATGAATACTTTGAGTATTTATTCTGATGACACCCAGAAGAACACGTGGAAGTTCTGTTTGGTTTGACCTGGCGATTAACCAACCTCACTTCCAAATGAGCTGCTGAAAACTGAGTTCAGAATTGCTGAAATTTTTTTATCCAATATATTAGGGAAGTGAAACAGCTTTCCATGATTTAATGGACAAGATTATTTGACTGCCAGTCTAAGCAACAGGTCATATTTCCTGGCATGAATGAAGCCTAGAAAACAGTAAAGAGAGACAGTAGATGCACTACACATACCTAACAGAAAGGCATCCAAATGAGGGCAAGTCATATAAAGACTGCAAGTTTCACACTGAAGACTAATCTTGCATTTCAGTCCACTATAACAGACACCTTTTTGGGGAAGGAACTGTTCCCAATATCCAGTCTAAACCTCCCCTGGCACACCTTGAGGCCATTTCCTTTTACCCTATCACTTGTTCCATTAGAGAAGAGATCAGCCCTCTCCTGGATCTATCCTCCTGTCAGGCAGTTGTAGAGAGCAATGAGGTCCCTCCTGGGCCTTCTCTTCTCCAGACTAAACCCCCCCAGGTCCCTCAGACGTTCCTCATTATACTCATGCTCCAGGCCCTGCACCAGCTCTGTTGCCCTTCTCTGGCCCTGCTCCAGCACCTCAATGTCTCTCTTGTAGTGAGGGGCGCAGAACTGAACACAGGATTCAGGGTGCACCTTCACCAGTGCCCAGTACAGGTGGACAATCACTGCCCTGGCCCTGCTGGCCACACTATTGCTGATACAGGCCAGGATGCCATTGACCTTCTTGGCTGCCTGCTGTCATGGTTTAAGCCCAACCAGCAACTCGGAACCATGCAGCTGCTTGCTCACTCCCCACCTTCTTCCCCTCCCACTCCCAAAGGGATGGGGAAGAGAATTGAAAGAATATAACTCCCACGGACAGTCCAGTAACTAAGGTATAACACAAAACTACTACTGCTACCACCAATAATAATAATGATAAGAGAAATAGCGAGGGGAGAGAATACAATTGCTCACTACCCGCTGACTGATATCCAGCCTGACCAGAGCAGCCATCTGCCCCTTCCAGGTCACTCCCCCCAGTTTCTATATTGGGCATGACACGCTGTGGTATGGAATACCCCTTTGGCTAGTTGGGGTCAGATGCCCTGTCTCTGCTTCCTCCCGGCTTCCTGTGCCCCTCCTCACTGGCAGAGCACAAGACTGACAAGTCCTTGACTGGGGTAAACATTATTTAGCAACAACTAAACCATCGCTGTGTTATCAGCATTGTTCTCAGGCTAAAGCCAAAACACAGCACTGCACCAGATACTAGGAAGAAGAAACTGTTACAGCTGAAACCAGGACAGACCCCTAAAACCAGCCAGAGTTCAAATGTTATTCTTGAAGGACAGGATTAATTAATTGCAATTGATACCTCTGCTGTGGGGCTTTCCCTTCTGGATTGTTAGGCCCGTGATGTTCATCCTTTAGCAATGAAAAATGCCAAACACATGCAGCAGGCTGATACCTTTATAATGATTAAAAATTCAATCTGCAGTAGCTGTAGAAACTCAGACCTTGTCAGAAATGTCCCCTTATTGCTTTCCCAACATCTTGAATGTTGCTTTAAAGGAACTCCATATACATCCTCATTCAGTTACATCTTGGATCAAAATACCGCCAAAGTGAACACAAGACTGGATGGGATCCAAACCCCACTGCCAGCTCAGCTCCCCAAGGTGCCAACTCACAGGGGATGGTTGCTTTGAATGGTACCTAGAGGATCTGTTGCTGTGGCAGTTCTTCCACTTGTTCCTGGTTAAGTAGTAGAGACTGACAGGGCAAACACAGTCTCAACGACAGCCTACAATATTAAATAGTACCACAAAAAGCAGGATCGGTGCAGGAAAAACTTTCTGTCATGGGTTCAGCAGCAGCAGTTATTTTTCTCCTTCTTGGTAGCTGGTGCAGCGCTGTGGTTTTGATTTTGGGCCTGGGAACAGCGCTGATAACACCAGTGTTTCGGTTACTGCTTAGTGATGTTTTGGTCTGGCCAAGGACTTTCTGAGTCTCATGCTCTGCCAGGGAGGAGAGGAAGACAGGAGGAAGCAGAGACAGGACACCTGACCCAAACTGACCAAAGAGGTTATTCCATACCACAGCACGTCATGCCCAGGATGGAAGAGCAGAGAGGAGAGACCCGGAAGGGTGGGGGGTGCACTGCTTGGTCGGGCTTGGTATTAGGTGGTGAGAATTGTATTCTTTCCTTGTATTTGCCTTGTCATTATTATTATTGGTGGTAGCAGTAGTGGTTTGTGTTATACCTTAGTTACTAAACTGTTCTTATCTCAACCTGTGGGAGTTGCATTCTTTTCGATTCTCCTTCCCATCCCTCCGGGAGCAGGGGGAAGAAAGAAGGGGAAGTGAGGGAGAGAACAGGCTGCATGAGTTAGGCTTAAACCACGACACTTTCTCAGATTTAGTATTCTGGTTCCAGCACACTCCAAGCTTCCAGTTGTCATGCTGCTCTGTGGTGCAATCTATCCTGAGCTAAGGCCATTTTACTTGAGGCCAAATTCAGGTCCTACACCAGAGATGACAGAATCAGCAGATTCAAGCTTATATTTGCAATCACCCCACTTCCCCCTCTTTGAACATCTTTTCCTTGATCATGCATATAGGGTTTATAAGAAACAGTCTCAGAAGTTCTCCTTCCAGAGCTCAAATACTGCTATGAGTACTCTTTACCACACAAACATCTCTCTAACAGTCCAAACTTAAGGTCAAGGTTCCTCCCTATTTCACTCCACTTCTGAGACATCATAATTCCAGAAATTCAAGTGACCAGATCTAGCTAGCAAGAGGAAAGCCAGTTTTAATTCAAACTGCACCAGACCCAAAGTTTCCTAAATTTTTAAAACTGCCCATATCAAACAGCACAGACAACAGCTATGTGAGTGCCTCTGCCTCCAGCACATTCTACCACCTTTACATCTATTAACCAAGAGAATCCAACCTCCCTGTGATGTACCTGCCCGTTCCACCCCACAGCCACAGGACCTCCAGCCCTTCCGGAAAGGAGGTCAGAGTACAGCAGAACTTTTAAATCCACATCACCCACCACTGAACTGGAATGAGGCACTTACCCATCTCTACCTTTACTGACAATCTTCACTTCAAAGTAATAAATGCCACAGGCTGTAGGTATAGGGTGCGTAGCCCTGACCGAGGCAGCATCTTTGTGATTCTTACCATGACCTAGGAAAGAACAGAAATGTAAATCCCGATGGGAGCTGAACTCTGCCACATTTTGGTCTGAAACACCACTACCAGAACACAGCAGGGACCTATTTCTACATGCATCCAATAATTTAAAGCCCTCTTTTCAGGGAGCTAAAATATACAACCCTGTACTGACACCGCAAACCATCCCCTCAGTATGAGCACTGTATTTTTTCCCTTGTTTACCCTGTGAAGTAACTAAGAAAGACTCACAGTAGCACCTAATTTGTAACACTTTAATTTGAAGACTAACGTACACCAACAGAAGTCAAAAATGATCACAAAATAGGGGAAGGACATTAGTGTTTATTAACCAGGCAGGAAAAAGAATAATCAGCTCTCTGCTGGGTGGGTAGAGAAAACCGCCTCCACTGGCAAGCAAGGAAAACACCAGTGTGATTGCCCTAGTCCTACAAGTCCGCAGGCATCCCTTTTGTGTAAACTCACGGAGCCAAAGCCCCAGCTCTGCTGCACATCGACGCCATCCGGCTCCTTGGCCAGGCTTTAGGCAGGATGACAGAGTAAACACACGACTTGGCTATACTGAGGTGCTCGGGCCCGGGTGGGTGAAACCGAGAAGCGTTCTAGAAGGCAGCACACTCCGCCAGGGCAAGAGCTTTCGGCTCCCGACCGCTTCCACTGCTCGAGCCCACAGAAACACACGGCACCCCGTGCCAGCAGCCCGCCCAGCGGCCGGAGCTCGGCAGACCCCGCTCCCCACACTACCCCCCAGCCGAGTCGCCCCTTCCCCCGGGGGCTACCAGACTCGCTGCCTCCCCAGCGTAGACCTGGGTGCCGGCCGGGCAAAGGCCGCTGCACTCCAGGCACAGTCCGAAGCCGAAACCGGCGCCGCCGCCCCAGCCCAGCACCTTTGTAGTGGACGCGCAGGTTGCCCTGCGAGAGGCCGATGTAGTTGTACTTGTCCTTGGGACTCCAGGAGCGCGGCAGCGGCGTCTCCTCCTGGTTGACGGCTGGGTAAAGCCTGCGGAGGCGCCGGGTGAGCTCCTGCTCTTCGGGCGGGCTGGGCAGAGCCGCATCCCCTCCGTGCGGGACGCCCGCGCCCGCCTCAGCCATCTTGGGTCTGCTTTGTGTCAGCGGGCGGGGAGCGCAGCCCCACTCCGGCCGCCGGCCAATGAGCTATGAGCGCAGCCACAATGGCGCCGCGCTGCCCCATGGGAAGCGGAGTCCGCTCCGGCCCCGCCTGCGCACTTCCCCTGCTCTCCGGGACTACAGCTCCCGGCAGGCTAGGCGCGCGAAACCCCGCCCTTCTCGGCGCGGTGCACGCTGGGAAGCGTCTCGGATAGCGCCGCGGGCCGCGGGACTTCTGCTCCCATCGTGCTCCGAGGCAGCGCGGTGCTCAGGGGCCTCCTCACGCCTGCCTCTGTCCGCCCGCCGCCTGCGCACAAGAGCCGGCGCCGACCGCACGGGCAGCGGAGCCGGCAGCGCCGTGCCGGCTGCCTCGCCCCGGGGCCGACCGTTCCGCAGAGCCCGCCTCCTGCCAGGGTGGTGCCCGGCAGCGCCCGTGTTGCTGCCGCTGGCGCTCGGCACCAGCGCGTCAGGCGTCGCCTGGGCAGCTATGACAGTGAGACGGGGTCCTGGCAGGGGAATCGTCTCCATGGGGACGCGTGTAAACAGCGGGTGCGCGGCCATGGCGGCGGGCAGGTTCGGGCCGGGCCTGAGGGAGGGAGGGAGAGAGGGAAGGAAGGAGGAGAGGGAAAGGAAAGGAAGAAGGACAGAAGGAAGGGGGGAACGAAGGAAGCGAGGGACGGGGCCTGAGCGCCACAGGGAGAGCCGAGCGGAACCCTTCTGTTCCTTCCTACGGTGCTGTGGTGCCGCCCCGCCCTGCGCCCCGGTAGCTGTTGTCAGGCATGGCTTCCAGTCGCTGCTTTTCCGTGCTCCGTGTAGCCAGGCGCACAGCACAGGTTTCCGCGGCTCCTCGTGCGGGTGTAACTGTGCCGTGAAAGTTGTGCCGGGTACGAGCTTCTCTGTGCCGTTGTGCTGATCACCAAGCAAGTTCCAGCTATTACCCTGGGTTAGTGTTCCACTGAGGTGATGACTGAAAGCAGCTTATAAAGAGGTCTGATAAGCCATGGCAGCAGTACAAGGTAAACAGCGGGAGGATATGGCTGGGAGGAGGAGGTGCTCTGGCTTTTCAAGAGCACTGAGCTGCTAGATCAGCTCACAGTGTCTGAGGGAATCTCACCCAAAGGTGGGGTTCCTTGGGCAAGCTGACCCAGTGYYTGGGGTTTCTGCCTCYATCCTCACTGCCAGCTGCAGAATCACTCCCCCCGAGGGGGGAACTTGTGTATTAGGTGTTTAGGCAGCCTAAACTAGGGACCTGCAGGTCTTCCTTTGCATTAGCAAACTAAAACAGCTCAGAGAGTTGTCTGGCATACAGTAGAGTTAACAGTACACCTAGACACCAGGAGCCCATTGTGGTGGGGGTGAAACAGGACCTCCCCATTCAGCAGTGCTGCTCTGTTACTGCATTTTGGAGAGCTGCAGCTTGAGGCTTCCATTTTGTACACAAGGGTGGGAGATCCAATAGCCCACCATGTACAATCTCCCAGCCTGGTGCTGTACTGGCCATTGGTGGGCTCCTGGAAGTGAGGACAGTTTGCCCTGTGCTCATCTCCCTGGAAAGTGGGTGGTTGGAGGGTGAGAGCTGCTAAAGGTACAACAGCTGCCTCCACCTGAGGGTGAAGCCAGGCTGGCAGCTGAAGCCAGTGCTCAGAGATCAAGCTGAGTNTCTGGCTTTTCAAGAGCACTGAGCTGCTAGATCAGCTCACAGTGTCTGAGGGAATCTCACCCAAAGGTGGGGTTCCTTGGGCAAGCTGACCCAGTGCCTGGGGTTTCTGCCTCTATCCTCACTGCCAGCTGCAGAATCACTCCCCCCGAGGGGGGAACTTGTGTATTAGGTGTTTAGGCAGCCTAAACTAGGGACCTGCAGGTCTTCCTTTGCATTAGCAAACTAAAACAGCTCAGAGAGTTGTCTGGCATACAGTAGAGTTAACAGTACACCTAGACACCAGGAGCCCATTGTGGTGGGGGTGAAACAGGACCTCCCCATTCAGCAGTGCTGCTCTGTTACTGCATTTTGGAGAGCTGCAGCTTGAGGCTTCCATTTTGTACACAAGGGTGGGAGATCCAATAGCCCACCATGTACAATCTCCCAGCCTGGTGCTGTACTGGCCATTGGTGGGCTCCTGGAAGTGAGGACAGTTTGCCCTGTGCTCATCTCCCTGGAAAGTGGGTGGTTGGAGGGTGAGAGCTGCTAAAGGTACAACAGCTGCCTCCACCTGAGGGTGAAGCCAGGCTGGCAGCTGAAGCCAGTGCTCAGAGATCAAGCTGAGTCTGCGGTCATCTTGTGCAGTACAGCACCTGCAAATTCACTGGGATCTCGGGGCTGGTTTTCCATACCATGGCCAAACTAATTTTCCCTACAATGCACATGCAAGTGTATGTTTACTTCTCAAGGCCTTTCACCTATACATGCTGCTTTCTAGTCTAGGAAAGAGAGTTCCTGGTTATATTTGTTCTGCAATTTGCTGGTTCCTGTTGGATATTTTAATCTGATAGGTGCTTCATAATTGGCTACTTACCTTAGGTACATGTGAGCCAGGAGCTCAATCTCCACTGTATATTTAGTTAATTCTGTATATTTTGAAAGATTTCTTTCTTGCAGGACTTCTTTCACATATTCTTTCTATTGAAAAGTTTCTTTCACAGGACTGCTCCTGAATCTTCCTCAGAGACTCTAGATTGCCATGCATGCACCAATAGTCTGAAATACATCTTGTCTGAGGAACAGAAGAACCTGGTGAGTTAAAGAAATCCAGTGAAACATCCAAACTTTAGCTAACCTGGGCACCTTTAAATCTTGCTGAAAGCTCAGGAACCATCCCAAGCTATTAGAAAGTTGAGCAGGTTCTAATCACTTAAGTCTATCTTAAATATATATATAGAGAGAGAAAATCTATATGTGGCAGATAACTCTTGAACTTCAGATATGTTATCTTTGTGAACTAGCTACTGCATGCTTAAGGGTGGAGGAAAGAGGAGAGGAATATAAATGTTGCTCATGGCTGCAACTTTATGAGGGGACATACATATCAAATGATTGTCAACCCACTGTAAATTGGAATTTTACTGTTTCTCCAGTGTAATCTTCCTTCTTCTTGCACTGGAATTAGGAAATTTAAAATTCCGAGGCTTTACATTTAACCATTTGAAGACTTGGTCAGCCTGAAGTTTAGCTTTTGAAAGTCAAAGCCTTCTGTCTGCCCATAGTTAATTTTTTGTAAATTTTACAGACAGAACAGGGAGGGATTTGTATTGGACAATCATCTACTAATTATTTGGTTTTAATAATAGGAGAGGGACTTTTTATAAAAGCAAGCAGATAGAGAATAGAGCAATCCAGCATACCTGGCTCCCCCCCGCAAAGAAACACTGAGAAAGTTCCACGATAGAACTGAACAGACTCTTAAAACTAATAATAAGATTTTGCTTTCAGAAGAGCTTGCAGCTTCTGAATGAAAATTGATTCATCATGGTCTTTTTATGGTTCCTCAGATGTTACTTTCACTACATTCTACACTGATGCAAATCAGCTGTTTTGTGTAGGGTCACCAATCTGCCTTTAAAACTCATAGTCTGTATGAGTTAACCTAGCTAAGTGTACCCTTCCTGTGGGGGAGAAATGCTTTAAGTGCAAAACTCCCCACTGCAAACAAGAGCCAAGTGAAACCTGTTAGTTTGGGTTTCACCTGGGTTATTGCAAAATTCTGGTTCGTTGTGTGATGCTTTATTTTCCAGTGGTCTCAGTGTAGACCAGGAAATCATTTTGCACCCAAAGATGTAAACACTTTCCCACAATCATGTAATCTAGGCAGCATGAACAATAGCTACCAGGGGATCATTTAGAGGTGTGTAACAAATGGTTTCTAGTCTGGGGAGATGATTTCTTCAAAGAGCAAAAAAAGTTTACTTGGTTTTTAGGTGTGGTCAGTCCCATCTGAGAAGAATTTCAGAGTACAGCCCTTGTCTTTCATAGGCAGTTGTACTGATTCTAGATTTTGGCTCTTTGTAATGCCAGCTACAACAAAAGGGTTCTCTCCTTTTGATCATTCAGCTTTCTACTAAAGGCCTTTGATCCATCTGGCCTGCATTTGAAGCTAGACAGACTGTGCTAAGGAATCACAAACCCTGCTGCACCCCAAAGGAGAGACAGTCTAGGTAAGCTCAGCTTGTACTACTGGTTAAGTCACCAGGATTGCTGGAAGGTTTTTGAAAAGTAAGACCTTCCAAAGCAGAACCTCCTCCCGTGTTAGAGAGAACAATGATGTTGGGTAACCCCACAAGCATTCAGCATAACAGAAAAGTTATTGTTAGTTCTGACTAGTAGCTCTGTAGGAGATGTCAAGTATTTACATAACAGTCAGGCTTAGTATAAACATCACCATTCCATGCTATCATTTAGTGATTCATTCACCAACTGTCCTGGGTTCAGCAGTAGCAGTCATTTTTCTCCTTCTTAGTAGTTAGTGCAGTGCTGTGGTTTTGACTTTCAGCCTGGGAACAATGCTGATAACACCGATGTTTTTAGTTGTTGCTCAGTAATGTTTACTCTGACCAAGGACTTTCTGAGTCTCATGCTCTGCCAGGGAGGAGGGGAAGCCAGGGGGAAACAGACAGGACACCTGACCCAAACTACCCAAAGAGGTATTCCATACCACAGCACATCATGCCCAGTATAGAAACGGGGGTTAGTTACCCGGAAGGGCTAGATCTTTGCTCGGGCCTGGCTGGGTATCAGTTGGTGGGTGGTGAGCGGTTGTATTCTCTCCCCTTGTTATTTCCCTTATCATTATTATTATTGGTGGTAGCAGTAGTGGTTTTGTGTTATACCTTAGTTACTGGACTGTTCTTACCTCAACCCATGGGAGTTACGTTCTTTTGATTCTCCTCACCATTCCTATGGGAGCAGGGGGAAGAGGTGGGGGGAGTGAGCGAGCGGCTGCGTGGTTCTGGGTTGCTGGCTGGGCTTAAACCACGACAGTTAATTGTGGCGCCCAATGTGGGGCACAAAGGGTTGAGATAACGACAGATCTGGAGCGTGTCCAATCGTATTTGTCATAAGCATTCATTGTTTCGGATTAATAGTCACTCATCACAATGCTGATTTATTGGTTCTCAAAGTTGTTGTTCTTGATTTTCGAATTTCAGAATGTTGTACCTTACTTAGAGTTGGTATTTGCTGTTTTAGTGTTGACACTGTTGTTTGTTGGCTGAGGGGCTTGGGCTAAGGTTCTTGTTTCACTGTACTTAGAATCATAGAATAGTAAGGGTTAGAAAGGACCTTAAGATCATCTAGTTCCAACCCCCCTGCCAAGGGCAGGGACACTGCCCGCTAAACCATGTCACCCAAGGCTATGTCCAACCTGACCTTGAACACCGCCAGGGATGGAGCATTCACAACTTCCCTGGGCAACCCGTTCCAGTGCCTCACCACCCCTACAGTAAAAAATTTCTTCTTTATATCCAACCTAAACTTCCCCTGTTTAAGTCTGAACCCATTGCACCTTGTCCTCTTGCTACAGTTCCTCATGAAGAGTCCCTCCCCAGCATCCCTATAGGCTTCCTTCAGATACTGGAAGGCTGCTCTGAGGTCACCACGCAGCCTTCTCTTCTCCAGGCTGAACAGCCCCAACTTTCTCAGCCTGTCTTCATATGGGAGGTGCTCCAGTCCCCTGATCATCCTCGTGGCCCTCCTCTGGACTTGTTCCAACAGCTCCATGCCCTTTTTATGTTGAGGACACCAGAACTGCACACAAAACTCCAAGTGAGGTCTCACAAGAGCAGAGTAGAGGGGCAGGATCACCTCCTTCGACCTGCTGGTCATGTTCCTTTTGATGCAGCCCAGGATGCGGTTGGCTTTCTGGGCTACAAGTGCACACTGCCGGCTCATGTTCATTTTCTCATCGACCAACACCCTCAAGTCCTTCTCTGCAGGTCTGCTCTGAATCTCTTCCCTGCCCAACCTGTTTGTGTTCCTGAGATTGCTCCGACCCAGGTGTAGGACCTTTGTTGTGGTTTAAGCCCCTGTAACTCACGCAGTCACTCTCTCACTCTCTCCCCCCTCTTTCTTCCCCCCTGCTCCCAGAGGGATGGGAAGGAGAATCGAAAAGAATGCAACTCCCACAGATTGAGATAAGAACTGTTTAGTAACTAAAGTATAACACAAGACCACTACTACTACAGTCAATGACAAGGAAAATACAAGGAAAGAATACAATCGCTCACCACCTATACCCAGCCCGACCATGCAGTGCACCCCCCACCCACCCTTCCGGGTCTCTGCCCTCTGTTTTTACATCCTGGGCATGAAGTGCTATGGCATGGAGTACCTCTTTGGTCAGTTTGGGTCAGGTGTCCTGTCTCTGCTTCCTTCCGCCTTCCCCTCCTCCCTGGCTGAGCATGAGACTCAGAAAAGTACTTGATCAGACCAAAACATTACCAAGCAGTAACAGAAAACATTGGTGTTATCAGTGCTGTTCCCAGGCCCAAAATCAAAAACACAGTGCTGCAACAGCTACCAAGGAGGAGAAAAATGACTGCTGCTGCTGAACCCATGACAACCTCGCACTTGTCATGGTTAAACTTCATAAGATTGGCATCTGCCCGCCTCAGAAGTGTGTCAAGATCCCTCTGGATGGCATTCCTTCCCTCCAGCGTATCAAACGAACCATGCAGCTTGGTGTCATCGGCAAACATGCTGAGGGTGCACTCAATCCCACTGTCCATGTCACCAACAAAGATGTTGAACAAGGCCGGTCCCCACACCGATCCCTGAGGGTCACCACTCGTGACTGCTCTCCAACTGGACACTGAGCCATTGACCACAACTCTTTGGGTGTGGCCATCCAGCCAGTTCTTTATCCACCGAGTGGTCCACCTATCAAATTGATGTCTCTCCAAGTTAGAGACAAGGATGTCATGTGGGACAGTATCAAACGCTTTGCACAAGTCCAGGTTAATGACATCAACTGCTCTACCCTTGTCCATCAGTTCCGTAGCCCCATCCTAGAAGGCCACCAGATTGGTCAGGCAGGATTTCCCCTTAGTGAAGCTGTGCTGGCTGTCACCAACCACCTTGTTGTTTTTCATGTACCTTAGCTTGCCTTCCAGGAGAATCTGCTCCAAGATTTTGCCAGGCACAGAGGTGAGACTGTCTGGTCTGTAGTTCCCCTGCTCATCCATTTTCATCCTCTTGAAAATGGGGTTATATTTCCCTTTTTCCAGTCGTCGGGAACTTCACCTGACTACCATGATTTTTCAAATAAGATGGACAGTGGCTTAGCAACTTCATTTGCCAGCTCCTTCAGGGCCTGCAGATGGATTTCATCAGGTCCCATGGACTTGTGTACGTTCAGGTTCTTAAGATGGTCTTGAAGCAGATCCTCTCCTACAGTGGGCCTAGGGTCTTTATTCTCACTGTCCCTGCATCTGCTTTCCAAGATTTGAGTGGTGTGGTCAGAGCATTTTCCAGTGAAGACTGAGGCAAAGAAGTCATTGAGAACCTCAGCCTTCTCCAAATCCAGGGTAGCCAGTTCTCCTGATAGCTTCCGGTGAGGGCCCATGTTGTCCCTAGTCTGTCTTTTATTCTCTATGTACCTATAGAATCCTATAAGTGGGCCTTAGCTTTCCTGACCTGGTCCCTGGCTTCCTGGGCCACATCCCTGTATTCTTTCCAGGCCGCCTGTCCTTGCTTTCACCTTTTATAAGCCTCTTTTTTCCTTCAAATTTTCCTCAGCAGCTCCTTATCCATCCAAGGAGGTCTCCTGGCCCTCCTGCAGCAATTCCTTCCAGTTGGGATGCAACACTTCTGAGCTTGCAGCAGGTGATCCTTGAATATCAACCAACAGTCTTGGGCCCCCCTGCCTTCTAGGACTATATCCCGTGGAACCTTACTGAGCAGGTTCGTGAAGAGGCCGAAGCCTGGTCTCTTGAAGTCCAGGGCAGTGAGCTTGCTGCATGCTCTTCTCACTATCCCGAGGATCTCGAATTCGCCCATCTCATGATCGCTGCAATCAAGGCTGCCCAGGAGCGTCACATTTCCAACCAGCCCTTCCCTGCTGGTGAAGACGAGGTCAAGCATGGCACCTCTCCTTGTCAGCCCCTCTATTACTTGCAGGAGGTAATTGTCTTCCACACAATTGAGGAACCTCCTGGATTGCTTGTGCCGGGTTGTACCGTCTCTCCAACAGATATCGTGGTGGTTGAAGTCCCCCATGAGGACAAGGGCCTGCGAGCATGAGGCTATTCCTGTTTGTCTATAGAGATAGACAGATGATAGTACTTTATGGTAATGACTTGTAATACAATAGACTTATTGATCATGAAACTGATCTAGCTTGCATTCCCAGTGTGGTCACCACCTCTATACTTTGGGAGGTATATAATAGAAGTGCTTAGCTATTACATATCTTTTTTCCCCTCCTCAGGTGGTCAACCTGTGAAGGGGACATTCCCTTACTTTCCCAGCTCCCCCACCAGACAATTTACAGCATCATTTGAGAGTTCTGAAGGTTTTGAATGGCCTTTGGGGACCCTTGAGACCTGCCTGCTGATTGTGATGGGGATCACCATGTTGGCACGCATACAGAGTATGTTTTACCCACCACCATTTCGTCTGATCTCAAAAGTTAAGTAGAGTCAAGTTTGTGCCTGTTCTAGGGTTAGACGATGATATGGGAGGACCAAGAGACTTTCCCCAAGGCTGGACAGTCATGAGTGGCAGGGTGTGTGGGACAGTATGGGCAAGTATCTAGGCCAGTGGGCCCCTCCAGTGCTTTGGAACTTCACCACTGAACAAGTGCAAAATCCAGAAAAAGCAGTAAAACACTTAAATGAGTGTGTAGTCATTCTGGTCATATGAGAGAGGGACAAATCATGGCAACGTGCTGGGGCTTGGCCTCTGCTTACAGTACCCTGTTCAACACTATCCAGCATCTTCAAAAGGAAAAAAATGTCCCTGGATGGCGAAGCAACAGAGAGCACAGCTATTCCAGCTCCAAGCACAGCAGCTACACCAGCCCTAGTGACAAGTACAGCTGCTACTCAAACTTCGACAAGAACAGGGAGTGCAGCTACTCCAGCTCGAAGCACAGCAGCTGCGCCAACCCCAGTGACAAATACAGCAGCTACCCAAACCCTGACAACAGATACTGCAGCCACTCCAACCACAGTGATAATCACTGCAGCTAAAACAGAGGACCAATTCGTGCCAATATCGGTTGCCCCTGTACGCAAGGGGAAAAGCAAAAAAAGAAAAGAAATATGAAGAAACAAGATGAAGATGCAATGGCAGTGCACTTACTACCCGGGACAGCATCTGATCAGGAGTCATTATCACATGAATCAGAAGAAGAAGAAGAAAAGGTGACTTTGCAAACTCGACTTCAACTGAGCTAAGGAATATGCAAAAAGATTTTACCTGTCAACCAGGGGAGCACATCATCACCTGGTTGCTCTGATGCTGGGACAATGGGGCCAACAGTCACGAACTAGAAGGTAGGGAAGCCAAACAGGTGGGATCACTTGCTAGGGAACGGGGAATTGCCAAAGCAATTGCAAGAGAGAAACAGTCCCTCAGCCTTTGGAAGCGGCTCTTGGCAGTTGTGAAAGAAAGGTTTCCATACAAGGACGATGTTATAAGTTGTTCGGCCAAGTGGGCTACTCTAGAGAAAGGCATCCAGTCTCTGAGGGAAACAGCCATTGTAGAGATGATCAGTCACATCACACCGAATTACAGGGATGCACCCATAGATCCAGATGAAGTTGAATGTAAACAACCCATGTGGTGGAAATTTACACGGAATGCACCCTCATCATACACCCACTCATTGGCAACAGTAACCTGGAATGACATAATACCACTAAGAGTGGATGAAATGATTCATAAACTCAGACACTTCGTAGACAATCTTGCACCTTCCGTCATTTCAGCTGTGGAAAAACTGTCCCAGAACTTCAAACAATTGAGAGATGATCTATCCGATCTCTCCAGCTCCCCACGTCTCAGCTATTAACAAAAGGCATCCTACTGCTCAAGAGAGAAGATATAGGAGGTATACACCACAGACCATCCTATGGTTTTACCTGTGGGATCACGGAGAAGACATGAGAAAGTGGGATGGAAAACCTAGCTCAACTCTGAAGGAATGGGTGTGTGAATTGAAGAGGAAAACAAAGGTCAAGGATGATCATCCCATGAAAGCTGCAGCTTCAGTCCCTGCTGTGCAGGTTCCCAGACGGAGTGGAAGAGCTGATTTTATTCCAGCTCCTGTGATAAAGAAGAATAATCCTTTTTTCAAGACTTAAGTGTCCAATGTTGTGATGAATATTAGAGAGGCCCTGGCTCCTGCCAGATGGAGGTAGGGGAGAATTGGATTTACTGGACTGTGTGGATCAAATGGCCTGGCACATCAGTCCCACAGACATATAAGGCTCTAGTAGACACCGGTGCACAGTGTACCCAGATGCCATCAAGCTGTCAAGGGGTGGAACCCATTTATATTTCTGGAGTGAGAGGAGGATCCCAAGAGTTGACTGTACTGGAGGCTGAAATCAGCCTGACTGGGAGGGAATGGCAAAAGCACCCCATTGTGACTGGTCCAGAGTCTCCATGCATCCTTGGTATACACTACCTCAGGAGAGGGTACTTCAAAGACCCAAAAGGGTATCGATGGGCTTTTGATATTGCTGCTTTGGAGACAGAAGAAATTGAGCAGCTGTCCACCTTGCTTGGTCTGTCAGAGGATCCTTCAGTTGTGGTGTAATCATAGAATAGTTAGGTTAGGGTTTGAAAGGACCTTAAAATCATCTAGTTCCAATCCCTTCCCTCCAGCGTATCAATGGAACCGCACAGCTTGGTGTTATCGGCAAACTTGCTGTGGGCGCACTCAATCCACTGTCCATGTCACTAACAAAGGTGTTGAACAAGACCGGTCCTGACACCAGTCCCTGAGGGACACCACTCGTGACTGGTCTCCAGCTGGACATTGAGCCATTGAGCACAACTCCTTGGGTGTGGCCATCCAGCCAGTTCTTTGTCCACCTATCAAATTGATGTCTCTCCAACTTAGAGACGAGGATGTCATGTGGGACAGTGTCGAATGTTTTGCACAAGTCCAGGTAGATGACATCATCTGCTCTACCCCTGTGGAATAATTAGGAAATGTGGAATAATTAGGAAATGTGGGATAATTAGGGATTAAAACTATATTCGAAATGCAGCATTGTCCACACATGAGGAAAAACGGACTTTGAGGGCCTCTCAGGGGGAGATGCAGCCACACCTGGTATGCCAGGAATGTTCACTCCACAGCAGTTCCAGTGACAGCACAGACGGCAGGTAGAGCGAGGTGGAGATCTCGCAGTTACGATTTGTCCTATCTTCAGCAAAAAGATGGGAACTAGGTGGTGCAAGAAACTGTTAAGCTGCATACGTGCTACCTTGAGCCAGAAGCCTGTCATCTTTTGACAGAATGCCATCCTCAATGTGAACTTTGCTTCATTATAATGTCATTATAATGCATTTACATGCTAAAATACACTCCCATCTCCAATGCGACCCCCCCCCCAAAAGGAGACCACCCCTCTCTGAGCATGCGCTCCGAATTTTTGGAGTCATATACCTTTAAAAGCAAAGCGAGAGAAATTTGCACCAATTGTGATAAATGTATGTATGACTAAAGTCACTCAAGCTCCACCTTGAAGGTGAAAATAATATAAAATGACCCAAGAGAGAGGGGGATTTCAGGGGAAGATACCATTGTGGACGAGTCAAGGAAGATAACATCAACAGACTCCCGGGACCAGTTGACGGGCTGGACCTCTCTTCCCCCCCCATAGGGACGCCTGTGGGTAAGACTTGCACTGTATCCAGTGCTTTCCTAGGAAAACTTAGAATCTCTATAGAGTTACTTTTACTGTTACCTTTATACTTTGGAGCCAGGCTGTGTTAACTTTATCGAGCGCTTGTATCCATGTAACTATTATATGCATGTGCTTTTGCAGACAGTATTTATCACCGGCAATCCATAAGAACCTGTACCTGTTGCATCAATAAACTGCACTGTTTCAGTAGCCAATCGCAATTTTCTCACTGAACGCAACCCCATCTCTTAGTGTGGCCATGAGGGTTCATGAGCACGATTCGACTGGCAGTGTGGTACGCTTTCAGTGAATCCAGATCAGTAAAGTTCGAAATAGCGAACGCTGCCAGACTGATAGCTGCCGCTGATTGTATTGGGCGGTGTGGTGCCCTATCAGTGAATCTGGATCAGTAGTGAACACGGCCGGACTGGTAGTTGCACATTGGAGCTGTCCCTGGCCCCTCTAATAAAGCAAGGGGTTTATTTTTTCCCCTTTAACGCAACAACCCCTGTCTATCAGTTCCATAGCCCCATCATAGAAGGCCACCAAATTGGCCAGGTACAGAGGTGAGACTGAATGGTCTCGCCCTATAATATCCCCATATGGCCAGTGCGAAAGTCTAACAGAAAGTGCAGAATAACAGTAGACTATCGTGGCCTGAATGAAGTCACACCATCCTTGAGTGCTGCCGTACCAGACATGCTAGAACTGCAGTATGAACTGGAGTCAAAGGCAGCCAAGTGGGATGCCATGACTGATATTGCCAATGCATTCTTCTCAATTCCTTTGGCAGCAGGATGCAGGCCAGAGTTTGCTTTTACTTGGGGGAGCATCCAGTACACTTGGAACCGACTGCCCCAGGGGTGGAAACACGGCCCTACCATCTGCCATGGACTGATCCAAACTGCACTGGAATAGGGGCAAGCTCCAGAACACCTGCAATGCATTGATGACATTATCGTGTGGGGTGATAGAGCAAAAGTCGTCTTTGAGAAAGGGAGGAAAATAATCCAAATCCTGCTGGAAGCAGGTTTTGCCATAAAACGGTTTAAGGTCAAGGGACCTGCACAGGAGATTCAATTTTTGGGAATAAAATGGCAAAATGGATGTCACCAGATTCCCCACACATGTGATCAACAAGATAACAGCAATGTTTCCAGGGACTAATAAGAAAGAAACACAAGGTTTCTTGGGTGTTGTGGGGTTCTGGAGAATGCACATCCCGAATTGCAGTTTGATTGTAAGCCCTCTCTATCATGTGACCCAGAAGAAAAGTGATTTTAAATGGGGCCTGAGCAACAATAAGCCTTTGAGTTAATTAAACGTGAGATTGTTCATGCAGTGACCCTTGGACCAGTCTGGACCGTGCCAGATGTGAAAGATGTACTGTACACTGCAGCCGGGGAGAATGGTCCTACCTGGAGCTGCTGGTAGGAATTTCCAGGGGAGACTCGAGGTCGACCCCTCGGCTTTTGGAGTCGGGGATACAGAGGATCTGAAGCCAGCTATACCCCAACTGAAAAAGAGATACTGGCAGCCTATGAAGGTGTTTGAGCTGCTTCGGAAGTGATTGGCACTGAAGCACAGCTCCTCCTGGCACCCTGGTTGCCCGTGCTGGGCTGGATGTTCAAAGGCAGGGTCTCCTCTACACACATGCAACTGATGCTACATGGAGTATGTGAGCTGCACTAATTACACAACAAGCTCAAATAGGAAATTCCAGTTGTCCAGGAATTCTGGAAGTCATCACTGACTGGCCAGAGGGCAATGATTTTGGAATGTCACCAGAGGAGGAGGAGGTGATGCGTGCTGAAGAGGCCCCACCATATAATGAACTGTCAGAAAGTGAAAAGCAATATGCCTTGTTTACTGATGGGTCCTGCCATATTGTGGGAAAGCATCAGAGATGGAAGGCAGCTGCATGGAGTTCTTGAAGACAAGTTGCAGAAACTGCTGAAGGAGAGGGTGAATCGAGTCAGTTTGCAGAGGTGAAAGTCATCCAGCTGGCCTTGGACATTGCTGAATGAGAAAAGTGGCCACTACTTTATCACACTATGGACTCATGGATGGTGACAAATGCCCTGTGGGGGTGGTTGCAGCAATGGAAGCAGAGCAACTGGCAACGCAGAGGTAAACCCATTTGGGCTGCTGCACTGTGGCAAGGTATTGCTGCCCGGGTGCAGAACCTGGTAGTGAAGGTAAGCCACATAAATGGTCATGTACTCAAGAGTCAGGCCTCTGAAACCAGAACAACCAACAAGTGGGTCAAACTGCTAAAATTGAAGTTGCTCAGATGGACTTAGATTGGCAACATAAGGGTGAATTATTTTTTTCCTGGTGGTCCCATGACACTTCAAGCCATCAGGGCAGAGATGCAACATACAGATGGGCTTGTGATCACGGTGTAGACTTTAACAGTGGATGCTATTTCCCAGGTTATTCACGACTGTGAAACATGCGCTGCAATTAAGCAAGCTAAACGGTTAAAGCCTCTTTGGTATGGAGGACGATGGCTGAAGTACAAATATGGGGAGGCCTGGCAGATTGATTATATCACACTCCCACCAACCTGCCAAGGCAAGCGCCATGTGCTTACCATGGTGGATGCAACCACCGGATGACTGGAAACATACACTGTGCCCCACGCCACTGCCCAGAACACTATCCTGGGCCGTGAGAAACAGATTTTGTGGCGACACGGCACCCCAGAGAGAATTGAGTCAGACAATGGGACTCATTTCTGGAATAACCTTATAGAATTGGGCCAAAGAGCATGGCATTGAGTGGGTATATCACAGCCCCTGCCGTGCACCAGCCTCTGGGAAAATCGAACATGTACATCAAGGAGATTTGATTTTAGGGGAAAACAGCCAATGAATTCCATTGTATGCTGTTGCCAGCTATGTAGCACTTTTATAGCCCACCAGCTAGATGTCTTCAGGTCACCAGCAACTGGCCCTGACTTTCCTCTGACCATCATCCCAACAAAGAGTAACTTTGATGAAACCAGATGAGTTCTGCAGTATCATCATCAGGCAACGATCCAACAATGCATACAGTCTCTCCTGCTCTGAAAGACTGTTACAAGAGATGGAGCCCGACATCATGAATCAGATGGACTCAGCATGTTTATAGGGATTGATCCATGCACTAAGGAATGATATCTCTCTGTCTCCGTCTGTGTGTGGATATATATATGTATATATATGAGATATATATGTATATATATGAGATAAGAGTGATAGTATATTGAAAATGTGGGATCTGAGCATGGCATGAATGGTGTGGAATAAGGGGTGGATAGTGTCCTCGGTTCAGCAGTAGCAGTCATTTTTCTCCTTCTTAGTAACTGGTGCAGTGCTGTGGTTTTGACTTTCAGCCTGGGAACAGCACTGTGTCATGGGTTCAGCAGCAGCAGTCATTTTTCTGCTTCTTGGTAGCTGGTGCAGTGCTGTGTTTTTGACTTTGGGCCTGGGAACAGTGCTGATAACACCAGTGTTTCGGTTACTGCTTAGTGATGTTTTGGTCTGACCAAGGACTTTCTGAGTCTCATGCTGTGCCAGGGAGGAGGGGAAGCCAGGAGGAAGCAGAGACAGGACACCTGACCCAAACTAGCCTAAGAGGTTATTCCATGCCACAGCACGTCATGCCCAGGATGGAAGAGCAGAGAGCAGAGACCCGGAAGGGTGGGGGTGCACTGCGTGGTCGGGCTGGGTATTGGGTGGTGAGCAATTTGTATTCTTTCCTTGTATTTGCTTTGTCATTATTATTATTGGTGGCAGCAGTAGTGGTCTTGTGTTATACTTTAGTTCCTAAACTGTTCTTATCTCAACCTGTGGGAGTTGCATTCTTTTGATTCTCCTCCCCATCCACCTGGGAGCAGGGGGAAGAAAGAGAGGGGAGTGAGTGAGAGAGCGAAACTGCGTGGCTGACTGGACTTAAACCACGACACACTGATAACACCGATGTTTTTAGTTGCTGCTCAGTAATGTTTGCTCTGACCAAGGACTTTCTGAGTCTCATGTTCTGCCAGGGAGGAGGGGAAGCCGGGAGGAAGCAGAGACAGGACTCCTGACCGGAAGTAGCCAAAGGTGTATTCCATACCACAGCACATCATGTCCACTATATAATCTGGGGGCAGTTACCCAGAAGGGTTAGTCACTGCTCGGGTCTGGCTGGGTATCGGTCGGCAGGTGGTGAGCGGTTGTATTCTCTTCCCTTGTTATTTCCCTTATCATTATTATAATTGGTGTTAGCAGTAGTGGTTCTGTGTTATACCTTTAGTTACTGGACTGTTCTTATCTCAACCCATGGGAGTTACATTCTTTCGATTCTCCTCCCCATCCCTCCAGGAACGGGGAGAGGAAGGGGGGGAGTGAGAGAGCGGCTGCGTGGTTCTGAGTTACCGGTTGTGCTTAAACCATGACACTTAGTAATTTCCTTTTCTCTATAGTTGCTAACAAAGCCTAACATCCTTGAGGTTACTCATTTACAATCCTATTCTTCAATCAACCCCATTTTTTAATCCCCCTTTTTCATGTCCTATTGCAAATTCTTTTGCAACTGAGTTATTTCATTCTTATTTAAAGTTTCCTGAAGTATTTCCCTGTTTCTACGTGATGCTTAATTTTGTTTCTCTTCCATTCATCATAGTTCATCATGGATTGTTTGCAACGCCAGAAAGAGCATTGGGCCGTTATACATGTAATCAAAACCATTCCTATTATTACCAATACAGTAAAAAACAACTGTCTCAACCAGGAGAGATTTGGTACCTGTGATGTTAATTTTCCCCAGTTTCCTCAGATCCCCATGAGGTGTTGTCCTGTGCCACCTCATGAAATATTTTAACTTGTTTCCACATCTGATCTATTCCAATTTGTCTTAAATGGGATAGGGAGGCCAATTAAAGGAATACTCGGTCTCTCTCCTGATTTAGGTAGCTGAGTACAGAGCCAACAATCACTCTTGTTTAAGACATTAGTAACATTTTGTATCAATTTCAGATATAGATTTTGATTCCATGCTTCTACACCTATTATTATACAAGTCCAAATTATGATCGATGCAGTCTCATATGTGTGGATCCTGAAGTCTCAATGCACCATACTTTTTCTTGGTTCTGGTGGTTTTCTGGTTCTGGGGCCTTCTTGATTCTTGAGTAATGTATCTAAGCAGGCTGTTCCTTTATCTTCACTGATGTAACGGTAGTCAGTAATACCTGGTATGGTCCGCTCCACTTCTCTTCTAGGGGATCACCTGCAAAATTCTTAATAAAAAAACAGTCTCCTGGCTTAAAAGGATTAATAGGATAATCTAAACCTCTGGCCCTGGTCCCTAACACTCTGCCATTTATTTTTTCTAACTGTTTTCCCAAGTTTACCAAGAACTGTTGAAGGTATCCTTCTCCTACTTCTTATAGGCTCTCTCCTTCAAATTGAGATTGATATGGCCTTCCATATAGAATCTCAGTGGGCTAATTCCTTCCTTTGACCGAGGTTTTGTTCTGAATCTCAATAAGGCCAATGGTAATGCTTGATACCAATATAACTTAGTCTCTTGACAAATCTTCCCAAGCTGTTGTTTAATTAAGTGATTAATTTTTTCCACTTGCCCACTGGCCTGAGGCCTATATGGGACATGTAATTGACAATCTATTTCCAATTTCTTGCTGATTTCTTGTAATAATTTTGCACTGAAATGTGTATCACGGTCAGGGGAGATATTTGCTCGTACTCCAAAATGCGGTATTATTTCATTTAATAGCACTTTAATTACTTGTTTTGCATTATTTGTCCTGCAAGGGAATGCTTCTGGCCACCCTGAAAAAGTATCTGTCAATACCAACAAATATCAATAACCTCCTTTTCTAGGTAATTCAGAAAAATCTATTTGCCACTGTTGTCCCAGATAATTCCCTTTTCTAATTGTCCCTACCTGATTCCTGTTTTCAGTCTTAGGGTTATTTTTCAGACATAGTTGACATTGTTTTGTCACTAATTGCACTATGGTATGGAAATTTCTTCCTATGATCTGTTTGTTTAAATGTTTATACAAGGCATTACTTCCCCAATGAGTTCTGTTATGTTCTTCTTGTAACAACTTCCATAACTGATTATAGGGGATCACTACTTGCCCATCAGGTATTTTTATCCAACCATTTTCATTTTCCTGTCCATCCAATTGAATGAAACTTCAATTAGTTTCATATCTTCTTTAGAGTACCTAGGTTTATTTTGATCAATTACCAGTTGTCGTGGTTTAAGTCCGGTCAGCCACGCAGTTTTGCTCACCCACTCCCCCCTTTTTCTTCCCCCCGCTCCCGGAGGGATGGGAAGGAGAATCGAAAAGAATGCAACTCTCACAGGTTGAGAGAAGAACAGTTTAGTAACTAAAGTATAACACAAA
>CABHOG010000158.1:337474-354887 GCA_902168055.1 Aratinga solstitialis | reverse complement strand
CTTTCTGGTAGTATTAAGGTCTTTTCAATGAAATGTAAAACTAAGATCCTGAAGAATTCGCAGTCAACTATTTAAGGGCAATTTTTCAATAATAAGGACTCTGGTCTGATACATTTTGCCTACCTGAGGCCTTAAAAAAAATTCAAGTAAATACAGGAATATCCTCTTTGCGCTTTAAGAACAAGTTCCAAAAATAAAACCAAAAAGCCCACAAAATAAAGCTTAAAAGCAACTAAAAAACTAGGCTTCACAAAGACTTGTTAATATGCCCATATTAACAAGGCTACAAGAATAGACAGTATATTGTAGGCCATTTTAGAGCCTATGAAATTTTGGAGACTTGTCAGAGTCTGCTAGGAATACCCCAGAATATTTCTAAAAAAAATGGAGGAAAAAAGAAAACCCCAAACTAACAAAAAACACAACCAACCACAACACCACCACCCCCAAAAGGAACAACACACAAAAAACAAGCCCCCAAAACCAAAAAAAACAAATCCCATAAAACAAACAAAAAAATCACACACACACACAAAAATAAAAATAAAAAATAATAATTAAAAAAAAAATCCACACCAAGGGCAATACATCAAGATCCAAACTGCACTGTTCTCAGTGCCAGGAAATTGCCTAATCTTGTTCAGTGCTTCAGTGCTCCACTGACTTCAGTGAGAACTTTGTGTGGGAATAAGCTTACCATACTGAAGGGAATTATTTTACCTTATTTTTCCCAAAAATATGTAATAACTATGGAAAAATTAATTATCCTAATTAAGGTCAGCTAATTTTTTTCTAATACTGAATATCAATTAAATCTATATAACTGGGCTTCTTCATTCAATTTTCAATTTTGTTTCAAGACTACTTTTTTTTTTTTTTTTTAAATGAATAAAATAACAGAGCACTACATCCTTACATAGAAAGTTTAAAACAATTAGCAGACAGGACAAAGACCAACATTACAGAACAATGTCTAAAATACCAACCTTCTGCACAGGGCACAACTATCAAAGCTCTGTCAATAAAAACTGTGTTAGTTAGATGCTGGGCCACACCAACACTTGATGCTTCACGAAACTTAATATAACATACTTTGGAGGAAAAAGCAAGAGGTGCATTGCTGCAAGATAAAAGGAAAAAAGAAAAAAAAACACAACAACAAAACAATTAGACAAATTAAATAATTGTATGCATGCATTTTCAATTATTATTTCTTAATTAAAAAAAAAAAAAAAAAGAAAGAAATGTGTTAGACTTCCTGGAAAAGTTACCCAAAAGACATGAGTATAGAAATTTACTAGTTTGCCTACTTACTATGCCACTAAAAAAAGCATAGCATAGCCCTTCCTCCTTTTAAATGGAAATTTACATAAGCCAAAATCCCAAATTAACAAGGCTGATTTTCTTTACAAATCTTGCTAAACATCATTCACCAATACATTCCAAATTACTACTATAAGTAGCACATTTACTCAATGCATTTGGCAAGTAAATAATTTAGTTTATTCAAACAATAAGCCCAGTCATTTTTTTATGTGTCCTTCAAATATTAGCCCATATTAACCAATACTCTTAGGCCTTCACAAAAGAAGCTTTGTTAATTCACCAAGATAAAACCAGTTCTTGAGATTTCTTGAAAACGTTATGCCTTAGTTCACTAATGTAACAAAAAGCCTTATCATCTGCCTTAGTCTGGCATAGTATAGTACAGAATAACACTGTAGGAGGAATTCACTATTAAGCTCGAATAAGGAAGAAAATTAAAAATATGTATGTTGGGCAATTTGATTTTCCATTACGTAGCACACCAACAGAGACATCAAAAAGCACAATATGTAAACTTTATAACCTTGATCAAAACCAAAGTTTACTTAAAAAAAAAAAAAAAAAAAAAAAGGTATTCACTAGTTAAGGTCTATACTCTTTATACGAGCAGTTTATTGATATGAAGGAAGTACAGGTGAAGCCTTCAAATACAGAATACAATAGGATATTGGTGGAACATCAGCAAGTTCCATTCGAAAAGAAATAAAATATAGATTAAAAAAAAGCAAAGTAGAAAATCATGGAAAATACACTGCATGAACAGTTTAATCCTGATCCTCCCTCAACTGAAACACTTGTCAACTTTCTGGAAGCACCAGAAGCAGCTTAGATCAATCCATCTTGTAGCCCCTCAAATTCCAAGCTGGTATTCCCCCAAAGTTGTTATATGGAATTAATGAGGTTTTAGTATTTAAATGTGAACTCAGAAGTTTTAGACACATTATTTCATCATACTAATTGCATAAAAAAATTAGGAACTTAGTACGAGGCTGGCAGATTGCTACATTTCTGGTAACCAGAAAGTTAACGTGGACAAAATATCTAGACAGCCATCCAACTTGAGAATGGCAGAAACATTTATGATGGAAAATTTTGTGAAAACAGACATTAAAGAAGCAAAAATTATCAGGGAGGGGAAGAAACATAAATAAGAAAGCCAATCTTATGCAATTTAGAAAAACATTGCAAGCTGACTCCATTTCTTGTGTCCATTTAGTCTCTTTGCAGTGGACAATATTTTCAGTTTCAAGCTTTCATGCTCAGGAATAAAATAAATGCATAAAATGGCTTTTGAGCCATCTGCAAGGTCTTGGTTCAGAACACTGTCCTGGGCTCAATTGTAAGTTATTTTTCTCCTTCTTAGTAGCTGGTGCAGTGCTGCATTTTCGACTTTAGTCTGAGAACAATGCTGATAGCAACAACTAACACAACGGTGTGTTAAGTAATGCTTACTCTGATCAAGGACTTTTCAGTCTCTCATGCTCTGCCAGTGAGGGGCACAAGAAGTAGGAAGGAAGAAGAGACAGGACACCTGACCCAAACTAGCCAAAGGGGTATTCCATACCACTGCATGTCAAGCCCAGTATATAAACTGGGGGGAGTTACCCAGAAGGCCCAGATCACTGCTCCGGTCTGGATATCAGTCAGTGGGTGGTGAGCAATTGTATTGTGCAGCACTTGTGTTTATTGTTGGGGTTTTTTTTTCCCCCCTTTCCTTAGTTTTATATTCTCTTCCCTTGTTATTCCCCTTATCCTTAGAATTAGTAGTAGTTGTAGCAGTAGCTTTGGATTATACTTTAATTATTGGACTGTTCTTTTCTCAGTCCATGGTATTTACATTCTTTCAATTCTCCTCATCCTGCTGGGAGCAGGGCAGGGGGAAGTGAGTGAGCAGCTGCATGGTTCTGAGTTACAGGCTGGGCTTAAACCACAACACAAACTTTCCATTAGAGCTGACAAATAGCTACAACTTACTCAGTACTCAGCAGAAACATTTGCATGCCATTTGTAATCTTACATATTCTGATGATCCAGACTTTGCTCACTGCAAAGATTATTTTATTTTAATGGCAACAGATGTATTTTGTTTAGTTTGGGGGTGAGGGTGCTTTGGGGGTTGGGTTTTTTTGTTGTTGCTTGGGGTTGGTTTATTTTTAAATACATATGCTAGCATTACAACTGAAACGGCTGAAGATTCTGTGGTCCAGACTTCTAACATCTCTTGGCTTTTATTGCTAACTCAAAATCATAATTCTGTTCCAGGCAGTTTCAAGCTCCATAAATAATACTTATGAATAGAGCCAGATGACAGCTTAGTTGTTTTAGGATTTAGGTTTTTTTGGGGGTTTTTTTTTTGGTTGTTTGTTTGTGGTTTTTTTTTAATAATACCCCTCCCCATATTTCCTGGATTCCAATCACAAAAGCCATCTGAAAAATATATTAGAAATTATTAACATCAAAACACTGCTACAACAAGGCTCTAAAAAAGAACTTTTGGTACAAAGTGTTTTCTGAAGGMTAAGCTAATGCAGTTCACAGGAAAATTAATTAAGAGGAACTCTCTTATAAGGAGACCACCTCTACTGAAAACACATAAATACTGCATCTACATCAAGGGAGATTATCAAGATCCAAAAGACAAAATTCTAAAAGGTTTCACAGTAATCAAGTCCTCTCCTTTTACGAAGTGGGCCTCCTAAACTTCCCTAGTAGGTTTCATAAGAAGCCTTCTTTAACACAGAAAAGTCCTATTTTGTTTTAATTCCTTTTGTTACACGTTTTTTTCTACCAATTTTCTCTGAGGGTGAATTGAGGGAGAGTTATAGCCTTCTTCCTAGGGTTACAATGCACAAAGGCAAAAAAAAAAAGCAAGTCCCACATCTCTGATTTAAGGTTATTATAATCCAGTTTCTTTATGAAAGCAAGAAACTCAAAAAGGAAATAAAGATCTAAATAATAATCAGATCTTACTACCATTTTTTGTTTTCCTTTGAAGGGAGACAGTAACATCCATCCCATCCATCTCCCAACAGAACAAAAATCAACCAAAAAAACCTAAGAATTCAGAAACCTACGGGGGGGGGGACGGGGGGACCCACACACAAAAAAAACCCAAAACAAAACAAACAAACAAACCCAAAAAGAAAACCCAACAAAAAAAAACCAGGGAAATCCACAACCAAATAAAAGACTACAAAACATCCTTGTAGGAGTCAAAATTTTCTCAGGGTGGTAGTTGGGGAGACAACAGCAGAAATTAATAACATACCAAACCAAGATATCCTGAAATAATCGTGCAGATCACAAGTGCGCAGGTACCGTTCTTCTGTTAACGGCCCTTCAAACAAAAAGAACTGGTCCCGCAATGCCCAGGCGGCGGGGCCTGGTAGCCAGCTGGGCGGGATTAGAGCCTGCAACGCTCCCGCCCGACCTCCCCCCACAACCACCCACACCTACACCTGGGATAAACCTGAGAGAAGAGAAAGGTGGAGCCACAGAAAAGAGATTTTCAGGAAAAAGGGGAGAAACGTGACCAGCACCAGGGAAGCGCTTCATTGCAGCTTGGGAGCACACTTCTCGCCAGGCCTTAGACCGTGACTCAGCGACGGCAGCCCCAGCTGCCACCACAAAAACACAAAAGCCACCCTGTTTCCACAGGCTATTCCAGAAATGCCACAATCGCTCCCCTCCTCCGAGCTGGGACCACCATCTTAGACCCAGGTGAAGCCCCTTTCACCTACCGCTCCTGCCACATACAAAGGGATGGGACCACGTGACACACCCACCCACGCAGGAGACTCCAGTGCCCCCATTCAAGATGGCACATAGGGCCTTATGTTTCTTCCCTCCATTCTCTCGACCCCTCTAGGCCTCTTTCTCATCTCAAGTCTCTATCGCTCCGAAGGCCGGTGCGGACCCTACTTACTCCGGGGGATAAAGGCGTAGCTCCTCAATATCTCCCAGGAAGCAGAAAAGAGTCCGCATCTGCTCACTGGTCACTGCCGAGGACAGGTTCGTGACCTGGATGACAGACGTCGGGCCCAAGGGGAAGCCGAGCGGCACCCCAATTCCTCCGCTGTTCATCATGGTGTAGTCTGCACGACTGTTCTGCTCGCGGTGGTACCACACGCAACCGGAGAGGCGGACCTGACGACAGAGAAGCGCGCGGTGCTTGCCAGAGCGTCTTAACATGTGGACGCTCTAGCAATGAACTCGACTGCCCCCCGTGTTGGCGATAATACGGAAAATAAAGAAACCTTTTTCGAAGTTAACAAGATACGGCCCTGATTGAAGGAGAAGGATAAGGATAACACCATAAATCAGCCAAACAAGGAAATACCACGATGAGCACAAAGAGAACAAAAACTGATGACAAATTCAAACAGAAGAGTACTTGAACTTTGAATGAACCATTCTAATTAACATAATAATCCACACCTTTCCTTAGGGAAAGCTCCCCTAGCAACTAAGCACCTTCCCCACAGAACATGCGCAATAAAAGGAGAGATGCTATGACTTTAAGACGGGGCATTTTAAGAGCTAAGGGAAATGAGGGTGCCTAAACACGCCTGTAAAATTACTAACTGTTGCTCGGAATGTATAAAATGTTACCGTGTTAACCGAGGCGCGCTGGCTTTGTGGAGCTACCACTTAGCACCCGTTTCTATGCAGACAATAAATAAATAAATAAATAAATAGCTCGACTCTATGTGTTAATCAGCTCTTTGCACACTGGGTGAAGAATCCTGACTTTGGGATAACAACGGGAAGTGTTTCTGGGCAGGCAGCCATTCTTCCCGTGTCGGCTGGGGCTCGCGGGGGAGCAGGTGTCCTCTCTCTGCACAGACGTGACTCCGAGCTCGGCCACAAGTACCCTCCTGAAGGGGGAGAATCTCTCTTCCCTCTGGTTTCCCAAGGAGCCAGCCAGGCCGCCGTTACCAGAGAGGGGCTACATCCCGTCCTCCCTTCACGCACACGCTACCCACCCCAGACTGCCGGGGGACTGGATCGCAAATCCTGTAGGGAGTGCAGAGAAGAGCACCACCCGTGCCCTAATAGCGGATGAAGCGTGTTTGACGGCCCGGACAGAGCACGCAGCCCCCAGCTGGGGTAACTGTTTAATTACTCTAGGGAATAAACCCTTGAAAACTTACCCTAACCACGTTTAAACGGGAAGGATTGTAATGGAATAGGTTGTTAATAGTTTTGTTATAACGTGACTGAGAATGTATACCAATTAAATTCAGTTAAGTCCTTCTGTAAGCTGGTTTTGCCATAAAGCAAAGTAAGGTCAAGGGACCTGGACAGGAGATTAAATTTTTAGGAATAAAATGGCAAGATGGACATTGCCACATCACAACAGATGTGATCAACAAGGTAACAGCAATGTCTCCACCAACTAATAAGACAGAAACACAAGCTTTCTTAGGTGTTGTGGGGTTCTGGACAATGTAAATCCCAAATTACAGTTTGATTGTAAGCCCTCTCTATCACATGATGCAGAAGAAGAATGATTTCAAATGGGCCCTGAGCAACAACAAGCCTTTGAGCAAATTAAACGAGAGATAATTCAAGCAGTAGCCCTTGGACCATTCTGGACCAGGCAAGATGTGAAAAATGTCCTTTACACTGCAACCAGGGTGAATGGTCCTACCTGGAGACTCTGGCAGAAAGCTCCAGGGGAGACTCGAGGTCTACCTTTGGAGTCAGAGATACAGAGGATCTGAGGCCAGCTACACTCCAACTGAAAAAGAGATACTGGCAGCCTATGAAGGGGTTTGAGCTGCTTTGGAAGAGGTTGGCACTGAAGCACAGCTCCTCCTGGCACCCCGGTTGCCTGTGCTGGCCTGGATATTCAAAGGCAGGGTCTCCTCTACACATCATGCAATTGATGCTACATGGAGTAAGCGGGCTGCACTAATTACACAGCCAGCTCATGTAGCCTCATGGTAGGATGCTTGCCAGGCTGGTCAAGAAAGCTTTAAACTAGATGTGTTGGGGGAGGGGGGTATCATTCCATCTCAAAACTCCCAGTCAGTTTCCAGCACCTCTTGGTGCAAATGCTTGTGCAAATGCTTGTGCAAATGCTTGGAGCAATGTAGAGATATTTTACCCACTCCAGCCAATGAGCTGGCTTCACTTGGAGCTCGGCTCAGATGCTTCTATTCAAACGCCCTGTCCTGGGTTCAGCAGTAGCAGTCACTTTTCTCCTACTTAGTAGCTGGCACAGTGCTGTGTTTTTGACTTTCAGCCTGGAAACAGCACTGATGCCACCGATGTTTTTAGTTGTTTCTCAGTAATGTAAATGCTAATGCTAATGTAAATCTGTATGTACTTTGCCATGGTAGTGACTTGTTACTGGATGAGGCAGGTGAAATTCTGCATTGACAATGAGGTGCCAGGACTGAGGTTGGCCAAATGCCTCCTACCACAGTCAAGGGCAAGGCTGGGTTGGCCTCTGTGTTTGCCACCAAGAAGAACCTTTAGCTCTGCTGCTGGCTGCAACCCAGCAGGCGTTGAGAGGTGGGGACACATGCCATGCCAGACCTTGATGTGAGGGATGGCCTCCCCTGTTATCAGAGAGCTATCCAGTAGAGAAGGGCAGGCCAAGCAGCCTGTGGTTGGCAAATGCTGGAGATATGATCTAGTCCAAATGCCCTGCTCAAGTAGGGTCATCTAAAGCAGGTAGTATATATAAAGCAAAAAAAAAGGGAATGCAAGGATTTTCTCCACTCAAACAGTTAGCAAAAGTGCAATTTCTACTAATTTTTTTAAATTTGTCTAGTTTTGATTCTCTTTCCACAATACAGCGCTTGTGACATCTGACGGACGATTCCTTGCCCAAATCACCGGTTCTATATAAAGACCTACATCATAACGAGTGAAAAGGACCAGAGCCATTGCTGACATGGGGTCAAAGACACGGCTGTGTACAGTGAGTGACAGGACCATGCTAGCTGCCAGCGAAATGTATAAAGCCCCAGAACTCAATAACATAAAGAAATGACAATGACAGAAATCTTTGTAATATCTGTTCTATTATGTGTGACCATGGGTAATGTACAGGTATACTGGGCACATTTGTTAAATCCCCCATTATTCCGACCTGTTACATGGTGTGTAGGATTCACTGGTATGCCACATGTTATAAAGGTTCAAGTGACTTCAAATCAGACTAATCTTACTGTAATATTGCTGCCTGGATTAGTGGGTGGTTATGTTAATTACACAGGTCAAGCAGTGATAGAGCGGACACAACAAATTGTAAAAAACCATGCTGGTAAAACAAAAAGGGGGAATGATAGGGGAGACCCCAAATGCACGAATCAACAAAGCATTGCTTATCTTAAATTTTTCAACATTATCCAGTTCTGATTTACACACGGGCATGATTAGGCATTTTTCTGCACTAACCCATGTAGGTCCAGATCCGATACCAGGGAAAGAACCTGTTATGGTAATGGTAAAGTCTTTGGAAAATCATAACTGATGCGAAGGAGCTTCCAGAGTCAATGATGAGTCCTCATAGAGGTATGATCACTGCTCGTTTTATTCGCAATATTGCTGAGATTATATAGGGTTTCTCAGGGTTCACACGCAGTAAACAATACATTCATTGGTTAAACAACGCTGTCCACGCACCTACGGCTACAACCCGGTTGGTTCAAGGCAAAAGCCCACATCCCATGACGTCCACGGCCCATCCTTTCCCGCGGTCAGCTACCCCCTGTTTCGCCTCCGGCTAGCCGGTTTATTTTGGCTCTGCTCCCTGGTTTGCCTGCTTCAAGGACACACTGAGCCTGTCGACAGGCTCATAGGCTGGGTTGTGCAAGTAGGCCTGCATCAAGACACTATGCCCGTTAGCCTCTAAGAATTCCTCTACAGCTGAGTAGCTGCACTGTCTGTTGCTTTGCCATCAGATACAGAAACATCTTTTTCCAAAGACGCTCTGTAGGTGTAGGCTAAGCCCCAGCACCTTGCCATGTTTTTTCACTCTCTGGTATTGCCAGGATGACTGCACACCTTGTTTAAGTGTTTTACTAGTTTTTCTAGATTTCACACTTGTTCAGGGGTGAAGTTCCAAAGCACTGGAGGGGCCCACTGGCTTAAGTGCTTGTCCGTACAATCCCACACACCCTGTCACTCATGACTGTCCAGCCTTGGGGAAGATCTCTTGGTAGTATACTTAAATAATCATTTCACCTTAGACAAGACTCAAGACAGACCCTGCTTAGCTTCCGAGATCAGACAAGATCGGGTGTTCTCAGGGTGGTCATGCTGTAGGCAAAACGTAGAGAGTATATGCAGCAACAAGCTGGTTCCCATCAAAAGGAGCAGAATGCTTTCAAGGGCATTGAAAGGATATTCAAGATCTTTAACTTTTCCAGAATCTACTCCTACTGTAAATAGCCTGGTGGAGGACTGCAGGGTGAGAGGGAATATCTCCTCCTTAGGCTGACCACCAGAGGGGAGGAAAAAGAAAAATGTGTAATTGTTAAATGTTCCCATTACATGCCTCCCATATTATAGAGGTGATGACCACGCCAAGGACACATACCAGCCCAGTTTCATGATCAATTAGTCTATTGTATTACAAGTCATTACCATGAAGTACAGCAAAACAAGAACTTTAGCCCAGGCCCCAAAGATAATAAACGTTAGAACAGCAAATACTGGCTGCAAGTAAGGTATAACATGCTGATACTCTGAGACCAAGCACAACAACTCTGAGAGCAAATAAAATTGTAACAAGTGGCTATTAATCCAAAACAATGAGTGCATATCACAAATACAATTAGACACTCTCCAGTCAGATATGTCTTTATCTCAACCCTTCGAGCCCCACATTGGGCACAAAAAAGAGCTGTTTTGGTTTAAGCCTAGCCAGTAACTCAGAACCACGTAGCCAATCGCTCATTCCCCCCCTTCTTCCTTCCCCTGCTCCCGGAGGTATGGGGAGGAGAATTGACAGAATGTAATTCCCATGGGTTGAGATAAGAACAGTCCAGTAACTAAGGTATAATACAAAACCACTACTGCTACCACCAATGATAATAATGATAAGGGAAATAACAAGTGGAGAGAATACAATTGCTCACCACCTGCCAAGCGATACCCAGCAGCAATCTGGGCCTTCTGGGTAACTCCCCCCAGTTTATATCCTGGCCATGACATGCTGTAGTATGGAATACCCCTTTGGCTAGTTTGGGTCAGGTGTCCTGTCTCTGCTTTCTCCCAGCTTCTTGTTTCCCTCCTTACCAGCAAAGCATGAGACTGAAAAGTCCTTGATGTTGTAAGCAATACTTAGCAGCAACTCAGAACATCGGTGTGTTATCAGCGTTGTTCTCAGGCTAAAGTTGAAAACAGCACTGCACCAGCTACTAAGGAGAAAAATGACTGCAATAGCTGAACCCAGGACAATCACCTTTTCAGGGATGGAGATAAGGCTGGCTGGCCAGTAGTTTCCCAAGTCCTCCTTCTTGCTTTTTTTGAAGGTGGGAGTAACACTGGCCTTCCTCCAAATATCAGGCGCCTCTCCTATTCTCCATGATTTTTCAGAGATGATGAAGAGTGGCAGAGCAACAACATCTGCCAGCTCCCTCGGTACCCTTGGGTGCATCCCATCAGGGCCTATGGATTTATGGGTGTTAAGTCTGTCTAGCCTATCCCTAACCCAACCCTCTACAACCAGGGGGAAGTCTTCCTTTCTCTGGCCTTTAACCTCTGAGGTCTGGGATTCCCAAGGGCCATTCTTAGAGGTAAAGACTGGTGTAAAGAAGGTGTTCAGTAATTCCACCTTCTCTGTGTCTTCTGTTACCAGGGCACCCATCTGATTCAGCAGTGGCCCCACAGTTTCCCTAATCTTCCTTTTGCTGCTGATATACTTGTAGAAGCCCTTCTTGTTGTCCTTGATGTCCTTTGCCAGGCTCGAATACAAGTGGGCCTTGGCCTTCCTTGTTGCATCCTTGCATACCCTGATGATGTTCCTATATTCCTCCCACTTGGCCTGGCCCTTTTTCCACATCCCATAAATTTCATTCTTGAGTTTAAGATTTACTAGGAGTTTCCTGCTCATCCATGCAGGTCTCTTGCCCCCTTTGACTGAATTCTTCATCATGGCTATACACTGGTCTTGGGCTTGGAGGAAGTGGTGCTGAAATATTGACCAGTGTAATAAATGTAAACTATGAATTTGCTGATTATGAGAGATTGCTAATTGTTAATTCACTTATAATTGTTAACTCGCTTATTGAGCAAGGCTGGTACGAGATGCTTGAGCGATCCTAAAACAAGTAATAATTTGTAAACGTCAAATCACAATACCCTGTTTCACCGATAAATAATAGAACGCATCCGGGAGGGCTAGTATGAACCAATATAGAAATGATGAAATCAAGAAGAAATGAACTGAGCATGCGCCAATCCCATTGAGGTGAAAAGTGCAGCAACAAGGAAGACCCTTACTTCATCCTGAGACCCCTGCCCAAGACCACCAGGAGGCAGTGCGCATGCGGAACAGTGTTGCGAAACTAATTGTAATACAAAGCAAAGGAAAATTTACATGTTGCGACACCCGAATGAATATGCATACCTTGGTACAATAAATATAGTACATTGTCACTTCCCTGGTGTGCGTGTTGGTGGAGCAGTGACTCCCCGCGCACCCAGCGCTGCTTTGCTTATTACCTCTTTATATTAAATTAAATTACCTTTGATTTTATAATGGGACTTCGATCATTTATAACACCAGCTCTCTTGGACTCCCTTCCCTTCTAGAGCCCCATCCCATGGGATTCCACTAAGTAGGTCTTTGAAGAGGTTGAATTTCTCTCTCTGTAAGTTTAGGGTTCTAGTCCTGGTTACTCTTTTGCTTCCCTCACACAGAACCCTGAGTTCCACCATGATTGCTACAGCCAAGGCTGCCCCCAACCTTTATGTCTTCAACAGTCTTTCCTGGTTTGTTAGTACAAGGTCCATCAACACACCTTTCCTGGTTGGCTCCTCCACCACTTGTAACAATAAGTTAACTTCAGTTATCTGTAAAAACTTCCTGAACTGTGTGTGCTTGGCCATGTTGTCACTCCAACAAATAGCTGGGTAGTTGAAGTCCCCCAGGAGAAACAGGGCTTGTGACCACAAGGCTATTTCCAGCTGCACATAGAAAGCCTCATCAAGTTCCTCCTCCTGATCCTATAATAAATGCCCACAATAGTGTCACCCATATTAGCTTACCCCTTAATGCTCACCCATAGACTTTCAATTCATTCATCTGTCCCTGGGTAGAGCTCAATACATTCCAGTTGCTCTCTCACATAAAGAGCAACTCCACCACCTCACCTCCCTAACCTGTTCTTTCTAAAAAGTACATAGCCGTCCATGACAACATTCCAGCCATGTGAGCTATCCTACCATGTCTCACTAACTGCAATGAGATCATGGCCCTGGGACCCCACATAGATTTCCAGTTCATCCTGTTTATTTCCCATATACAGGCACATCAGAGAGGTAGTTTCACAACCAGGTTCCCTAGAAGGGGTGCAAGAGGATTCATCGTAGTCATAAACAGCCTCAGTGTGGTTAGCCCTTCGATCCTCATTTTGAAAGGCAGTCATGGAACATCTGTCACTGCACAGGTTGATATGACCTACTCCCCCAGAGGAAGCAATGGCATGAGCATTGTCACTTTGGACGTCACCCTCCAACTCCTCACTTTAAAGCCCGTCTCACCAAATTGACCAGCCTGCAGCCAAAAATTCTCTTGCCCTTTTTAGACAGGTGGATCCTATCCCTCCCTAACAGTCTACAATCACTAAAGCACAACCCATTGTCCTAAAAGCCAAAACCCTGACAACACCAGCCATAAAGCCAGTCACTGATCTGTACTATGCATCTGCTTCTGGCTATCCCCATTTCACAAAGCAGTAGGATAGATGAGAAGATGACTTGGGCACCAATGTTTTTCACCTGCCTCACCAGGGCTCTGTATTCTTCCTTGTTCTTACCTATTTTTCAGCTTGTGTCATTTGTACCCACATGAAAAAGTAAGTGGGTAGTACTCTGTGCTCCTGACAAGGCAGGGAACCCTCCTGGCAACACCGTGGATCCTAGCCCCCAGTAGGCAGCATACTTCTAACTCTCAGGCCGGCAGACAGGTGCCTCAGTGCCCCTTAGCAGAGTCACTGCTCTGCTGACAGGCAGGGTATGCCACAAAACCACCACACACCAGCTGTATAACATGCACAGTTTATTAAACAAGAACACTAAAGCAAACAAGCACACTAATGTGAATCAGGTCAATATCTCTCTATATATAGTAAATAAGTACAAAAAAGCAAATCAGAGATATAATTAAAGGACAGAGGAAAATTAGCAATGTACCAAATCATCACTGCATAGAGAGAACAGATTAAGAAATACATCACCAATTACCACCAAATCATCATCCAGGCCCACACTTCAAGCTGTGAAGCCCCACTGCAGCCAATGCCAGGAGTCTTAGGTAACTGGGAAAGTTCCTGTGTCAGTGACAATAGATAATGGTCCGTGGTGAAACACACAAAAATAGAAAAGTACTGTTTGTCCACGGTGGCTCCTCCCAGAAAAGCCTCGCTTTGGCTCCTCCCTAGAAGGTCCCGCTTTGGCTCATCCCCAGAAAAGTCCCGACCCTCAGAGACCTTTCTAGATTTAGCTGGCCCCCTACATCAGAATGAGTGTCCATTTTTGCAAGTATAAAAGCCCGAGCCTCACGCGATGTGGGGAGGCAGAACCTCATACCATCCAGGTCAACGTTGCCTCTGTGGGGACACCCACTAAGGTTGAGCCTGCCACCTCGCATTGTGATGATGCTTCTCAGAGCTGGTTTCCTGATGGTCATTACATGGTCTTTGGGGTTGGTAGGATGACCAAACATCAGAAATATCCTTTACTGTATCTTTTGTTATCTCTATATTTTCCCTGTATTAATTAACTAGTTGTGATTCTTTATTGTATTGCATTTCTCTCAACCCAGAATCCTTGAACTCTGGAACAGTTCCTACACTGTGTGTCCAGCCATGTGGCTTTGGATTCAGCCACAAGAGGGTCCTGCTTTTATACCTTTAGAAAAACAACTGGCTTTATGCCAGATCTGACATTGTTTACTCATAGGGCCCAGTTTCTCATGATCTCACTGTTGTCCACCCTGAGAGCATTGGCCAGGCGCCCTGGCGCAGCCAAGTATGAAGGTCATAGAACAGCTGCACACCTGTTTTCCTGTCTCTTTCCAACAAACAGTCATGATGTACATAAACATACATATTCTACCAAATACACTTTGACAAAAAATATACTTTATGTCTCTCAGTCATGAGTAGGAATAAACTCTCAGCTAGGTTCCCATCCATTACAGTTGCCCACTATGATCACTTGACATTTCTTTTTATGGTAACCACAATGCACTGCTGGTACAAGTTCTCCTTGTCCTTACTCATGGATAACAAAAGCCTTTAAAGCATCATATCTGTTATTGATCTGGAGGGTGGAGGTCAAGTTGGAGCCTTGCTCTTCTGAGTCACCAGGGTCCGAGGTGCTTCAGACTCAGTGGTATTCTCTGTAGGTGTATGGGTCTGAAGCCACAGTGGATGTAGTTGTCCAACTGTGAGATGAGCAGGTATGCACTGCACTGGGTGAACACTTGACTGAAGGGCAGGGCTCCCAGGGTTGTAGTGAATGGGGCTCCATTTTGCTGGTGAGTGGTCACCAGTGCCATTCCTCAGGGCTCAATTCTAGGGCCAGTTCTGTTCAATATATTTATCAATGATCTGGATGCAGGAGTTGAATGCACCATTGTCAAGTTTGCTGATGATACTAAAATGGGAGGCACTAGTGGGGGGGATGACAATAATGAAAGTCTCTTAGAGAAGTTCCCCATGGTCTAACAGCTATTATTTGGATGAAGATTATACTGACAGTCCAATCAAAAAACCCTCCTCTTTCAACTACCAATTTTACATTATTTGGGGGGAAAAAAGCAAGTTTTCATTTATTTACACTTTGTCATTCTAAAGGCAAAAATTAAAACCATCTAAATTAAGGCAAACATAAGTATACATGCACAACATATTTGGAATGCAAGTATATGACTACGTTGTAGTCTTTATCCTTTATCAGGACAGACTAGTAAACATTAACAGATAATGAATAAGGTTGGCTGTGGGTTCAAAACAATTAGTAATTATTAACATGCCAAAAAATAGATTTCCTGTATGTTACAATCATTCTTTTCGGTTGCTAAGTGACATTAGAAACATTGGGGGAGGCTCATTTTGTCTTTTTAAATAAGTACATAGCATTTAATCCTATTTATGTATACACTTGTTTTCCTCACCAGAATATTTAGAAGAATATCTTTCATTTCCCTACACTTCAGGTTCTTGCACACTGAATACATATGGGTTTTCAAATTGGCATTACTGGAAGTGACTGCATCTAAACAAAGATTCTTTTTTTAAATGTACTCAACTGCTTTACTCCAAGCTGGTAGTGTCGTATAACTACCTTTTAAAAATCAGGTAAATAATCATCCTTGGAAAAAAGTGTAAGAATAAGCTGATTTGTTCTTTTATTATCCATTTCCTGACAGTCTGCTAACCCAGATCACTAGTCAAGAAGACAGAGGATTTTGCAGAAGGAAAGGGATACAGAAATATTTTAAATCAAGCCAAAAGAGTTCAAAAGTTTATTTCAATATTACCACCATAAGAAAAAAACTGGTAAATTCCTACCTGCTAAGACATCTCCTTCCTCTCACTTTTCCACTATTGTTCCTGAGAAAGAAAAGACATACCACTTAACTTTAAAATTTAATTTTCAACAGTCCTTCAGGTGAAATCTTGACTTAAACTTTTCTTAATATGTGATCTACAGGCTTGCACCCATTATGTATTCAAACAATTTTTCAATTGTTCTATGGGATGCAGATACAAGGCATCTAGAATTAATACCAGGAAAGTAGTGAGACTTCTACAAGCAACCCATCTTGGTGGCTTCACCTTTTCCTGTTAATTCAATTGGAAGTATAGATGTGAAATCCTTTTGCTGTTGTCCTGGTTTCAGCTGGGATAGTTAATATTTTTCCTAGTAGCTGGTGCAGTGCTATGTTTTGGCTTTAGTCTGAGAATAATGCTGATAACACACTGTTTTAGTTGTTGCTAAGCCAAGGACTTTTCAGTCTCTCATGCTCTCCAGTGAGGAGGTGCACAACTATAAAACTGTTCTGATCTCAACCCAGGTTGTTCCCCCCTGGTTCTCCTCCCCATGTCACTGGCTGCAGGAGAAGTGAACCAGTTGCTGCACAGTATTAATTGCCAGCTAGGCTTAAACCATGAAAGCTGCGGATGAAAAGAGAACATAATAACTAGAAGAAGAAAGGCTCTCCTCCAATGATTTTTTTGTTTTATTCCTATCAGTGCTGCTTTTCATATCCAGTCTACTTTAAAAATTGACTCAAGAAGTTATTCTCCCATCTCATTAGCACTGTTAAGAACACAAGTGAGAAGCCCTATTTACAATACAAACAAGTTGGGATCTGTAAGTATTTGTATGCAGAAGCAATTTTTACACTTTAACACAATTAAGGCTTTGGAACTGACAACAGAAGGGAAGCCTGAAACATCATTGTTATCCAGTCCATGGTTTGGCTGCAATACTACCACGTTTTCATGTTCGCTTTCTTAAGAACATCAGTGGTTAATAAGCGCTAGCTCCTTGTTAGTTTTGGAAATAGCTATACACATTTGTGTAAATGCATTTGGAAGCTGTTTATGCCCTTAAGGGGGATGAGCATGGAGCTCAACCTCCTTTCAGAATTACACCAAAGAAAAATTACTGTAAGAATAGTTAAGAAACACAAGGCATGTCTTCTGATGGTATAACCTGCAGCTAAGAAAAAAAAAAAACCTGCCTTAAAGTTCTCCCCAGAACTCCACCACTTAGGAAAAAACACATGCAGTTACATAGAATCATAGAATAGTTAGGGTTGGAAAGGACCTTAAGATCATCTAGTTCCAACCCCCCTGCCATGGGCAGGGACACCTCACTCTAAGCCATG
>CABHOG010000158.1:302844-324301 GCA_902168055.1 Aratinga solstitialis | reverse complement strand
CCCTTAGTGAAGCCATGCTGGCTGCCACCAAACACCTTGTTGTTTTTCATGTGCCTCAGCATGCCTTCCAGGAGAATCTGCTCCAAGATTTTGCCAGGCACAGAGGTGAGACTGACTGGTCTGTAGTTCCCTGGGTCTTGCATTTTCCCCTTCTTGAAAATGGGGGTTATATTACCCTTTAGGGTAATATAACAATAATATAATATAATAATAGTCTAATAAAATATAGTCAATAGGTCTAAATCCGTGGATCTCTTATAAGGCAAGGACCAGAACATCACACTGTTTTTTAGAAGCTTCTCATCTCGGCTGCACAGCCTGTTAACCACTTCATGCTGCTACCCTGTGCCAAGACCATCGGGTGTGGCAAGGCCAGCTGTCATCCCGCATCCCTGCGGGCACTGACTAGCTGCAGTGGAGACAGCGATGGACGCCGAGGTGAGATGGCCCACCCCACCAGTCATATCAGGTATGGGACACATACCTCCCTACTCCTAATACAAGCTGACTAGAGCCCAAGCCCCTTCCCCTGCACCCTACTCTTAGGGCAGAGATGATGCTAAACGAACTGGTAGAACTAGCAGGGCAACCCGCCTCCCCAAGTTGCGGGTGGGAAGGAAGAATACACATATTCTCTGTACACAGTCCCCAACCTCCCCCCCCCCAAACCAACAGCCAATAAGCAGTGTGGAGCCACGTAGGCCTTTAAGCACCGCAAGAATCCCGCTCCGCCTTCTTCAATGTTAGGATACAAGCATAAGATACAGTAGTCGCAGACGCCATTTTCGCGCGCGCACACACACGCATGCACGCGCACACAAACATAAAATCACAAAAAAAAGCAAGCCTTGCAGTCTCTCTCGCTCTCTTTTTCCGCCTTCCATTGTCTCCACTGTTGTTACCGCTCTTCTCGTAGCCCCTATCAGGCAAGTGAAATAAATAATCAACTTAGGCACACTGGTAGCACAAAATAAATCACTCTCCTCCATTACACTCAGGCCTTGTCTCTTTATGGTTCACACGGAAGGTGGGGCGAACTGGAGGCCATCTCTGTCCTGACAGGCAGCTGTCTTGCCCAATGGGGCTGCAGTGGGTCCCCACGAAGGGGAGGAGAGGAGGTGGGTGGGCCAGTCATTTGGAGGTGCTGGTAGGTGTATGTGTTGGCGATAGCAGTCGCTCGCTTTTTTTCTCTTTCATGCGTGGCGGGTGTAGGTAAGCGCGGCTTGCGCGCGTAGCTGATGGGGTGTGTTGTGTGCGTGCTGGAGGGGGGGCTAAAGTGGGCTGAGGGAAGCGGAGCTATTGATCGCGCCCCTGTCGATGCTGCAGTGACATAGTAACGTGGGGGGCCTGAGTCGCTGATGGGCCTCAGCATTTTTGTGGGTTCCTGCAGGGACAGCGCTCTTCCCTGCTGGCGGGGAGGGGAGGGGTGCAGAATTGGGTCTGGGGACTGCTGTGTGGAGAAGGAGGGGGCCCGGAGTGACTCCTTAGCTAATGTAGAGTGGCTTGGCGCAACCTGCGGGCCCAAGGGGGGCCATCTGCTTTCAGAAGAGCGAAAAGGGTGATCTATGTCTCTGCTGGCAACCATCATACCTCGGCGACCTTATTGAGGGCACTGTGGCCCAAACGGTGCTGCTCCCGGAGTGTAGGTGTGGTGAATGTCGGCTGCACTGTCGGATGCGTGCTAAGGCCGGGTGAATGGGTAACTATAGGGCGAGTTTTTAGAATTATGTTGAGCAGAGAGGAAGAGGAGGGAGGGCGCTCTCAGCTCTTGCCTGTGCAGAAGCAGCTGTGCCAAACCAACTGGGGAGCGCTCTGCGGCAGGGCCTGCTTTTAGGGGCAATGGCGGAGTTCTTGTAGCGGCGTCGTTGCGCTCTGTCGGCCCTATTTGAACTTGGTTCAGGGCCACCGAGTGCCTCCTTTGTGTCTATCTGGGTAAAGCGGGAGAAATCTGGTGACCGCATGGTGGTCGTTTTTCGGCTCCCGGCTCCGCCTAGCAGTGGGTAGGCGCCATTGCAACAGCCGCCATTTCTGTTGGTCCCCGCCACCGCGGAGGTGGGTCCCGGTTTGCGGGGGTTATGTAACTGCCCCGTCCGCCCAGGGTATGAGCTGGGTTTTCGAGCGCTCTCCGGCAGCGGGCGGTGGAAGCCGTGCAAGAAATAAAGGTAAACGTGAGTCCGAGCAGACCGTGGCGCGACTTGCGCGTAGGTTATGGAAGGGGAGGCGTCAAGGCGGAAAGGGCCGTTCGTCCCGGAGGGAGTGGGGGTAGACATGCGTCGTCACCTCCTAGCCCTCTATTTGTGTCTGTGGCCGCCTTATCTTTTCGATGTTTGTAAAATCATTACGTTAGTCGATTTAATTCTGCAAACTCGATTTACACAACAGCACTAACTGAGAGTGTCTTGTCCTATAGAATTAACTAGGTTGGAAGAGACTTTTAAGATCATGAAGTCCAACCGTTACCTCAGGGCTGCCAAGGCCACCACTAAACCATGTCACTGAGGGCCTCATGTACATATTTCTTGCATACTTCCAGAATCCAAGGGGGGAAATAGCGTTCTTTGGACGTTATCTGTGCAAGTGATATTTTTTTCCTTTTTTTTTTAAGAGGATAAGGTGCAAAGGTTTTTTTGCTTGGATTTGTAGTGTGTTTTACAAATATTCCCATGTAAACTTGAAAAAAATAAATCTTGAAAGAGGTACCTGTTTCACAAAATCAAAAAAGTTCAGCTGCTTTAGAGATTCTTTGTGCGTGTATGCAGAGGTTATACGTAACTGCAGTGTGGTATTTTAACGTAATTTTTCTAGCCTGGCATGTATAATTTCTTTTTGTTCATTAGTTATATTGAATAGAAGGCATGATAATGTCTGCTAGTAAATTGATAACTTATTAATTAATGCTGGTGGTTATAATTTTACTTTAAATGGTTTAAACAGTAAGATTGATACATAGTGTCTCTTAAAAATTGGATTCAAGATATGTATTATATAACATTATAAAAATGGGAACTGGATAATTGTTCACTTTAAATACATGAAAATCATTATTAGTAAATGTGATTGCTTAAAGCTAGCAAATATTTGAATACTGACCAAGTCTCTAATTGTTCAGACTGATTGTTTATCTGTAAGTTTACAGGCTTTATTGTCATTTCTTAGCGATGTGTTTGGCCTTGTTATGTTTTCTCATTTATAAAGAAAAACTTTGCAGCAAAAACTCAGGTCAAACCCCCATTTTTAGTTACAGAGAGAATCGGACTCTGTAAGTGAACAGAGGGTATATGCTGTTTTCATAGGCTTCTGAAGCAGTAGGCTGTTGGATTTTGATCCTGCCCAGAACACTTGAGTTTTGCTCTGCAAGCACATATAAAACTGGTAAGCTGTAGAAGTGGGTATATCTTTTTGTTTTTCCCTTCAGTGCGATGTACAGTTTGCACCCCACACGCATACCTGAAATAGGTGTACTGTCTCTTTTTTTGTTCTGAAACAGGTTTTATCTGCACACCTAAGAATAGAAGGTAATGGAGACTGAACAACAGGAGGAAACCTTTACCAACACAGAGACAAATGGTAATTTATTTAAAGGGCTCTTTTATGGGGGTTGGGATGCCTTTTTAAGTCTTGCCGTTTCCAGTTATTTCAGAATGCTTTAACTGTATCAAATGTTTATAATTGCAGGTTTTTTGCGTTTAATATTTTAATTTTTAAGTGTGCTGTATGGTTTTACATGGGGTTTGTATCACAAATATATATTTTTTCGGGGGGGGCATTTTAGACATGGCATAAGTGACTCAAAATTATAACTAAGGATTTGAAAATAATAGCTAAATACTCACTGCTCATCTGGACAGTGTGATCATGTAAAAATACTGTCAGGCATATTCATTGCAGTCCTTTGAAGGACTGTATATATATGTGAAATATCTTTATTAGCTAAATGAATTTTTTATTTTTCTTTTTGGACGTAATTAGTAAAGAGGAGTTTGGGCATTAGCATTGAGTTGATTCATACCAGTTTTGCAGAGCTATTTGAAATACTGCTTTTCTATTGTTCCACCAGTAGTTTAGTACTGGACAAACTACTTTTGATCTTTCAGACTTTAAGATTTTCCCAATCATAAAAGAAATACTAGGTAGGTGATTCAGCGCTGATTTAAACAACATGTTGTAAACTTTTCACGAAGTTTGCAAAATTCTAATTTCAACTGTAGTTGATAGATTTGGAATGAGTCTTCAATAATGAATTGAAATGTAGACTGATGAAGTAAAAACCTGTTCCTGTGCTACAGGTTCTTAGGGTAGATGTCGGAAGTTAGCGTTGGGCTAATAGGAGGGAATGCTTCATTAGGAATACAGTGCATTAGCTTGATATACAATTTTATTGTGCCTTAGAAAGTTAAGTATATGTTTGTGTCCATCCATCCTATGTTTCCCCCCTCCCTCCATGGACCTGTCTACAGGCAAACGCCCTGCAGAAGATATGGAGGAAGAACAGGCCTTCAAAAGATCTCGGAATACAGATGAGATGGTTGAGTTGCGCATCCTGCTTCAAAGCAAAGTATGCTTTTTCAGTATTGCAATGTTCTTGCTCATACTTAAGATGGTGGTGACAAAATGTATGTTGTGGTGTATGTTTATAAAGAATGTATGCTTTAAAATAACTTGGGAATGTTTGCAAGTCTGTGTGAATGATAGTACTGTATTGCGATGATATTATGTTCACTAAATTTTGTTAAGGATGAGTCTTTAATGATCTATGGGACTACTTTGATTATTTTATTTTATTTTTTTTAAAGGAGTACTAATTGAAGCAATAGAAATTATAAGCCACTTTTCTTGTGTTTGAGTGGAACATATTTGTTCCTAGGGGAAAGACTGTGTATTACTCTTTAGAGAATGATCAGCTTATGCTTGTAAATTAAACATGAAAGGCAAGATGAGGACTTGCTCAGGATTTTGGTAATTTTCACAGGTTTACTAAATCTATATGTATCGACAGGAGGAAATATGGGAGCAATGCTTCAGGGATTGAAATCACTTCATTGACTAGTATAAATTGTCACAGTAAAATTGCTATTTACGAATCTTCATTAGTGTTTCCAGTCACTACATGTGATTGTACTGTCTGAAGTAACTCAATCTTTTGTGTCAGGGCAGGGGAATGTTAACTCTGTCAAGTTATGTAGCACAGCAAAATGTTTGCAGTGGTGTTAGCATCATGCGTGAATCGCATAATGAAAGCGATATTTTTGCATGTAGCTCTAGAAATAGCCTGGTAAAGATAGAATCATAGAATAGTTAGGGTTGGAAAGGACCTTAAGATCATCTAGTTCCAACCCCCCTGCCATGGGCAGGGACACCTCACTCTAAGCCATGTCACCCAAGGCTCTGTCCAATCCAGCCTTGAACACTGCCAGGGAATGACCACTGACAACTTCCTTGGGCAACCTGTTCCACTGCCTCACCACCCTTACAGTAAAGAACTTCTTCCTCATATCCAATCTAAACTTCCCCTGTTTAAGTTTGAACCCATTACCCCTTGTCCTATCACTACAGTCCCATATGAAGAGTCCCTCCCCAGCATCCTTGTAAGTCTCTCTTCAGATACTGGAAGGCTGCTCTGAGGTCTCCACGCAGCCTTCTCTTCTCCAGGCTGAACAGCCCCAACTTTCTCAGCCTGTCTTCATATGGGAGGTGCTCCAGTCCCCTGATCATCCTCGTGGCCCTCTTCTGGACTTGTTCCAACAGTTCCATGTCCTTTTTATGTTGAGGACACCAGAACTGCACACAATACTCCAAGTGAGGTCTCATGAGAGCAGAGCAGAGGGGCAGGATCACCTCCCTCGACCTGCTGGTCAGACTTCTTTTGATACAGCCCAGGATATGGTTGGATTTCTGGGCTGCAAGTGCTCACTGCCGGCTCATGTTCATTTTCTCATCAACCAACACCCCCAAGTCCTTCTCCACAAGGCTGCTCTGAATCTCTTGCACCCAACCTGTAGCTGTGCCTGAGATTGCTCTGACCCAGGTGTAGGACCTTGCACTTGGCTTTGTTGAACTTCATGAGGTTTGCATTGGGCCACCTCACAAGCATGTCAAGGTCCCTCTGGATGGCATTCCTTCCCTCCAACRTATCAACYGAACCACACAGCTTRGTGTCATCGGCAAACTTGCTGGGGGCGCACTCAATCCCACTGTCCATGTCACCSRCAAAGATGTTGAACGAGATCAGTCCCAACACCTATCCCTGAGGGACRCCACTCGTTAACTGTTTTCCAACTGGCCATTGAGCTGTTGACCACAACTCTTTGTGTGCGGCCACCCAGCCAGTTCTTTATCCACTGAGTGGTCCACCTATCAAATTGATGTCTCTCCAACTTAGAGGCAAGGATGTCATGTGAGACAGCGTCGAATGCTTTGCACAAGTCCAGGTAGATGACATCAACTGCTCTACCCCTGTCCATCTGTTCCGTAGCCCCATCATAGAAGGCCACCAAATTGGTCAGGCAGGATTTCCCCTTAGTGAAGTTATGCTGGCTGTCACCAACCACCTTGTTGTTTCTTATGTGCCTTAGCATGCCTTCCTGGAGTATCTGCTCCAAGATTTTGCCAGGCACAGAGGTGAGACTGACTGGTCTGTAGTTCCCTGGGTCTTGCATTTTCCCCGTTCTGAAAATGGGGTTATATTACCTTTTTTCCAGTCATTGGGAACTTTGCCTGACTGGCTTAATTTCTCAAATATGATGGACAGTGGCTTAGCAACTTCATTTGCCAGCTCCTTCAGGACCCACGGATGGATTTCTTCAGGTCCTATGGACTTTTGTACGTTCAGGTCCTTAAGATGATCTCGAACCGGATCCTCTCCTACAGTGGGCCCAGGGTCTTCATTCTCACAGTCCCTGTGTCTGTCTTCCAAGACTTTGGTGGTGTGGTCAAAGCATGTAGTTTTACAATTGCCCCTCTTGCCTATCTGAGTTTATTCCTGTTGATTTTAGCAGCTGGTGAATAGTGATTCTTTATATTCATAGAATCATAGAATAGTTAGGGTTGGATAGGACCTTAAGTTCATCTAGTTCCAACGCCCCTGTTATGAGCTGGGGCACCTCGCACTATTGGCTTTACGTGCTTCACGCTGTGCCTACTTGAGTGGTCAGTTGGGTTACCTAGGTTTAAATCAAAAGTAGCATTTGAAATTATCAAATGTATGGAGTGTAAAAGTGAAATTTGTAAATATATTAAATAGGATAATCTTTGACCTACATAATAGGCATGGAATCCCATAAGGTATTTTTTTCAGTCATACTCTTAACTATAAGATAGTTTTAACATAGGCAGAATTACCTAGAAACTTAAATTTTAAATGGTAATAATATTATTGGGTGTTTTTATCTCTTTCCAAACTTAAATGGTAAGAGCTGTTTTGACACACCACCTCCCCCCCCCATGGTAAAACCATGTCAGTTTATATTTTGATTTAATTTGAACCTTTCAGAAGCAAAACAAGCCATACCCCTAAATGCACCTCACAAGATAATGCTGTAGTAGATGCATTGGTTTTGGTGTTCAGTTTGAAAATTTAGTCTGTGCTGTATTAAAATAATGTAACTTCTGAAAACTATTTTCCAGAATGCTGGAGCAGTGATTGGAAAAGGTGGCAAAAATATTAAGGCACTTCGTACAGATGTGAGTATATATGAGTTTGAATTAATTTAACACCAATTCTTTCAGAGCACTACATCAAAAGATTTTCTAGAAGTGGGAGCAACTCAACTCTAGGCATCAATAGCCTAGTTACAAGCCATTTGTATTGATTGCTAGAGTAGATAACTTAATTCCCCAGTTCTTGTTGTAATCAAAACCCAACTCAACTCACACAGAAGAAGAGATTTATATTAAATCTCTTCACTTTTGAATAGGATTCTGCTAAATCTCACACTTCAAGTGCACTAACATCCTAATTAGAAATATTGACGAACCTTAAAACCCTTAATTGTACCATTTCTCATATGTGTGAATCAATTACAGTACTACTGAAACCATTGCAGGTGGCTGGCGTAACCCAGTGATAGAGAAACTCTTAACTTTCTTTAAAAAAGCAAAGAGACAGAATTGTCCATCTGTTCTTCCAAGAGCTTGCACATGAAGTATCAAAGCATCAAAGTTGCTTAATTTAAATGTGGGTATAGGACAGTAAAGGAACATTCTGTTGTTACTTGGAAGCACTTTTACATGGTCATGACTTACTTGCCTATTCACATTTTAGAGTGGGTTGACTCTTGTGATTAGACACATGCTCGGCATTAATGTTGTGTATTATTTATAAAACTTGGCAGTGCTTCTGAAATTCCATTTGTTTACACTCCTGTACTTAACATCAGCTACAATTTCAGCAGTTTTCCCGATCAAGACTCTGTTCAACACAAGATTTGGCAATATATATCAATACAAATCAGTTCCAACTACGTTCATAAACTACCACAAACAGATTTAAGTTGAAATGGTCAGGAATTGTACAAATGCTCACTAACTTTGGCAGCTAGTTGATTTTTTGGTTTTTAGGGTCCTTCTTTTTCCGTGGGTTGTTTCTTTTCTTTTTCTTTTTTTTTTTTTTTGTTTAGTTTTTTTTTGAATCAATACATCACCTAAGTCCAGATAATCTAGATTGGTCTGGAAAACTACCTTTCCCGATTTGCCCAAGGTTCTAGTAATACGGATCTCGACAGGTTTTGTGTCTACCCTCATGAGCCAGCCTGCTACTGAAACATCATATATTTAAAGTAGTTTAGTCAGTTCAAGTGACTCATTTTTAAGGTCCATACTGTTAAGCCACAGTCGGTGTAGCAATCCATTATGGTGTTAGTCTTCAGAACAACTTAAGCTTGTTTCATTAATTGAGAGTATTGAGTATAGTTTGTATTAAATTAAAATTCATTGCTTTTCCCCCTCTTCCCTCTCCTTGTTTTTTTGGCCATATATCTCCGTTACCCATGTACTGGATCGACTTGCCCCTGCGTTGCCCACCATGACGTTGGCCCATCCGCCCCTGAACGCCCATGTGAAACCCTGGTTGGCTATGCCCAAAAATGTGCTCGTTGCCAAACGGGTACCATACTTGACAACTTCTGATTGAATGCCCATGCCCAATGCCAACATCCACGAACGCCAATGACCAATGCAGTACAATGCAAGTGTTTCAGTCCCAGACAGCAGTGGCCCTGAGCGGTATGTCCCAACAGTTTATGCATCACTGCCTGATTAGAAAGAGAGAAATGTATTTTATTACCTTTTATATAATTAAATAGTATCTCCTTATAGACAGTGTATTGTTTTGGTGGTGGTTTTTTGTTTTTGTTGTTGTTTGTTTTCTGTCTTATTTTCCCTATTAAGTCTTTTTGTCACTGAACTTTTACATGAGTTGGCCACCCAAACAAGCCACTACTTTTATTTCAATGGAAGGAGCACAGCTTCATGTGTTGCATATTCACTGCATTATAACTCAGATTTTTTTCAAGAGCCTCTTGCTCTTTGTGGTCCACCTTGCTCCCCACAATATTGTTCGTAATTATTTCTGGTGGAATACTATAGTTCACTTTCCTTCGCTTCTCATTTGTGTTATGTATTTGTTTGGAGGTTGTTTTGTGTCCGTCCTTGTCGTCTCCCCCCCCCCGTATTTCTGTTTCTTTTCTGCAGAGCCTATTAGTAATCTAATTTCCAACCAGTCTTTCAACCTTACTCCAGATATAATGTTGACCACTTGCATATCCCCACTTTTTCTACAAGAAGGTGTGCCAGTTTTACCAATGTAATGGTGAGGGTATACTAAGGTAGTGGTGGTGAAGAACATGAATATTCACTTCTACTTTCAGTTCTGCTTGGATTTCTTGCCCACTTAATTTGAGCCTTCCAAAAGCTCTTGCTTGCTCATGTTCTCTCACTCTTTCTGCAAGACCTACCTAATCTTACATTCATCATGCATATATGTTGGGCATAAACAAAGATGCATGTGTTGTAAATCCAGTGAACAGGTTTACTTTAAATGGGGAATATTAACTGTAAATTCTTCTGTGTAGTCAATCTTGTTAAATTTTGTGTATGATTATGAATACTAAACTTCTACTTTTCTGACAATATGGCCTCTAACAGCATCTTGAGTATAAGTGCAGATACAGAGACAATTGGAGAAATCTTGAAGAAGATTATCCCTACTTTAGAAGAGGTATGTGCCTTAGTTTTGTTTCTTCTTTAGAAGTATAAATTTAGATTTTAAACCAAAATAATTCCAGATGATTGTTGTGTGCCTATAGCTCTCAAACTGTGTTGGCTTTTTTTTGTTTGTTTTAATGGAGATAATCTCAGAACATAATATTTGGAAGTCTTCCCTTCAAAACACCTGTCTCTTGGTTTATTTAGTCTGCAGTTTGAAGTAGCTGTATTGTAATTTCCATCCTGCCTTGGCTTTTTAAGCAAGTGTGTTGTGCTGTTTGATACCTTAAAATTTTATACAATAATAATGATAAAATAAGGAAAACTAATTTGACATCACCTCATATTGAGGCAAAGTATTTAAATAGGTGTGATTCTATCATAGAATCATAGAATAGTTAGGGTTGGAAAGGACCTTAAGATCACCTAGTTCCAAACCCCCTGCCAGGGGCAGGGACACCTCCCACTAAACCATGCCACCCAAGGCTCTGTCCAATCCAGCCTTGAACACTGCCAGBRATGGAGCATTCACARCTTCCCTGGGCAACCCATTCCAGTGCCTCACCACCCTTACAGTAAAGAAYTTCTTCCTYATATCCAATCTAAACTTCCCCTGTTTAAGTTTGAACCCRTTACCCCTTGTCCTCTCACTACAGTYCCTMATGAAGAGTCCCTCCCCAGCATCCCTATAGTCTCCCTTCAGATATTGGAAGGCTGCTCTGAGGTCTCCATGCAGCCTTCTCTTCTCCAGGCTGAACAGCCCCACCTTTCTCAGCCCGTCTTCATACAGGAGGTGCTCCAGTCCCCTGATCATCCTCATGACCTTCCTCTGGACTTGTTCCAACAGTTCCATGTCCTTTTTATGATAGCAAATACAGCATTACAGTTCAGCAACAAATTAAGTTAAACCATGGTGCTTGGAGAAAAAAGCTTAACACTACCCMCCCCCCCCCCCCAACTAGAATTTTGATGCTTTCAATTTTAATCTTTTTTTTTCCCTTGACTAATATTTTATTCTTTCCTTGTATGTATCTTTCTTACAGTATCAACACTACAAAGGTAGTGACTTTGACTGTGAATTAAGGCTTCTAATTCACCAAAGTCTAGCAGGAGGAATTATTGGTGTCAAGGGTGCTAAAATCAAAGAACTCAGAGAGGTACTATTTCCTGTTCTTTTCACATTCTACTTTTATTCTATAAACAGATTAGGGTTTTGTGTTCATAACTGGTGAGCGTAAGCATCATGTGCAATAATTCCTTTCAGAACATATTTCATATATAATTTATGTGTTCTGAGATCAGAGTTACTTATTACAACTTTCTTGCAAAAAGTCAGAAATAAAGTGGCTGTTGGTAATAGAGCCTAGGACTTAATAAAGCTTTTAAACATATTAACAATAATCTTGATAAAGGATATTTTTTTTAAATGCCATTCATCTCTCCTTCTGAAATGAACTGCTGAATGATGACTTTATTGGTGGTGTTGGGCATGGAAAATGGTTTAGTGTGGATGAATTTACATAAACTCTAAAAATGATAATTTAATAGCTGTTTGAATATTGCTATAAAAAATTAGCATAGGGTGGTGTTTTAAGTTCTGCTTCCTCGAAGACCACTGTTTCCTTTGTGAAGGACTGTTCCTCATGAAGGGGTCTGTTTTGTTCTAAAAAGCTAGTGGTCTCTGAATCTAGTGTTGATTTCTGTCTTTTACTGGCATTGTGTCAAATGCAATTAAAGGTCAGTTTATTTGTAAGCTACTATTTGTGTGGACTGAATAAGGCAAGATGACTAGACATAATCCTGGCAAAGCTGCTGTCTTGCATACAAAGCATGTTTTTATGACATATGGAGGCTTATAGAATCCATAAGCTTATAATGGATATCTGGTCCTTTTGCTAATATTTGATTTAAATGACCATGTAGATGATCCATAACTGAAAAGATAAAATTTTTTTTCATGTTCACTAGCTTTTCATACAAACTGATGTCATTGCAGGTCTTAAAAAAAGTATAATATCCTAAGATTAAGTTTGTTGCAAGAACTAGGAAGCAGGCATTCATTTAAAATGTCTTCAAGTTTAATGGTCTGGTTTGTTTGTTTCTTTTAAAATGTTATAGTCTGTATCTTACCCATTTTGTTTTCATTAAGTTTATAAAATTGTGTTGAATTCCTTGTTTTGGAAGATTGGTTTGTTTGTTTTGTTGTGGGTTTTTTTGTTGGGTTTTTTTTGTTGTTTTTTTTTTTTTTTTCCCCAACAGAACACTCAGACCACCATTAAGCTCTTCCAAGAGTGTTGTCCTCATTCCACTGACAGAGTGGTGCTTATTGGCGGAAAACCTGATAGAGTTGTGGAATGTATAAAGATTATCTTGGATCTTATTTCTGAGGTAATGTCTTAAATTTATTCTTTCATTGGTATTCATGAAAGTTGGGATTATTTGCATGAAAAATTTTATCTTTCCATTTAGATTTTGAATTCAGTGCTGCCTCTTCAGTAACAAAATAAGTGTTAGACTGTTATCACCCTTGAAATTATTCCAGTTTCCTAGAACTGGGGTGTAAATTATCAGAGATGGAAGCCATTTTTGGTACCTGTGGGCTGTTAGTCATGCTTCACATATAAGTAAAATGAAGAAATTTTACATTGGGGAGGAAGTGAGACAAATGTATGTGGCACCCATCAGTAACATCCATGCCTGCCTTGTCAGCATTGAGAAATAATGGAATAGTTAGGGTTGGAAAGGACCTTAAGATCATCTAGTTCCAACCCCCCTGCCATGGGCAGGGACACCTCACTCTAAGCCATGTCACCCAAGGCTCTGTCCAATCCAGCCTTGAACACTGCCAGGGAATGACCACTGACAACTTCCTTGGGCAACCTGTTCCACTGCCTCACCACCCTCACAGTGAAGAAATTCTTCCTTATATCTAACCTAAACTTCCCCCGTTTAAGTTTGAACCCATTACCCCTTGTCCTATCACTACAGTTCCTCATGAAGAGTCCCTCCCCAGCATCCCTATAGTCTCCCTTCAGATACTGGAAGGCTGCTATGAGGTCTCCACACAGCCTTCTCTTCTCCAGGCTGAACAGCCCCAACTTTCTCAGCCTGTCTTCACACGGGAGGTGCTCCAGTCCCCTGATCATCCTCGTGGCCCTCTTCTGGACTTGTTCCAACAGTTCCATGTCCTTTTTATGTTGAGGACACCAGAACTGCACACAATACTCCAAGTGAGGTCTCATGAGAGCAGAGCAGAGGGGCAGGATCACCTCCCTCGACCTGCTGGTCATGCTCCTTTTGATGCAGCCCAGGATATGGTTGGCTTTCTGGGCTGCAGGTGCACACTGCTGGCTTATGATCAGTTCCTCATCGGCCAACACCCCCAAGTCCTTCTCCACAGGGCTGCTGTGAATCTCTTTTGCACCCAACCTGTAGCTGTGCCTGAGATTGCTCTGACCCAGGTGTAGCACTTTGCACTTGGCTTTGTTGAACTTCATGAGGTTTGTATTGGCCCACCTCACAAGCATGTCAAGGTCCCTCTGGATGGCATTCCTTCCCTCCAACATATCAACTGAACCACACAGCTTGGTCTCATTGGCGAAATTGCTGGGGGCACGCTCAGTCCCATTGAACATGTTGCTGACAAATATGTTGAAGGAGATTGGTCCCAAATCTGACCCCTGAGGGCCACCACTTGTTACTGGTCTCCAGCTGGACTGTGAGCTGTTGACCACAACTCTTTGTGTGCGGCCACCCAGCCAGTTCTTTCTCCACTGAGTGGTCCGTCTATCGATTTGTTGTCTCTCCAATCTTAGAGACAAGGATGTCGTGTGGGACATTGTCGAATGCTTTGCACAATCCAGGTAGATGACCTCAACTGCTGTACCTTGTCCATCTGTTCTGTAGCCCCATCATAGAAGGCCACCAAATTGGTCAGGCAGGATTTCCCCTTAGTGAAGTTATGCTGGCTGTCACCAACCACCTTGTTGTTTCTTATGTGCCTTAGCGTGCCTTCCTGGAGTATTTGCTCCAAGATTTTGCCAGGCAGAGAGGTGAGACTAACTGGTCTCTAGTTTCCTGGGTCTTACATTTTCCCCTTCTTGAAAATGGTGGTTATATTTCCCTTTTTCCAGTCATTGGGAACTTCACCTGACTGGCTTAATTTTTCAAATATGATGGACAGTAGCTTAGCAACCTCATTTGCCATCTCTTTTGGGACCTGCAGATGGATTTCATCAGGTCCCGTGGACTTGTACACATTCAGGTTTTTAAGATCTCAAACCTGATCCTCTCCTGCAGTGGGCCTAAGGTCTTCATTCTCACAGTTCCTGCATCTGCCTTCCAAGACTTGTGCTGTGTGGTCAGAGCATTTTCCGGTGAAGACTGAGGCAAAGAAGTCATTAGAACCTCAGCCTTCTCCAAATTCAGGGTAGTCAGTACTCCTGATAGCTTCTGGAGACAGCCCATGTTGTCCCTAGTCTGTCTTTTGTTCGTTTCATACCTATAGAAGCCCTTCCTGTTATCTTTCACATCCATTGCCAGGTTTCATAGAATCATAGAGTCATAGAATAGTTAGGGTTGGAAAGGACCTTAAGATCATCTAGGTCCAACACCCCTGCCAGGGGCAGGGACACCTCACATTAAACCATGCCACCCAAGGCTCTGTCCAATCCAGCCTTGAACATCGCCAGCGATGGAGCATTCACAACTTCCCTGGGCAACCCATTCCAGTGCCTCACCACCCTTTCAGTAAAGAATTTCTTCCTCATATCCAATCTCAACTTCCCCTGTTTAAGTTTGAACCCATTACCCCTTGTCCTCTCACTACAGTCCCTCATGAAGAGTCTCTCCCCTGCATCCCTGTAGGCCCCCTTCAGATACTGGAAGGCTGCTCTGAGGTCTCCATGCAGCCTTCTCTTCTCCAGGCTGAACAGCCCCAACTTTCTCGGCCTATCTTCTAACTAGTCCTTACCTTTCCTGACCTCATCCCTAGCTTCCTAGACAATATCCCTGTGTTCTTCCATGGCTGCCTGTCCTTGCTTGCACAATTTATAAGCTTCTTTTTTTCCTTCTAAGTTTCTTCAGCAGCAGCCCATCCCTCCCTGCTGGTGAGTGCGAGGTGAAGCATGGCACCTCTCCTTGTCGGCTCCTCTATTACTTGCAGAAGGAAGTTGTCTTCCACACAATCCAGGAACCTCCTGGATTGCTTGTACCAGGTCATACCCTCCCTCCAACAGCTATCAGGATGGTTGAAGTCCCCCAAAAGGACAATGGCCTGCGAGTGTGAGGCTCCTCCTTTCTGTCTATAGAGTGCTTCATCCACAGAGTCCTCCTGATCAGGTGGCCTGTAACAGATCCCCATAATAATGTCCCCCATCGCTCTTCTCCCTTTGACCCTGACCCACAAGCTTTCTGTTGACTGCTCACCTGTCCCCAGACAGAGTTCCATACTCTCCAGCCTATCCTTAACATAAATAGCAACTCCCCCTTCCCATCTGCCAGGCCTGTCTTTTCTAAAGAGCCTATAACCTTCCCTTACCACACTCTAGTCATAGGAGCCTTCCCACCATGTTTCTGTGTTGCCAGTGATATCATATCCCTGTAGCTGTGTGCACATCTCTAATTCCTCTTGTTTATTCCCCATACAATGGGAGTTTGTATAAAGGCATCTGAGCTGAGTTCCAATTGAAGCCAGCTCATTGTCTGGAGTAGCTGAAATATCTCTGCATTGCTCCAAGCATTTATTACAGGTTCTGGCAACTGACTGGGAGTGTTGGAATGGATCGATGTTCCACCTCTCCACCAACGCATCTAGTTTAAAGCTTTCTTGACCAGCCTGTCAAGTCTCCTACCAAAGCAGCTGTTCCCCTGCTTTGTTGGACCTGTTCTACCAGCCTCCAGTAGACCTGGCCTCCCAAATTGAGTCCCATGTTCTAAATAACCAAACCCTTGACTATGGCTCCACCTTTCGAACTGTTTCTTAACCTACCAAATCTGCCTGGCCTTTTCAAAGTCCTCCCCTTTAACCTGGAGGATTGATGCAAAAAGTGTCTGAGCCCCAGAGCCCCAATCACCTTTCCCTGGGCTCTGTAGTCCTCCTTAATGTTCTACAGGCTACTGCTCTCTATATTGCTATCACCCACATAGACCACTAGAAGTGCAAAACAGTCAGCAGGACTTACAAGGTCAGGCAGCCTTTGCAACATCCGTGATCTGAGCCCCTGGTAGGCAACACACCTCCCTTGAGACTGGGTCAGGCTGACAGACTGGTGCCTCTATGCTTTTCAAAGTAGAGTCACCTACTACTATGACCTGCTGCTTTTTCCTGGAGTTATCCTTTTTACTGGTGCGTCAGGTGGTTGTTCATTTGGTAAGGTGTGCATTTCCTTATTAGCCTTTTGCAGAACTGTCAAGCTATTCTGGGTGGGGATGTCAGATTTTAGAGGAAGCCCCTTGCTTTTAATTGTCCTCTTCCTCCTTTTTTTTTTTTGTGTTTTTTTTGTTACTAGCTTCCAACTTCCTGAATTAATGCCCTCCTTTCCTGTATTTGGTATGATGGGCACTTGTGGCCCCTGCACAGTTTTGGCCTGGGGCAAGCAGTCCAGCTCCCTGTCAGTTTCCCTGACATATTAGCTTACTGATAGTCTCCTGCAGTTCAGCCGCCTGCTGCAGGAGTACCTCCACCAGGGTGCTTTGACTGTAGCCCTGCCCATTATGCACCCTCGTCTCAAGATCAGTTCAGAACATATAAATTTATATTCATTTAATATAGTGATTTAATATAATTTTAACAGTCAGTGCTAACTGGGGGGACCGGTGTTGTTGGTTTTGGGTTTTTTTTTTGTGTGTGTGTGTGTGTGTGTCTTAGTCTCCAATTAAAGGACGGGCCCAGCCTTATGATCCCAATTTCTATGATGAAACATATGACTATGGTGGATTCACAATGATGTTTGATGATAGAAGGGGACGTCCAGTAGGCTTTCCAATGCGTGGAAGAGGAGGCTTTGATCGCATGCCTCCTGGTCGTGGTGGACGACCCATGCCTCCATCAAGACGAGATTATGATGATATGAGCCCTCGCAGAGGACCTCCACCACCTCCACCAGGTCATGGTGGCAGAGGTGGCAGCAGAGCTCGTAATCTTCCTCTTCCTCCACCACCTCCTCGTGGCGGGTAAGTTGCATAAATGCATTGTGCGAAACTTGACTAAAATTTGCTGAATTGTGCTTATGTTGCCAGGACTTGTTTCACATTTCATGTTGGTAGTGATTATGCAGGACTGAGTGTATATTACACCAGAGAATTTCAAGAAGTGTTTGAATTCAATTATTTCTGCAGCGTAACAGTCCGTCAGGATTTCAGTCGGTAGTTTTGTAACTTTGTCATTCAGAACTTGGCTAAAGCATTCAGAAATTTATAGTAGTGTGCAAATAATGAAAACTTGAATTAGATTATATAAACTAGTTTATAACTTGAGTCTTGTGCTGCTGCTTTTTCTCATTTTAGAGATCTTATGTCTTATGACCGAAGGGGTAGAGCTGGAGACCGTTATGATGGAATGGTAAGAGTTAAAATTCATATTGTTTTGTTTAGTTAGCACTTCAAATAGCTGAGGAAACTGTTCTTGAATACATACATTTAAGTGTGGGGCATGTGTGCTTCTGATAAACTTTGATACTGCCAAAATGTTTTGGCCATACAAATAGTTCTTCCAAGATGATGACTGTTTGGGGTGTAAAGGGTATTTGGGATGTGATCTGCTGTGTAGGTTTGGTTTGTGGGGCTTGGTTATTTGAGTTCTGGTTGTGGGTTTTTTCTTGGTTGGTTCTCCCTAACTGCTATCAAGAATGGAATAAAAGTTGGTGGAACACAGTCCCTGCAGGTTTTATTACATGGACCTTCTTTTAAACTTTTTAATTGGGATGACAGAAATAGGAGTTGGGAGGCTTTTCAGATCAAGAAAGCATGTCAAAACAATGTTTTCCAACAGATGTTAGCAGGATTGAGAGAACATGAATAATATTTATAAAGAGCTCTAGCTAGTCTGGCAGATGATTACTTTTTCAAATCAGTTCTTGTCTTTATGCCAATTTCTGTGTCTGCAAAAGAATATGTACTGTAATTCAAAATGTTTTGGAGCCAGGGCCTGTGATAAGCTGAATTTTAAATGAAATTAGATACATTCAACCATGTTGGGGGGTTGGGAGAATTAAAAAAGGCTTAAGGATACTCTTCCATGTTGTACTCTGAAATGTGACTTCCTGGTAGTCATGGACTGTTGTACCCACTTTCCTGGGATGGGAAATCATAGGCATCTTGGAGGTAAATCCTTGATTAATAATCTTTATTTCTCCTCTGCCTCTGTTTGGTACGTTCCTTAAGATGACAGGTTAGGTGGGTTTGGGGATTTTTAGTTTTGTTTGTTTGGTTTTGTTTTGGAGTGGGTTTTTTTGTTTGTTTTTCATTTGTTTAAATGAATGGAATAGGAAGAAGTTGAGGAGCTATGGAATGGGCTACCTAAATGAGGCTTACACACTGCCTCCTGGGAGGAAGAGATAGTTGCTTCCAGTAATAAACACTGGAAGTACATGTTACAAGAATGTCAAAATATATCAAAAGGAAAGACACTTAAAATTGCTAAAAATGAACAAAAAAGCCCTATTTCCCTCTCTCTCTCCCCCCCCCCCCCCCCAAAAAAAAAAACCCAAAACCCTGCAAACCACAAAACAACAACATTCTTTACTGTAAGGGTGGTGAGGCACTGGAATGGGTTGCCCAGGGAAGTTGTGAATGCTCCATCACTGGTGGTGTTCAAGACTGGATTGGACATAGCCTTGGGTGGCATGGTTTAGTGGGAGGTGTCCCTGCCCATGGCAGGGGGTTGGAACTAGATGATCTTAAGGTCCTTTCCAACCCTAACTATTCTATGATTCTAAGTTGCCTATGCTACTCTGGATCTTAAGAAACTAGGATAGTTATGTACTATACCTCTAAGATTCTATATTTGTATTATGTTTTCAGAGCTCAGTTTTTGTATTTTCACATTTGCAGCTGGTAAAACCAGTGTTGGCATATAAAACAGAACAGCCTGCCCTTTGGATTTCAGTTGAATGGAATCTTTAGCTTGGGAAATAGTGTGGTTTGGTTTAGTTCTGTTCCATTTAATTTAAAATAGAAAAATCTATTTGAACTCTATTTAGTTTGAGTTTGGACAGGTTGAACTTGGCTTTCTTGACATGAGTTTCTACAAATAAGTGGGAGTCATCTCTGTTCATTTTCCATACAGCTTTGGCTGCTTTATGCACAAGTTTCATAGCCTGCCTAGGATGAGGCACAGACAAATGGTATTTAATTTCTAGTTTTAGCTAGCCGTAATCCCAGTATCCTTAACTGTATAAGCAGATGAGAAGTCTTTCCATGGATTGAGAGGCTGAAGCTGGAAGCAACATGCCAGAAATATAAGGCGGTCTTGCTACTATGCATTTCATATAAAAACCATTCTCTAGCAAAACATTTAAACTTGGAGTAAACTGACACTGATGTGGTTTGTAAAGTAACGCATGGGAAACGTTACTTTCACAGAGCAGGATTGACATTTTACATAAATCTATTAAAAGGCAAAAATAGATTCTCTTTTCAGACCAAAATCTTGGAGATGTTGAATCTGCAGAAATCCTAATTTTCTGCTGATTCTCTTCTCTGCTAAAGGTGGACAAGTTCAGTAGTTCAAGACTTGTGAGATAGCGAACCAAGATTGAATGGTGAAACTTGAATTATCTGAGATGTGACAGTACTGACAGCCTTAATTCTAAGATGTGAGGGGGGGGAAATATTTTTATAGATATGTAAAAATTTCTTTTCTGAGGCATTTTACTGATGGACATACATGCATTGTTTCTCTTATTACGGAGGTATATATTTTAGGCTGTAATTACTCCAAATCTAATGGCTATTTTGATAGCTGAGAAAGCATGAATATGTTTCCACTATTTCTTTAACGCTCCCATCCCCATGGGTGCTTTAGATACACAAATACACAAAAGCATACCAGGGTGGAGAAGGGCATATAAAGCCATTTAATCCCCCTCCTTTTTTAATGGTCAGTTCCTTTGCTTTCAAAGTATTTTAAATTTGAGTGATTGGAGAACTAAATCAGAATGTCTGTTTAAAAATAGTGTATGTTCAGAAATCTAATCTGGTTTTGCTTATTCAAATGATTCCTATTTCTAGATATTTCTTAATATCATATATGATTCCATGTGTGTGTAAACATCTGTATAAGCACTTCAATAAAGCTACATGTGCTAAAAATATTGAAAGTGCTTCATGTTTAAGGCATTACGGAGCGTGAACCAGTCAGCCTCATCTCTGTGCCTGGCAAAATCTTGGAGCGGATTCTCCTGGAAGGCATGCTGAGGCACATGAAAAACAACAAGGTGCTTGGTGACAGCCAGCATGGCTTCATTAAGGGGAAATCCTGCCTGACCAATCTGGTGGCATTCTATGATAGGGCTATGGAACTGATGGGCAGGGGTAGAGCAGTTGATGTCATCTACCTGGACTTGTGCAAAGCATTTGACACTGTCTCACATGGCATCCTTGTCTCTAAGTTGGAGAGACATCAATTTGATAGGTGGACCACCTGGTGGATAAAGAACTGGCTGGATGGCCGCATGCAAAGAGTAGTGCTCAATGGCTAATGTCCAGCTGGAGACCAGTAACGAGTGGTGTCCCTCAGGGATCGGTGCTGGGATGGACCGGTCTTGTTCAACATCTTTGCCGGTGACATGGACAGTGGGATTGAGTGCGCCCCCAGCAAGTTTGCTGATGACACCAAGCTGTGTGGTTCGGTTGATACGCTGGAGGGAAGGAATGCCATCCAGAGGGACCTTGGCATGCTTGTGAGGTGGGCTAACGCAAACCTCATGAAGTTCAACCATGCCAAGTGCAAGGTCCTACACCTTGATCGGAGCAATCCCAGGCACAGCTACAGGTTGGGCAGAGAAGAGATTCAGAGCAGCCCTGCAGAGAAGGACTTGGGGGTGTTGGCCGATGAGGAACTCAATGTGCGCCAGCAGTGTGCGCTTGCAGCCCAGAAAGCCAACCGTATCCTGGGCTGCATCAATAGGAGCGTGACCAGCAGGTCGAGGGAGGTGATCCTGCCCCTCTACTCTGCTCTTGTGAGACCTCACTTGGAGTACTGTGTGCAGTTCTGGTGTCCTCAACATAAAAAGGACATGGAACTGTTGGAACAAGT
>CABHOG010000158.1:287219-302723 GCA_902168055.1 Aratinga solstitialis | reverse complement strand
TGGGGTCAAACTTAAACAGGGGAAGTTTAGATTAGATATGAGGAAGAAATTGTTTACTGTGAGGGTGGTGAGGCACTGGAATGGGTTGCCCAGGGAAGCTGTGAATGCTTCATCGCTGGTGGTGTTCAAGGCTGGGTTGGACAGAGCCTTGGGTGGCATGGTTTAATGTGAGGTGTCCCTGCCCCTGGCAGGGGGGTTGGAACTGGATGATCTTAAGGTCCTTTCCAACCCTAACTATTCTATGATTCTATGTAAAAAAAATCAGTGAAGATGTTTGTCACATTTATCTATATAAATACTAAGAAATAAACAAAATTTCACTCTTCTGGGCCAGTCCCTTTAAAATAAGGGAAAGTTACAGTAAGGTATTTACCGTCAGTTAATATTGCATGCGTATTCTTTCTTGATATAAAAGTCAATAAATTCTTATCAGTACTATACCTTTTCTCTTATCCTATCAGTGTTTCATTTGGTTTCTATTTCATTTCCTTTGGTTACCAGTAGTAGCTAGCACAAATGAGTCTGTAGATAAGAAAATTCTGTTATGTATCTTAAAATACTAGGTGCAGGATAATTTAGGAACTGTTTTAAAATGAGCATTTAAATATAATGTGCTATTCATGTTGTGTTGTGTGTTTTAACCCAGCAAAGGCTTTTGCCTTAATAGTAATTCAAAGTAAATTAGAAACTCTAGTTTGTTTTCAAATATAATTAGGCAGTAGTAGGTTGTTAGTTTAGCTAATGGCTTATATGAGGTATATGGGAATAATAAAATGAGAAGCCATGTCCTTCCTGCTTGACCTGCTGTTGAGATATATATATATATCAATGGCAATTACTTGTTTTATTAAAATCCTTTTCGGGTGTGTGTGTTTTGTTTTGTGGGGGTTTTTGGTTTTTTGGGGGTTGGGTTTTTTTGGGGGGGTTGGTTTTGTCTGTTTTTAAATGCATGAGAGAAATAGAAGTCTTTGGTATCTGAGTGTAGCATCTTCTAGTATATAGTAGTTTTAGTACTCAGAGGTGTTTAAAAAAAACCAACTTCAACCTTTGTTCTCCCCTTAGCTGTCTGATGCTCTTTGTAAGAGGTAAATCTGTTTATACCACAGAAACAAGGAAGATATGACCAGTTATAGTTCCCTTGCAGTGAAAGTAAAAAGTAGTTAATCTTGTAACTGGTCAATATAATGTACTTTTGAGACTTTGTAGTATTTTAAGTAGTGCAGGAAAATGTATCTCTATATTGGTATGTGTTTCCTTTCCAAGTTAGCTATAAGCCTTCATGACATGGACTTAATTTAGATTTCCTCTTTTCCTCCTATTATGTTGTGTCTGGAAGATGATGCAATGTCATGTGGATGCCTGCGATGACATGCAGCCACCAGAGTTGGTGAGTGTGCTCATGCTTTTATTTGACTGGTTTAATAGTTGATTTTTGAGAAAAATCATTTTAATTGATTAAGTGATAACTGGAATTTCTTAAGATTGAATGTAGTCAGTGGCAGCTTGCACCTATTGAAAAATCCCTGAAGCTGATCTCCTAACTCATGTTATTGGCAGTTTATGTCCTGAACAGTGAATCCTATGCAGGTAGCTAATGTTCCACAATGGAAGTATGCAGCAGCACAGCTAAGAGAAGCTTTTCTGTTGTATTGCCTGTTTTGTTACCCTATTTTTAGTGTTTTAAGTTGTAATTCACTGTAACTCTTGCTTTTCAAAACCCTGTAGGTGCATCTATATAGAAATGTTTTATGTTAACTTCATGTTATGTTTTCTCCTGTTTGAAATAAGGAATATTAAAAATAATTCTTATAGTTGTAGATAAACTATTATGTGTTACCTATCCAAATATTTGAAGTATTCCATTTGATTTGTGTTTATCAGGCTTCTTACTCTTAGGGGGTTCAGGAAGGAAAGTTTAAAAGGTGTCATCAAGTGTTCATGCCATCTAGAAGACGGCAAAGTGCTGCCAAATATTAAATTTTAGTTCCTAGCTTACATGACCACTGCAGTTATAATTACTCGTTTACTGTCTTGTAGTCTGGGGAGGAGAATCAGCAGAAAGGGTCAAGAAAAGGATTACTCACTGAAGCAAGTTAGCCTGAAAAAGGGTTTCCCTGTGCAAAATATCAGCAGAAATAGGCAGAAGAGTATGTGTGTGGAATAATGCAGCTCTGATCAACCTTAGAATTAGTTTCTAAGCAGCGTCCTTTATTTTGTATTTTGTATTTTGTACTCCACTATGAGCTCTATTATGTTGTATTATGGTCTGTATTGCTAAGCAATGTGATTATACAATATGGGTTGCTTGGAAATAGATGAACAATTTTTTTTCTGAATAGCTACCATTTTGATACTGTTTCAAAAAGCTAGCAGGCAAATAGCTTTTTGGACAAAGTTGTTGCATTGCAACATCTGCAAGCAAGTAATTCACACAAATTCCTGTATTTCAGTGATATAAATTGAATTCTAGAGGAGTGTGCACATCTAGTCTCTGCTTCTACAGGAAGATATTAAAATGGGTGTTTGTGTATTTAGAGGTCATTAGATGAAATTAAATACTTGATATCAAGTCCCAGTCTTCAAATCTTAAACATAAAACACTTGGGGGTGCTGCATTGCAGTGATTTGAATTTGGTATGTGGTAATTTTAGCAGAGTAGCTGTAATTAGTGTAATAGAATAGTATGGGTTGGAAGGGACCTTCAAATGTCATCTAGTCCAACCCTCTTGCAATGAGCAGGGGCATCTTCAACTAGATCAGGTTGCCCAGAAACACATCCAGCCTGGCCTCGAATGTCTCCAGGAATGGCGCATCTACTACCTCTCTGGACAACCTGTGCCAGTGTTTTACCACCCTCCTTATAAAAAATTTCTTCCTTGCATCTAGCCTGAATCTCCCCTCTTTTATCTTAAAACCATCACCCCTCGTCTTATCACAACAGGCCCTGCTAAAAAGTCTCTCCCCATTTTTCTTACAGGCCCCTTTTAAGTACTGAAAGGCCGCAATAAGGTCTCCCTGGAGTTTTCTTCAGGCTGAACAACCCCAACTCTCTCAGCTGTTCCTCATAGGAGAGGTGCTCCATCCCTCTGTGATTTTTGTGGCCCTCCTCTGGACCTTCTCCAACATGTCCATATCTTTACTGTACTGAGGACTCCAGGGCTAGATGCAGTACTCCAGGTGGGGTCTCGCCAGAGCGAAGTAGATGGGCAGAATCGACTCCCTTGACCTGCTGGCCACACTTCTTTGGATGCAGCCCAAGATATGATTGGCCTTCTGGGCTGCAAGCGCACATTGCCAGCTCATGTCCAGTCTTTCATCCATGAATATCCCTAAGTCAGGAGTACTTTCAATCCCTTCATCCCCCATCCTGTATTTGATACCGGGGGTTGCCCCAACACAGGTGCAGGACCCTGCACTTGGCCTCTTTGAGCCTCATAAGGTTTCCGTGGGCCCGCTTCTTGAGCTTGTCCAAGTCCCTCTAGATGACATCTTGTCCCTTGGACATTTCAACTGCATCACTCAGCTTGGTGTCATCTGCAAACTTGCTGATGATGCACTCAATCCCACTATCATTGAAGATATTAAAGAGTACTGGTCCCAGTACAGACCCCTGAGGGCTGCCACTTGTCACTGTTGTCCATCCAGACATTGAGCCATTGACTACTACCTTCTGGATGCAATCATACAGCCGATTCCTCATCCACTGAACAGTCCACCCATCCAAAAAAGCTTGTGTTTCTTTCTTCTTAGTTGGTGGAGACATTGCTGTTATCTTGTTGATCACATCTGTGGGGATCTGGCGATGTCCATCTTGCCATTTTATTCCCAAAAACTGAATCTCCTGTGCAGGTCCCTTGACCTTACTCTGCTTTATAGCAAAACCAGCTTCCAGCAGGATTTGGATTATTTTCCTCCCTTTCTCAAAGACTTCTTCTATTGTATCACCCCACACAATAATGTCATCGATGTATTGCAGGTGTTCTGGAGCTTGCCCCTGTTCCAGTGCAGTCTGGATCAGTCCATGGCAGATGGTCGGGCTGTGTTTCCACCCCTGGGGCAGTCGGTTCCAAGTGTACTGGACGCCCCTCCAAGTAAAAGCAAACTGCGGCCTGCACTCTGCTGCCAGAGGAATTGAGAAAAATGCATTGGCAATATCAATCGTGGCATCCCACTTGGCTGCCTTTGACTCCAGTTCATACTGAAGTTCTAGCATGTCTGGTATGGCAGCACTCAAGGATGGTGTAACTTTGTTCAGGCCCCGATAGTCTACTGTTAGTCTCCACTCTCCGTTAGACTTTCGCACTGGCCATATGGGGCTATTAAAGGGTGAGTGGGTCCTACTGATTACTCCTTGACTCTCCAATCTACGGATCAGCTTATGGATGGGAATCAGGGAGTCTCGGTTGGTGCGATATTGCCGCCAGTGCACTGTTGTGGTCGCGATAGGCCCGTGTTGTTCTTCGACCTTCAGCAACCCCACAGCAGAAGGAACCTCTGAGAGACCAGGCAAGGTGGACAGCTGCTCAGTTTCCTCTTTCTCCAAAGCAGCAATACCAAAAGCCCATTGGTACCCTTTTGGGTCTTTGAAGTACCCTCTCCTGAGGTAGTCTATGCCAAGGATGCATGGAGCCTTTGGACCAGTCACGATGGGGTGTTTTTGCCATTCCCTCCCAGTCAGGCTGATTTCAGCCTCCAGTACAGTCAAGTCTTGGGATCATATCCTGTCACTCCAGAAATATAAATGGGTTCCACCCCTCGACAGCTTGATGGCATCAGGGTACACTGTGCACCGACCGGTATCTACTAGAGCCTTATACTTCTGTGGGACTGATGTGCCAGGCCATTTGATCCACACAGTCCAGTAAATCCGATTGTCCCCTGCCTCCACCTGGCTGGAGGCGGGGCCCCTCTAATAGTCATCACATTGGTCACTCACATCTGTGATAAGGAATAATTCCTGTCAACAAGGAGCTGAAGTAAAATCAGCTCTTCCACTCCATCTGGGAGCCTGCTCACCAGAGACTGAAGCCGCAGCCTTCATGGGGTGATCAGCCTTGACCTTTGTTCTCCTCTTCAATTCACGCACCCGTTCCTCCAAAACTGAAGAAGGCTTTCCATCCCAATTTGTCATATCTTCTCCGTGATCTCGCATGTCTCTCCAGTTTAGAGAGAAGGATGTTGTAGGAGGACTGTGTCAAAGGCTTTTCGGAAGTCCAGATAGACAACATCCATAGCCCTTCCTTTGTCCACTGATGTAGTTACTTCATCATAGAAGGCCACTAGGTTGGTCAGGCCATGCTGGTTATCTCAAATCACCTCCCTGTCAGTCATGTGGCTTAGCATAGCTCCTAGGAGGATTGATTCCATGATCTTCCCAGGCACAGAGGTGAGGCTGACAGGTCAGTAGTTCCTGGGGTCTTCCTTTCTAGTGTTTTTAAACATGGGTGTGATATTGCCTTTTTTCTAGTCACCAGGGACTTTACCTGACTGTCATGACTTCTCAAATATCATGGAGAGTGGCTTGGCAACTGCATCAGCCAATTTCCTTGGCACTCTGGGATGTATCTCATCAGGTGCCATAGATTTGTGTATGTTCAGGTTCCTCAAAGGGTCACAGACCTGATCTTTACTTACAGTGGGAGGGACTTTTCTTCCCCAGTTCCCACCCTGCAGTTCATCTGCTTGAGAGGTGTGGGGAGAGAGCCTGCCAGTGAAGGTTGAGGCAGAAATGTTGAGTACCTCAGCCTTCTTGTTCACTGTTACCAGTTTACCAGTCTTGCTCATTGGGGGGCACGCTTTCTTTGACCTTCCTCTTCTGGTTGACATACCTGTAGAAGCTTTTTGTTGTTCTTTGCATCCCTTGCGAAGTTCAGCTCCAGCTGTGCCTTGGCCTTCCTGACCCCATCTCTGCACAACTGGGCAGTGTTCCTATACTCTTCCCAGGATACCTGTTCCTGCTCCCACTGCCTGGGCATTTCCTTCTTGCCCTTTTGTTTGATCAGCAGCTCTTGACTCAGCTGTGCCAGCTACTTGCCTTCTTTACTCAATTTCTTACACTGGGGGATTGTGAGCTCTTTTGCTCTGTGGAAAGTGTCCTTGAAGATCTGCTATGTCTATTCTGCTCCCTTCTTCCTGAGGGCAGTTTCTCAGTCCTATTGACTAACTTCTTGAAGAGCTGGAAGTTGTCTTTCCTAAAATTCAAGGTCCTGACTACTTTTTGCCTGTCTCGCCTCCCTTAGGACTGTGAACTCCACAAGTGCATGATTACTGCAGCCCAGGATGCTTCCAGTTTTGATGTCACCAATTAGTTCACTTGCATTGGTGACCATCAGGTGCACTATCTCATCCCCCCGGTAGGGCTGTCTATTACCTGGTTTAAGAAGGTATCCTCAGTGCATTCCAGGAGTCTCGGATTGACTACAGCTCGCTGTGCTACTTTTCCAGCAGGTGTCAGGGTGGTTGAAGTCCCCTAGCAGGACAAGAGCCTGAGAGTGCTATGCCTCCTAGAGCTGGAGTAAGAAGGCTTCATCAGTAGTCTCCCTCTGATTGGGCAGCCTGTAATAGACACCAACCACAAGGTTCCCTTTGTTGCCTTGATCTCTCATTCTTACCCATAAGCTTTCAACCTGCTTGTAGCTTTCTTCAGAGACAGCTCTTCATGCTCTGTCCATCTCTTGATGTAGAGGGCAACCCCTCCACCCTTCATTCCTTGCTTATCCCTTCTGAATAGCCTGTAGCCATTGATAGCCACACTCCAGTCATGGGATTTGTCCCACCAAGTTTCATTAGGTCGTAGCTTTCTAGCTTGATGGCGGCTTCCACCTCCCTGTTTGTTTCCCATGCTGCATGCATTGGTGTAGAAGCACTTCAGCTGGGCTGCTGGCCTTGTCTCCTTAGAGGAGCACCTTTTGATTCCTCTGAAGTGTTTCACTGGTGTTTCCCTGTTGGCTCCTATTTCCTCGGGTGCCCCTTCCTTATCTCTGTAAGATTTCAAGTGTGCTCTGGTGTGACCAACATGTCTCGGAACCACTGGCCTGAAGGTCCTCAGTAGCACCCTGCCCCTCTAACCTTGGTATCTCATCCTGCACCTTGTCATGGGCAAGCTTGATATTGCTCCCCCCATCATGTCTATTTTAAAGCTCTGTTAATGAGCCCCACTAGCTCATGAGCAAAGACCCTCTTCCTCCTTTGAAAAAGGTGAATCCTATCCAACATCAGCAATCCTGGTGCCACATAGGCCATCCTATTATCAAAAAAAAAAAAAAACAAAGCCAACAAAATTGTGGCAGTGACACCACTGATGGAGCCATGCACTAATGGACTGGGTCCGTCTATTTCTTCTAATGTTGTGGCCCACAACTGGAAGGAGAGGAAAAAATAACCTGTCATGATTGTCATTTCTAAGATACAAAACATTGTAGCATAGTCTGAATGAAGAGACCAATTATGAAGTTATTAGGGTTTACTCTGTTTTTCCTCAAGATATAGATAGAGTAAGAGGGTTGACAGTTACCAGGTAAATATCTTGTCCCAAACTAAGACTTTAATTTCTACTCAGCTGTATAGGTAGTAGTAATAAGGCTGAGCTCTGATCTTTTTGATTTTAATGTCAGTTTAGTCCAAGAATCAGGACTTTCTGCATTAAGAGCTGATTACCAGCTGAATTGGTAAGGTTGCTTGGTAAGCTGGTATGTCTGGATCTTGATGACTTATTCTTAGCGGTTTTAACAGAACAGGCTAAGAGGTTGTCATTGGAGATTCCTTACTTCCTTCCCCCTCCCCCCTTGTTCTTGGTCTGCCTTATTCCACAATTCACAGTTTGCTTTTAATAAGGTTCTGGGTTAGGAGTTTTGCATAAAATAGGCTCAAAGTTAATAGTATGATACTTGAGGTGAAAATATGTTAATGATCATGGCTATCTGCTGTTTAAGGGTTTTCTTTCTCTTTTTCTTATAGTTTGAGGGTGGCTCTGGATATGGTAAGTTTTTATAGAGAATTTTGACATGGATTTCATTTAGTTAGTAAGGGGCTTGATGCATACGTTTAAATCAGACTATTCTTACACAGGGGGCCGTGGTTCATACGGAGATCTTGGTGGACCCATCATCACAACACAAGTAACAATTCCCAAAGATGTAAGTAAAGTTGACAAGCTTTCAGCTTGTGTTTATTAAGACAACAACAAAACAAACAAAAAACCCCCAAAACCAAACAACCAAATACCTCCCCCCAAAAAAAACCAAAAATCAAGTAACAAAAATACTGGAACCTTTTCTCAGACTATTTAAGTAAATCAGAAGCGTGTAGGGTGTTTGATAAGTACTTCCAGTATAAAACAAGTGTTTCTAAATCAGCAAAAATCTATGCATTGAATGGTTTGTGTCTTCACTTTAGAGACCCAGTAGACAGTTCTGATAACTGGTAATAGTTATAGACATGGTCTCTGTAAGTTGTTTTTTGCAAATCAGAATTGGTTCTCCCACTTTTATCCCACCTATGCTTATACAATTAATATTGCGGGGGATGTTCTGAGAATGCAGAGAAGTAAGCTTCCATTGCAACTCTTTAAACTTACGAAAGCTGTGTAAACATGACTGTGATTTTTTTTAAGTGTTTTTAGAAAGCTGTACTGGGAAATGAATACTTCGCTTTTTTCCCCTAGTTGGCAGGATCTATTATTGGAAAGGGAGGCCAGAGAATCAAACAAATACGTCATGAGTCAGGAGCTTCAATCAAAATTGATGAACCACTAGAAGGCTCAGAAGATCGAATAATAACAATTACGGGAACACAGGACCAGATACAAAATGCTCAGTATTTACTGCAGAACAGGCAAGTTGAAGCTTAACACTGTTCTTGCTGTCAATTTTAAACTGACTTTCCTACTACTGCATTCTAAAGCTGCTCTTCTCTGCAATATAGTTTTTAGAAGGCAGGATTTAAGTAACTATTGAACCTAGCTTCTCAGGGGTAGTATTGCCTTGAGTCTCCTCTTTTCTCTGTTATAACTAAAATGAAGTTTCCCTCAAAACTGATCTTGATGGAAAACACTTTAACCAAGCTGTCCTCTCATTTCACTGGTGAAAAACTTTCTTCACCAGAAGAAGAAAAAAAAAAAGTAATAAATTACTTAGAACCTGTAGAAAATATAGAAGATTTCAGTGGACATTGGTCTAGTTCTGTGTGGAAGACTAGTGATTTTGTTGTTTTTACATAACTTAACTGACAACAAATTACAGTCTGCCATATGGCACAGACCATGCCTCTACAGGACAAGTTGAAATCAATTTGTGCTGTTATGCAGCTTTCATACCTTGCTGGCATTGCTTTCTCTTCTGGCAAATATTAACAGTTTAGGACTTAGTTTGATTAATTTTGCTTAAATAACATGTTGGATATCATAGCATTTGTTAACGTTTAACTTGAATGTTTGGCTTTTGGTTACTAATTTTTAAATATGCTTAAAATTATATGCCTGTAATTATTAGCCTTTTTTTTTTTTTTTCTTTTAAATATATAGGGAATTTCTAGTTTAAGAATGCCATTGTGAATACTGATCCAAGATGTATGGTCAATCATTCTAATACATGCTTTTTTTTTCTTTTTCTTTTATAGTGTGAAGCAGTATGCAGATGTTGAAGGATTCTAATGCAAGATTATTTTTTCTTTTTTATAGTGTGAAGCAGTATTCTGGAAAGTTTTTCTAAGACTAGTGAAGATCTGAAGGAGTCCTGCACTTTTTTTTTTTTTTCCCCTTAAAAAATTTATATATATATTTTTTTTTTTTTTTTTTTTTTACTCTCAAATACCTTCTTCTGTTTAAAAAGCCAACATTCCTCTGCTTCATATGTGTTATGCATTTGAGATGTAGTGGAATCTGCTGTTCACCAGATGTAGTATTTTAATTCATTACAAATATTTGAGGGAGGGAGGGAAAGGCTGCAAAAGACTAGGACTGAGATTTTTTTGAAACAGCAGCAGAGAGTGGATTTTATTTTTGTTTGGTGGTGGTAAATTATAATGTTTTCTGTAACTTGTGAAAGCCCCGCTTTATGTACATTGCGTTTGGGTTGTTGTTGTTTGTTTGGGAGGGTTTTTTGTGGGTTTTTTTTTTTTTTTTTTTGTCGGTTGTTTTATTTTTTTCTTTCCCTTGTGCGGGGTGGTGTGGGGGTGTGCTGTTGGTTATTTGTGTGTGGGTTGTTTTCTTTTGGTGGGGGGTTGGTTTGTGGTTGGTTGTTTTCTGTTTTGTTGCTTGGTTTTGGTTTTTTTTGAAGAGGGGAGAAGACTGGCTGTCCACATGTCCCTGGCATTCTTTGAGAGCAGTGTGCAGAATGTAATGCTCTTTTTTAAGATATTTTATGGTTTTTAAATAAATTTAGTGAACCTGTTACTGGTGGTCTCTTATTTTTTTTCTTTTTAATATACATAAGGTAATATCTTAAATGTATGCACACACACAAGCAACACCCCCCCCAAGACAATGTGTAAATGAAAGCTGCTGTTAAGCTTGCTTCTTGGATATAGATGGAGTTATATGGATTTTGGCAAATAAAAGACAGCGTAAAAACAGTGGCTCAGCTTTGTTATTTGGGAAAAGGTACAAAAATAAAGGGAAGGGCTGGTTAGAAATGTGATGCTCCAGGGCAGCCTTGATTGCAGCGATCATGAGATGGTCGAAATCGAGATCCTCAGGACAGTGAGAAGAGCGTGCAGCAAGCTCACTGCCCTGGACTTCAAGAGAGCAGACTTTGGCCTCTTCAGGAACATGCTCAGTAAGGTTCCATGGGATATAGCCCGTCTTGTTCAACATCTTTGTCAGTGACATGGACAGTGGGATTGAGTGCACCCCCAGCAAGTTTGCTGATGACACCAAGCTGTGTGGTTCGGTTGATACGTTGGAGGGAAGGAATGCCATCCAGAGGGACCTTGACATGCTTGTGAGGTGGGCTGATGCCAACCTGATGAAGTTTAACCATGACAAGTGCAAGGTCCTACACCTGGGTTGGAGCAATCCAGGCACAGCTACAGGTTGGGCAGAGAAGAGATTCAGAGCAGCCCTGCAGATGAAAAAACGAACATGAGCCGGCAGTGTGCACTTGCAGCCCAGAAAGCCAACCGTATCCTGGGCTGCATCAAAAGCAGCGTGACCAGCAGGTCGAGGGAGGTGATCCTGCCCCTCTACTCTGCTCTTGTGAGACCTCCCCTCCTCCCTGGCAGAGCATGAAACTCAGAAAGTCCTTGGCCAGACCAAAACATCACTAAGCAGTAACCGAAACACTGGTGTTATCAGCGCTGTTCCCAGGCCCAAAATTAAAAGCACAGCTCTACACCAGCTACCAAGGAGGAGAAAAATGACTGCTGCTGCTGAACCCATGACACCCTTACTTAGAATTAGAATACAACCAAGGTATAATTATTTTTGCTATTTGTGTCTTCTTTTTTTTTTTTTTTGTTAATACTGGTTTGGAAGCATAGATTTTAATACAATAGTCTTTTTTATAAGCCTGTGGTAGAATATTGATTATATGTATTCATTTCATAATTTGACCATAGCAACAGTCCAAACTATAGCAGCAGTGGCAAATAGGCCCAACCGTTGGATATGTGCTGAAAGCCTATTCACTACTAGAAATCTACTCTCCTGGATATCTGTCCCATTGAATTCTAAGTAGTACAAGGATGGGCATATATGTTATGGATTTTTACTAAATAAAGGAAGGATACCACCATGAAGTGTTTGTCATTAGTTTGAAAGGAGACCGCTGAGTATGCTTAGAGAGTAAATCTATTGACAAGCATACTCCCTATGTAGGGGCTGGGAATTGGGAATGCCAATATATCTTTAAAATTAATAGAATTAATGGAAATGGACAATTTGGATCTTGGGACCATATAGATGAAAAGGGGATTCTTATGCCTGGAATGTTCCATAGATCTATTTCTATGCCTAACGGCAATCAGTATTCCTCTACAGATTCTTCCAAAATCTTACTAAGTACTACATCCACTGAGTGTGAAAGGGAGATTCTCCAAAAGCCTTTGCATAAAACCTGTTATATTAAGCCATCACACTGTAGATTTGTTCCCCCAAAGGGGTATTCCATACCACAGCACATCATGCCAGGTATATAAACAGGAAGGAGCTACCTGGAAGGGACCAATTACTGCTCAGGTCAGGCTGGGTATCGGTCAGCAGGTGGTGAGCAAATGTATTGGGCATCACTTGTGTTTATTTTTTTTCACTTGCACTTTTTAGTTTTATATTTTCTCCCTTTTTTTCCTTATCATTATTATTATTAGTAGCTTTATATTATACTTTAGTTATTGGACTGTTCTTATCTCAACCTGTGGAGTTTACATTCTTTCAATTCTCCTCCTCATCCCGCCTGGAGGGGGGGGGGAAGAAGTGGTGTGTGTGAGCAAAGGTCTGCGTGGTTCTGTTACCAGCTGGGCTTAAACCACGACAGAATACAGGACCCTCCTTCCAAAAGTGACTTTTTCTGACTGCTTATCCTCTTCCATGATGTAAAAAGGACTTGCTGTTTCTGTTTGTGTGTATTGGAGAGAGAGGCATTCATTAAAAAACTTGGCTACAGCAAAAATACTGATCCTAATTAGAACTTCAAATTTCATTGGGACCTAGTCTTTGCTGATGTCCTGGGTTCAGCTGTAGCAGTCATTTTTCTCCTTAGTAGCTGGTGCAGTGCTGTGTTTTCAACTTTAGCCTGAGAGCAACACTGATAACACACCGATGTTTTTAGTTCTTGCTAAGTAATGCTTACTCCGATCAAGGACCTTTCAGTCTCATGCTCTGCCAGTGAGGAGGGGCACAAGAAGCTGGGAGGAAGCAGAGACAGGACACCTGACCCAAACTAGCCAAAGGGGTATTCCATACCACAGCACATCATGCCCAGTATATAAACTGGGGGGAGTTAGCCGGATGTTGTGTTAAAGGGGAGAAAATAAACCCCTCGCTTTATTAGAGGGGCCGGGAACGGCTCTAATATGCAACTACCAGTCTGGTCGCGTTCACTGTATCGAACCTCTACTGATCCGGATTCACCGATAGTGCATCACACTGTCAGTCCAATTGTGCTCATGAACCCTCACGGCCACACCGAGAGATGGGGTCATGTTCAGTGAGAAAATCACGATCGGCTACCGAAACAGTGCAGTTTATTGATTGCGATTGTCCACTGAAACAGTGCAGTTTATTGATTGTGATTGGCTACCGAAACAATGCAGTTTATTGAGGCAACAGATACAGGTTCTTATGGATTGCCAGTGATAAATACTGTCTGCAAAAGCACGTGCGAATAATAGTTACATGGATACAAGCGCTCGATAAAGTTAACATAGCCTGGCTCTAAAATATAAAGGTAGCAGTGAAAAGTAACTCTAGAGATTCTAAGTTTTCCTGGGGAAGCACTGAATACAGTGCAAGTCTTACCCACAGGCGTCCCTTTGGGGGGGAAGAAAGGTCCAGCCCGTTGACCAGTCCCAGGAGTTTGTTGATGTTATCTTCCTCAACTAGTCCACGATGGTATCTTCCCCTAATATCCCCCTCTCTCTTGGGTCATTTTATACTATTTTTCACCTTCAAGGTGGAGCTTGAGTGACTCTAGTCATACATACCTTTAATATTATTGGTGCAAATCTCTTTCGCTTCACTTTTAAAGGTACATGACACCAAAAATTCAGAGCGCATGCTCAAAAAGGGGTGATCTCATTTTGGAGGGGGGTCGCATTGGAGATGGGAGTGCATTTTAGCATGTAAATGCATTATAATGACATTAGAATGGAGCAAAGTTCACAGAGGACAGCATTCTGTCAAAAGATGACAGGCTGCTGGCTCAGGGTAGCAAGTATGCAGCTTATCAGTTTCTTGTACCACCTAGTTCCCATCTTTAGGACAGAGTATGACTGCAAGATCTCCACCCTGCTCCATCCTCCATCTGCGTTGCTACAGGATCCGCTGTGGAGTGCACATTCCTGGCATACCAGGTGTGGCTGCATCTCACCCCGAGAGGCCCTGAAAGTCCATTTTTCCCTTATGTGTGGACAATGCTGCATTTCAAATATAAGTTTAATTCCTAATTATTCCACATTTCCTAATTATTCCACACCAGAAGGCCCAGATCACTGCTTGGGTCGGGCTGGGCATTGCTCGGTGGGTGGTGAGCAATTGCATTCTCTCCCCTTGTTATTTCCCTTATCATTATTATTACTGGTGATAGGAGTAGTAGTGGTTTTGTGTTATACCTTAGTTACTGGACTGTTCTTATCTCAACCCATGGGATTTACATTCTTTCAATTCTCCTCCCCATCCCTCCGGGAGCCAGGAGCAGAGGGGGAGAAGGGGGAGAGTGAGCGAGCAGCTGCATGGTTCTGAGTTACCGGCTGGGCTTAAACCATGGCAACTGACCACTACTGTGGTCAGTTGTTTAAATTTACTTATGCATATTGGTATCTTGAGAATGCTAGTATTCTTTTGTTTCATTAATGATGCATGATAAATTGAGTTTGAACATTTGAAGTGTGCTGGATAAAAGCTCCTAACTTTAAACTTTACTAATCCCTCTCTTCTTTTGTGTGTGTGTGTGTGTGTGTGTGTGTGTGTGTAAGGAATGCATGAAAGGTTAATTAAATTGTTCATGGGGATGCTCATTGACACTTTAAAGTCATACTTGTCTGATTACTTTTACATTTTAATCCTGAATTTAAAGAATGCATTTAAAACCATTGGGTGTGTGTGTGTATAAGGCGGAAAATACCCTTGTGGTTCAAGATAAAGGCAGTTTAATAAAAACAAAGGAAAACAAAAGATTATTCTCTACTTCCCATCAGCAGGCAATGTCTGGCCACTTCCCAGCAAGTAGGGCTTCAGTATGCATAGTGGTTGCTCTCAAAGACAAATGTCATAATAATGAATGCTCCTGCCTCCTTTTTTTTTAGCTTTTATCCCTGATCAGATGTCATACAGCATGGAATATCCCTTTAGTCAGTTTGGATCAGCTTTGTCCCCTCCCAATCTCTTGTCCACCCCCAGCTTATTGTGTGAGGTGGGAGAACATTGGGGAGACAGCCTTGATGCTGTGCAAGCAATGCTCAGTTGTAGCCAAAACACCAGTGTGTTATCAACACCTTTCTAGCTACTAGTACAAAGCACAGCACTGCGAGGGCCGCTATGGGGAAAATTAACTCCATTTCAGAAAGACCCAATATACATGTACATTATGTGTACATAATGGATAAAGAACTGGCTGGAAGGCCGCACGCAAAGAGTAGTGCTCAATGTCCAGCCAGAGTGGTGTCCCTCAGGGATCGGTGTTGGGACCTGTCTTGTTCAACATCTTTGTGGGTGACATGGACAGTGGGATTGAGTGCGCCCTCAGCAAGTTTGCTGATGACACCAAGCTGTGTGGTTCGGTTGATACGTTGGAGGGAAGGAATGCCATCCAGAGGGACATTGACATGCTTGTGAGGTGGGCTGACGCCAACCTG
>CABHOG010000158.1:260873-286029 GCA_902168055.1 Aratinga solstitialis | reverse complement strand
TAACATCCCTAGCCAAGTTTAATTCTAAGTGGGCCTTAGCTTTCCTAACCTGGTCCCTAGCTTCCCGGACAACATCCCTGTATTCTTTCCAGGCCACCTGTCATTGCTTCTACCTTTTATAAGCCTCTTTTTTCCTTCTAAGTTTCCTCAGCAGCTCCTTATCCATCCAAGGAGGTCTCCGGGCCCTCCTGCAGCACTTCTTTCTAGTTGGGATGTATCGCTCCTGAGCTTGCAGCAGGTGATCCTTGAATATCAACCAAGAGTCTTGGGCCCCCCCTGCCCTCTAGGGCTATATCCCATGGAACCTTACTGAGCATGTTCCTGAAGAGGCCAAAGTCTGCTCTCTTGAAGTCCAGGGCAGGGAGCTTGCTGCACACTCTTCTCATTGTCCTGAGGATCTCAAACTCGACCATCTCATGATCGCTACAACCAAGGTTGCCCTGGAGTGTCATATTTCTGACCAGCCCTTCCCTGCTGGTGAGGACGAGGTCAAGCATGTCACCTCTCCTTGTCGACTTCTCTATTACTTGCAGAAAGAAATTGTCTTCCACACAATTGAGGAACTTCTTGGATTGCTTCTGCTGGGCCGTACCGTCCCTCCAACAAATATCAGGGTGCTTGAAGTCCCCCATGAGAACAAGGGCCTGCAAGCGTGAGGCTGTTCCTATCTGTCTATAGAGCGCTTCATCCACTGAGTCCTCTTGATCAGGCAGTCTGTAACAGATCCCCACAATTATGTCTCCCATCACTGTTCTCCCTTTAACCCTGATGCACAAACCCTCTGTTGACTGATCACCTGCCCCCAGACAGAATTCTATACTCTCCAGCATATCCCTTTTCCTTTTCCCCTTTTATTTTTATATTCTCTCACCTTATTTCCCTTATCATTATTATTATTGGTGGTGGTAGTAGTGGTTTTGTATTATACCTTAGTTACTGGACTGTTCTTATCTCAACCCTTTGGATTTATATTCTTTTGATTCTCCTCCCCATCTCTCCGGGAGCAGGGGGAGGAAGAAGTGGTTGAGTGAGCGAGCGGCTGTGTGATTCTGAGTTACCGGCTGGGCTTAAATCACAACACCCGTGAGTGGCAGTCTTCTATGAATTTTTTTTTTAATGGAATCTTCCTGGGCCAACTTATCAGATGTTAATAAGTTAATGTTAAATAACTGGAAGGCATATCTTATGAGGGGCAGCTAAGGACTCTGGGTTTGTCTTGTTTGGAGAAGAGGAGGCTGAAGGGTGACTGCATTGCTTTCTACAGCTTCCTGAGGAGGGGAAGTGGAGAGGGAGGTGCTGATCTCTTTTCCCTGGCATCAGTGACAGGACACATGGGAATGGTTCCAAGCTGCATCAGGGGAGGTTCAGACTTGACATCAAGAAACATTTCTTTACCATGCCCCATGGCTGACAGTGTTTAAGAGGCATTTGGGCAAAGCCCTTAATCACATAATTCTTTAACTTTTGGTCATCCCTGAAGTGGTTAGGCAGTTGGACTAGATGATTGTTGTAGGTCCCTTCCAACTGAACTGTTCTAATGTTTAAAGTATGGATCTGCTCTGCAAAGTGACTGTACAGAAGTGAAACCAGGACAGCAGGCGTAATAAGTTCTCACTTGACTTGTGGAGCCTGTTACTGTGGAACAAAAGAGCAGAGTTCTGTTAAGAGTATTTTTTTTAAGATCATCTGAATTTGAGGATATTTGGTGTGGAAATCATTGAGTGTGTAAACAAGAAGTGGTAGAGTGCTGCTAAGAATGTTCTCAGGGTAAAAAAAAGCGTACTGTTCCCGCCCTTAAAAAAAAAGCCAAGCACCCAAACAAACAAACAAAACCAATGAATAGCCTGCAACCAGAAAACATCCCACCCCCCAAGAAAAGGGGGGAGGGGGAGTTCAGGGGATTTCTGAATAGAAAAAATAGTTAAGGTAATGCCAGCAAAGACACTTCAAGACTAGCTTCAGATCTGCTCTAATTCATGTCACATTGGGAAGGTTTTATGATCTTAGGAGGTTGTGACCTTGAATTAATTGACTTTAGTTAATGCTTTTTTTTTTTCCTCCCCCCTGCCCACCCATCCCCCTTTTTTTTTCCCCTCAGGTAAGCTAGGCCTCTGTCCAGCTACATGATAATCTTGTGTTTGTCTTAATGCCCTTAAGTTTTCTTCCCAGTGATACCCCTATTATGTCTAAAATTGATAACACTTTTAAAATTATTGTTATTGCAATCAATTATTAGAGCAGTAGAATCAGCTAGTTTCTGTGAACATGTTAGGTGTTTGGTATGGAGAAACTCTACTTTTCTACAGTTTCGAGCCCTTTTAATGTTTGGATAAAACTGAACACATTTGTGATATTGTAATGGCTAGTACTATTGCAATCAAGTCAAACTTTAATTTTTGAATAGTAAAACAAATTGGCTAAAAACATTGTTTGCAGTATGTAAATATTAATAAAAATGGAAGAGTTAGTCCAGTGGGAGAATTAGGTGTAAATGTTTATCATTCCCAGGCAGCTGGCAAGACTTTGAACTTTACCTGCTTCTGGTTTTCCTAAGTGCCAAACTATTATAAAGTATTATCTCTAATTTACTGAGATTCTTTTCTGCCTTAATATATATGAAATCCCATTGTTGTCTCCTTTCCCTTCCTCCGTTTGCTGTCAATTGCATATGTGCAATTTGAGATGCTGAGATGATGCATACTGGATTGACGCAATTTCTTGGGGCAACCTGTTCCAGTGTCTCGCTATCCTCATAGTGAAGAATTTTTTCCTAACATCTAATCTAAATCTCCCCTCTTTCAGCTTGAAGACATTCCCCCTTGTCCTGTCACTGCATGCCCTTGTAAAAGTTACAGAATGGTTTGGGTTGGAGGGGACCTTATAGATCATCTAGTTCCAACCCCCCTGCCTTGGGCAGGGACACCAGTCCCTCTCCAGATTTCTTGTGGGCCCCTTTAGGTACTGGAAGACTGTTATAAGAGTGTTCTCTTTTTCCAGGCTGAACAAGCCCAACTCTCTCAGCCTGTCTTCATAGGAGAGGTGTTCCAGACATCTGATCATTTTCTTGGCCCTCCTCTGGACTCAACTTGAGCAGGTGCATGTCCCTCTTGTGTTGGGGGCCCCAGAGCTAGATGCAGTACTCCAGGAGGGGCCTCATGAGAGTGGTCATATGCTGTCTAGAAAGTGATCCCTTGCACATGTGGATCATCCACATTCATTATCGTAGGAGTTCTTTTGTGGTCCTGGTACACAGGCTACTGTATTCATTTCTTATTATAGTGCCGTTTTTACAGATCCTCTAATTGCCATGGCTGCATGTTAGTAGAGAAAGGGAAATGTATGTGCTTTGATACCTGCATATGGGGAATATTAGATACTGTGTGGTTAAGTTCTGCAAGTGTCTTGTTTCCTTAAATGCATGGATAAATAGCTTCTTCTAAAAATGCGTAACAAGGTTTTGGATAAAGTAAACAATATTGATTGTACTATTGCATCAGCATTCTGAAGACAACTAAGTTGTGGAATTCACTGCAACAACTTATTGTGGAAAAATATGTGTCCTGGGTTCAGGAGTAGCAGTCATTTTTCTCCTTCTTAGTAGCTGGTGCAGTGCTGTGTTTTTGACTTTTGGCCTGGGAACAGCGCTGATAACACTGATGTTTTCAGTTACTGCTTAGAATGTTTAGGCTGACCAAGGACTTTCTGAGTCTCATGCTCTCCCAGGGAGGAGGGGAAGCCGGGAGGAAGCAGAGACGGGACACCTGACCCAAACTAGCCAAAGAGGTATTCCATGCCACAGCACGTCATGCCCAGGATGTAAAAACGGAGGGCAGAGACCCGGAAGGGTGGGGTGCACTCCTGGGTCAGGCTTGTTATCGGGTGGTGAGCAGTTGTGTTCTCTTTCCTTGTATTTCCCTTGTCATTATTATTATTGGTGGTAGCAGTAGTGGTTTGTGTTATACCTTAGTTACTGGACTGTTCTTATCTCAACCTGTGGGAGTTGCATTCTTTTGATTCTCCTCCCCATCCCTCCGGGAGCAGGGGGAGGAAGGAGTGGGGAGTGAGTGAGCGAACTGCCTGAGAGGCTTAAACCACGACAATATGATAGTAAATGAGTTTAGATAAATGTTATTACTCTCCAGTCTGGCACAGTATGGCAGTTATCTGTTCTTATGCATTTACTTGTACAAAATTGTATGAGGATTTCTTCTGGGTTTATGTTGTGGTAGAATATGTATTTGTACTGGTTTTGGCCGAAACAGTTAAATATCTTCATAGTAGCTTGTATGAGACTATGTTTTGGATTTGTGCTGGAAACAGTGTTGATAACACAGGGATGTTTTATATATCATTGGCCAGTGCTTACACAGTGTCAAGGCCTTTTCTGCTTCTCACATTTCTTCACAAGAAGTTGGAAGGGGACACAGGTGGGACAGCTGACACCAGCTGACCAAAGGGATATCCTATACCCTATCATGTCATGCTCAACAATAAAAGCTGTGGGGAGGAAGGGGGGATATTTGGAGTTATGGCATTTGTCTTCCCAAGTAACCATTACACATGATGGAGCCCTGCTTTCCTGTAGATCACCCTAAACACCTGTCTGCTTATGGGAAGTACTGAATCATAGAATAGTTAGGGTTGGAAGGGACCTTAAGATCATCTAGTTCCAACCACCCTGCCATGGGCAGGGACATCACACACTAAACCATGTTGCCCAAGACTCCATGAATTCTTTGTTTTGCTTTGCTTGTGTGCGAGGCTTTTGCTTTACCTATTAAACTGTCTTTATCTCAACCCATGGGTTTTCTCACTTTTACCCTTCTGATTCTTTTCCCCCATCCCACTGTGGGGGAATTGAGCGTGCAGCTGTGTGGTGCTTAGCTGCAGGCTGGGGTTAAACCATGACAATGTTCTTAAGAATAATTAACCAAAAAAATGCAGAGTAGGAAGCAACCTCCTACGTAATTCTTCTGCAGAAAAGCGTCTAGAGTTTATAGCTGTTAAATGAGTCAATACTGTTAAACTGATACTTTCCTGTATGGATTTTCTAACTTATATGGGAATATAGCTTTCAAGATGTGGAATTTATCCTTTTAAGTATGGATAAGAATTCACATGGAATACTGTGGCCAGGTTTGAGCCCTACACCTACAGAAAGGTATGGTTGGATTTGAGAATCCAGGGAGTGGTGGGACACAGCCCTCAAGGAAAGATTAGCTGTACTGTAACCCTTTATTTTCAGAACAACATTCTGTTTGCCATGTCCATGGTGGACAGGACAATGACGAATAGGATAGCGAGGCACCGAAATAGATGCTGGGAGGTTTTTTTGGGTTTTGTTTGGTTGGGGTTTTTTTTGTTTATTTGGGGTTTTTTTGGTTTTTTTAGAAGAAAGCTATGGAGTGTCTGTCACTGGGGACCATACATACATGTCTGTATTGGGTTTGCATGGCAAGGTTTTGGTAGTAGGGGGGAAGCAGGGCATCTGTGAGAAGATGCCAGAAGCTGACCCTATGTCTGATATAGCCAGTGCTAGCTGGCTCCAAGACAGGCCTGCCACTGGCCAAAGCTGATCCAATCAGTGATGGTGGTAGTACCTCTCTGATAGCATAATTAAGCGTAAGACTGCTGTGCAACAGCAGGTGGAAGAGAGAGGAGTGAGAATAAGTGAGAGAAACAACTCTACAAACACCAAGGTCAGTGAAGATGGAGGAAGTGCTCCAGGTGCCAGAGCAGAGGTTCCCTTGCAAGCCTGTGGTGAAGACCATGGTGAGGCAGGCTGTCCCCCTGCAGCCCGTGGAGGTTAATGGTGGAGCAGATATCTACCCTGCAGCCCATGGAGGGCCCCGTGTTAGAGCAGGTGGATGTGCCCTGAAGGAAGCTGTGATGCCATGGAGGGCCCACATTGGAGCAGTCTGATCCTGAAGGACCATATCCTGTGGAAAGGGCCTATGCTGGAGAAGTTCATGAAGGACTATCTTTCATGCATGGGACTCCAAGGTAGCAGGGGAAGAGCATGAGAAGGAAGGAGCAGCAGAGGTAACAAGTGATGAACTGACTACAACCTCCATTCCCTGTCCCCCTGGGCTGCTTGGGAGGAGGAGGTAGTGAAGTCGGGAGTGAAGTTGAGCCCAAGAAGGAAGGGGTGGGGGGAAGGTGGTTTTTTTGGTTTTTTTTTTAGATGTTTTTATTTCTCATTATCCTACTCTGATTTGATTGGCAGTATATTAAATTAATTTCCCCAAGTTGAGTCTTTTTTGCCTGTGATGGTAATTGGTGAGTGATCTTCCTGTCCTTATCTCAACCCATGAGCCTTCTCTGACCAGCTGAGGAGGGGAGTGATAGAGTGGCTTGGTGGGTACCTGGTGGCTAGCCAAGGTCAACCTACCACAATGTATGAATAATTTAGGTAAGTAATCCACTTCAAACAGGAACTGATTAAATGGCTTGCAAGTCTAAATATTAGCTGTGCAAAGGTTGACTTGATGTCTTTCTAAGAACTGAAATCAACTCTGTGTGAGCAGACTTATAACTGACCAAATGTTACCTGCTACCCAGGCAGAAAGATTTCTTAACTCTGTTGTGTCTCAGGCTCATTTCTTGGGGATCTGTTTTATCTCTTCCTATACTATAAACCTTTTCAATCAGAGACTTGCCTTCTAAGTGTAATGCAGTGGAGTTTTCTTTGATTTTACCTGCCTCTTACAAACTATAATTATTTAATAATAAGTCACTACAAGATTAATATTTGGGGTCCCTGTATGAGATTTCACTAACATATTGAGTGAAAGGGGGATCCCAACAGCTGACTGTACTGGAGGCTGAAATCAGCCTGACTGGAAAGGAGTGGCAAAAGCACCTCATTGTGACTGGTCCAGAGGCTCCATGTATCCTTGGCATAGACTACCTCAGGAGAGGGTACTTCAAGGACCCAAAAGGGTACCAATGGGCTTTTGGTATATCTGCCTTGGAAACAGAGGAAACTGAGCAGCTGTCCACCTTGCCTGGTCTCTCAGAGGTTCCTTCTGCTGTGGGGTTGCTGAAGGCCAAAGAATAAGTGCCAATCGCAACCACAACAGTGCACCGGCAGCAATATCGCACCAACCGAGACTCCCTGATTCCCATCCATAAGCTGATCCATCGATTAGAGAGCCAAGGAGTGATCAGCAGGACCTGCTCACCCTTTAATAGCCCCATATGGCTGGTGTGAAAGTCTAATGAAGAGTGGAGACTAACAGTAGATTATCGTGGCCTGAATGAAGTCACACCACCCTTGAGTGCTGCTGTACAAGACATGCTAGAACTTCAATATGAAGTGTTGTCCAAGGCAGCCAAGTGGGATGCCACAAGTGATATTGCCAATGCATTTTTCTCAATTCCTTTGGCAGCAGAGTGCAGGCCACAGTTTGCTTTTCCTTGGAGGGTCATCCAGTATACTTGGAATGGACTGCCTCAGGGGTGGAAACACAGCCCTACCATCTGCCATGGACTGATCCAGACTGCACTGGAACAGGGGCAAGCTCCAGGACACCTGCAGTACATTGATGACGACATCGTGTGGAGGTATACAGCAGAAGTTTTTGAGAAAGGGGAAAAAATAATCCAAATCCTTCTGAAAGCCAGTTTTGACATTAAACAAAATAAGGTCAAGAGACCTGCAGTCTCTTTTTTGGGAATAAAATGGCATGATGGACAGTTTCAGATCCCAGTGGATGTGATCACCAAAATAACATCTCTACCAACTAATACACAAGCTTTCTTAGGTGTTGTGTTTTGTTTGGTTTTTTTTTTTTTTGGGAATTCACAGTCCAAATTGCAGTCTGATTGTAAGCCCTATCACATTTCCTGGAATAAGAAGGATTTCTAATGAGTCCCTGAGCAACATCAAGCCTTTGAACAAATTAAATGATAGTTCATGCAGTAGCCCTGGGGCCAGTCTGGTCCTGGCAAGATATAAAAAATGTGCTCTACACCACAGCTGGGGAGAATGGTCCTACCTGGAGCCCCTGGCAGAAAGCTCCAGGGAAGAATTGAGGTCTAACCCTCAGCTTTTGGAGTAGGGGATACAGAGGATCTGAGGCCAGCTATACCCCAACTGGAAAAGAGATGCTGGCAGCCTATGAAGGGGTTCGAGCAGTTTCAGAAGTGATGATTGGCACTGAAGCACAGCTCTTCCTGGCACCCCAGTTGCCCGTGCTGGTCTGGATGTTCAAAAGCAGGGTCTCCTCTAAACATCATGCAACCGATGCTCCATGAAGTAGATTGCACTGATCACGCAACAAGATCAAATAGAACATCCCAGTTGTCGAGGAATCTTGGAACTGATCATGGACTGGCCAGAGGGCAAAGATTTTGGAAAGAATATCACCAGAGGAAGTGATGCATGCTGAAGAGACCCCACTGTATAATAAGATGCCAGAAAGTGAGAAGCAATATGACTTGTTTACTCATGGGTCCTGCCATATTGTAGGAAAGCATCAGGGATGGAAGGCACCTGTATAGAGTCCCCGACGACAAGTTGCTGAAACTGCTGAAGGAGAGGGTGAATTGAGTCAGTCTGTAGAGGTGAAAGCCATCCAGCTGACATTGCTGATGGAGAAAAATGGCCAGTACTTCATCTCTGCACTGACTCATGGATGGTGGCAAATGCCCTGTGGGGGTGGTTGCAGCAATGGAAGCAGAGCAACTGGCAACGCAGAAGTAAACCCATCTGGGCTGCTGCCCTTCTAGGAAGATATTGCTGCTCGGGTGCAGAACCTGGTGGTGAAGGTATGCCACATAGTTGCTCATGTGTCCAAGAGTCCGCCCACTGAGGAGCCTCAGAATGACCAACAGGTTGATAAAGCTTCTAAGATTGAAGTGGCTCAGTTGAATTTAGATTGGCAACATAAGGGTAGATTATTATGAGCCTGGTGGACCCATGACACCTCAGGCCATAAATATTAATTAAGAATGGTCTTGGATGAAAATGGACGAGCGCAGCGGTGATGAAATCATCCCTGCTACCCTGAAAGACTATTATGATAGATGGATCCTGAAGTCATGGACTGAATGAACTCAACGATCTTTTATAGGGATAGTCCATAGACTAAGGGAATGTTATGTGTATGTGTGTATATTTACTACTCTTTTCAGTGCCTGCACAAATGTGGACTGAATTAATATCATATGTTGTTGCATCTTCAGCACGTCAGCAATGGATGATTTCAATAGCATGTATACTACTATATATGTAATGCGTTGTGGGTACATGCCTGATTGAAATGACAGTATAGTCCTTAAGTGACACCAAATTTTTTATTGCCACCTGTATACTTAGTGATCTAGATATGAAACAGTTGCCTTTAATTGTATAGGAAATTTGATTTCCCATCTTCCTTTGGATAAAAGTTGAAATAACTTACTGAAGTGTTTCTAGGTTGTATAAAGCAGAACATATGGTACAAGTGGATTAATATAATAAATGTGGGCAAAATATAGTTATTCCTTAAAGATTAAAAGATTAGTAGTTCAGTATTCAATTACATAACTATATAATATTAACTTCTGTTTAGTTCAAGGAAGAAATCTCTAAGCATTTCAAGTCCCACAGTGATCAGCTTGTTTTGATATTCGCTGGAAAAATTTTAAAAGATCAAGATACTTTGATTCACCATGGAATTCATGACGGACTTACTGTTCACCTGGTCATCAAAACACGAAACAGGTAACCTGACTGATTAGCAATCTTTTTACCTCTAAGTAGTAAAAGCATTCTTAATTTCTAGTTTGATAGCTTTCCATTGGGCAAACGTAGGTTTGACTAAAATGCATTCAAATGTACAAATACTCCTGCTATTCAACAAGAGAAGCAACCCAAAGTCTGTAAGGTTGTGTCCCTAGATATCATGCATACGCCTTTTGAAAATTAATGATATCTTACAAACTGAGCCATTACTATTAAGTAACTTGAATCAGCTCCTTAGTTACAGTGGGTGCAGAATAGCAGTCTGAAGGACAATCTGAATAGTCCTTGATCTGTTTCACTGTGTGGTAGCACTTGTGCTTATGCCCCTGCAGTAGGCAGGGTGAGCATATGAATTTGGCAAGAAGTCTTTAGTGTTTGTGCTAGTTTATAATGGCATTAACTTTGTAAGAGCATGATAACAATGTAATTACACAGTCTTAAAGAATACTGAAATTCTGATATTAGTCTTGTGATGAAATAAGACTTTAACTTAATTTGACATTCAGCGGGGTGTCCCACAAAAGGTGTGGTATGGATGGTATGGAATAAATCCCATATTTATAGATCTTGCTAGTCTCTTCTAAGCCCCAAACATAGAATTAGTACTGTTTGAGGGTGTAGGATTACATCAGGATCCCTAAGGCAAGGTAAGGATTGAGGAAGCAATTCTTTGACAGGCACCCCAGGGATAAGATGAAAAGGCAGTAATGGCTGCAGTGATACTCATTCATTTTTTTAATGTTTGAAACTACTGTTCTGAAGAAGTGATGAGACTATAGGTGTCTGAGAATCACAGACTGGTTGATGTTGGAAGGGACCTCTGGAGGTCATCTGGTCCAACACCCCTGCTCAAGCAGGGCCACCTAGAGCCAGTTACCCAGGACCATGTCCAGACAACTTCTGAACATCTCCAAGGAGGGTGACTCTACAAGCTCCCTGGGCAACCTGTTGCCATGCTCAGTCATCCTCACTGCAAAACAGTATTTCCTTATGGTCAGACAAGAACCTCCTGGGTTTCAGTTTGTGCCAGTTGCCTCTTGTCCTGTCACTGGGCACCACTGACAAGAGCCTGGCTACATCTTCTTTGCACCTAACTTTCAGGTATTTATATACATTGATGAGATCTCCCCTGAGCCTTCTCTTCTCTAGGCTAAACAGTCCCAGCTCTCTCAGGATTTCCTCACATGAGAGATGCTCCAGCCCTTTCATCATCTTTGTGGCCCTGCACTGGACTCCCTCCAGTATGTCCATGTATTGCTTGTACTGGGGAGCCCAGAATTGGACACATGACTCCAGGTGTGGTCTCACCAGTGCTGAGTAGAGGGGAAGGATCACCTCCCTTGACCTGCTGCCAATATTCCTCCTAATGTAGCCCAGGATACCACTAGCTGCGTTTGCTGCAGGGGCACGTTGCTGGCTCGTGTTCAACCTGGTGTCCATCAAGAACCCCAGGGCCTTTTCTGCCAAGCTGCTTTCCAGCTGGATGGTTCCCAACATATACTGGTGCAGGGGATCATTCCTCCCCAGGTGCAGGGCTTTTCACCAGTTCCCCTTGTTGAAATGCATGAGGTCCCTGTCAGACCATTTCTACAGCCTGTTGAGAGGTCCCTCCGGATGGTAGCATGACCCTCTGGTGTATCAGCCACTCCTCCCAGTTCTGAGTCATCAGCAAGCTTGCTAAGGGTATACTCTGCCCCATCATCCAGATCATTAATGAAGATGTGAAATAGGACTGAACCCAATATTGAGCCCTGGGTTATGGCTTTAGTTACTGGCCTCTAACTAGACTTTATTCCACTAATCACTGCCCTCTGGATCTGGCCCTCAGCCAGTTTTCCATTCTTCTCATCCAGCCCCTACTTCATCAGCTTCTCTATGAGGATGCTATAGGAGATGCTGTCAAAAGCATTCAGAAGTCTAGTTAGACTATATCCACTGCTCTCCCCTCACCTACATAGACAGTCATTTTGTCATAGAAGTTTTTCAAGTTGGTCAAGCATGACTTCCCCTTGGTTAATCCATGCTGACTATTCCTGTTGGCTTTCTTGTCCTTCCTGTGCCTGGGAATGGTTTCCAGGATTAGTTGCTCCATCACCTTCCAAGGGATAGAGGTGTGGCTGGCTGGCCTGTAGTTTCCTGGGTCCTCCTCCTTGCCCTTCTGGAAGATAGGAGTGACATTTGCCTTTCTCCAGTTCTCGGGCACTTCTCCCAGTCTCCATGATGGATCAAAGACTTAGAGTGGCCTTGCAAAATGACATCTGCCAGCTCCCTTAGCACTCATAGGTGCATCCCACGAGAGCCCATGGACTTAAGTATGTCCAGTTTGCTTAAGTATTCCCTGACCTGATCCTGTTGCACCAAAGGTACATTTTCCTTGCTCCAGCCTTTTCCCCTGATCTCAGGAGCCTGGTATTCCTGAAAACCAGTCTTGCTAGTAAAGGCTGAGGCAAAGGCAGTATTAAGTACCTCAACCTTTTTTGTGTCCTGTGTAACCAGGTTCCCTGCCTCACTAAGCAGCAGTGCTGCATTTTTCCCAGTCTTCCTTTTGTTACCTGTGTACTTATAGAAGCCCTTCTTGTTGCTTTTGACATACCTTGTGAAATTCAGTTCCTTTGGGGCTTTGTCTTTCCTAATTCCATATAAGAAAGAGAGACTTGGACAGTGTCTTTGTATTCCTCCCACGTTTCCTGTCCTTGCTTCCACCTTCTGTATACTTCCTGTTTGAGTTTAGCCAGGAAGATATTTAGAGACAATAGCTTATTTATTTATTTATTTTAGAAATAATAAAAATGTAAATTAAGATTCTCAAGTATTATACTGTTCCTGTATTTAATGTCATTATATTAAATGCCAGACCTTGTGTATTGAGTCTGGTTCAGATTACTTTCTTCATAGCAGCCTGTATGGTGTCGTGTTTTGGATTTTTGACCTAACAGTGTTGATGACACTGATGTTTTAACTGTTGCTGAACAGTGCTCACACAGCATCAAGGCCTGCCTTCTCTCTTTCTTGCTCTGTGCCTGCTTTCTCCCCCCTCCCCAGCCAGCAGTGAGTAGGCGAGAGTTGGGAAGGGGACACAGCTGGGACAGTTGAACCAAGTTGGCCAGAGATATTGCATACCATATAATGTCATGCTAAACTGTCTTTATATCAACCCATGGATATTGTCCTTCTGATTCTCTCCCTCATCCTGACTGGAGTGGGAGGAAATGACGTTGTAACTGGCTGGGGTCAACCTGCAACACCTTGTTCAACTTGTAATTTTTTTAATTTGGACATTCTTAGGTGAGTGTTGAAATAATGTTGAGGAATATAGGCTTGTTAGATAATCTGTAAAAGGTCACTGTAGGAAACTGATGTTGTTTCTAGCTGCTGGTGTCTGAAATAAGCTGTTAATAAAAAAAAAAAGCATAGCTTTGAAAGATGTTGAAGACTATATAATCATATCTTCTGAGTTTAGTGTTAGATGCTGCTTAAAATCTTCTGTTGTCTAGTCAACAGTGAGTTTACTATAAAATAATAATTCTCCAAAATACTGCTTATTTCCAGTTTATGTAACTATGGGTAGTTCTGATTGCTTCTGAAGTTGTATGTTATGTAAGATATGCTTTACGTGGCAGAAGGCATCAAGAAATAAATGGAGGCTTTGGAAAATTAAGGTATTTATTTTTGAAGTTCATGTTATAAGCTGCATGTTGTACTGATGTTAGAAATGGTGGAAATATATTGTGTTGAGAAGAGACAAGAAAAAACATGATGGTACATTCAAGAGATTTTTCTTTTATTCAGTCAATGCTTTCTGACTCAGCCAGCATAATGACAATTGTGGCAGAATGTTGGCTAAATATCAAGTTCTATTGATTCCCCTCCCACTAAGGTGACATCTTGATTTGGCTTTAATCCTAATTTTAAATGGAGTTAGACATTAGTAACTGAGATACTGTTAAATGCTGATGTTTTCACTTTAAAATGAATTAATTTTCTTTTATTAATACAAATTAAATGTTCTACTTCATTAGACACTAGAACTTGCTAGAAACCCTGCAATGATGCAGGAAATGATGCGAAACCAAGACCGAGCCTTGAGCAATCTTGAAAGTATACCAGGTGGCTACAATGCCTTGCAACATATGTACACAGATATTTAGGAGCCAATGTTGAATGCAGCAAAGGAACAAGTAAGAAACACTGTAGGGCCACTGAAAGTAAATGGTCCCCCCATCCCCCCCCACGAAAGAAAATTAATGTAACTTTTCAAATATGAACTTGACAAAACTTGATTTCTTGAAGCTTGAAGACAATGTGTGGCTTGTTCCTATGCCCTTTTAAACCTGAAGGAATAGATTTGGTGATAAAATTCCTGAGGTTCATTCAGAAAAATTAAGAGTGTAGTAACTTTGTAACTAATGGGAAGAAAACAGGCTTTGAAAGTCGGAAGACACTATGCAAAATATAATTTTACTGTGGTCACAGTACTAGTGTAGTAGCTGTGTTTAAAATGAGGTGTGATTAATTTTTTTTTTGAGATAATATCTCTTTCAATGTTGTTATCTTTCAGAATATTTACAATGGCTTATTTTAGGACAATAATTACAATTGATTAAGAGCCATCAACATTTCTCTTCATGTATAATATTGAGAGGTAACTAACTTGCCATTTCTAGCAGACTTAAAAATAGTCTACTAAAATATGATATATGTTTGTTTCCCCTTCTGCAGTTTGGAGATAACCCATTTACTTCCTTAGTAAGCAATGCATCATCAGGAGGGGACAGTCAACCATCTCATACAGAAAATAGAGATCCTTTACCAAATCCCTGGGCTCTTCAATACAGCTCTCAGAGTTCCACAAGTACCAGCACTAGTGGTGAGAACAGCGGCAGTAATAATGTTGGAAATAGCACCTCTGCTTGTACGGGACAGAGCTCAACTATATTGAATTTGGGGTTTGGACTAGGAGGTGTGTCTGTTATTGCAATTGTATATATTAGCAAATATTCATGAATTTGCTGAAATGATTATGTTTTGATTCAAAGAAGTTTGTATTGCTGCTTATTTCCATAGGACATTTGACTAGTATCAAAGTCCTCTGTAGAAAAACAAACATGAAGAGTAAACCAGAAGTACTAACAATACTTGTGTACTGCCTTAAAATAATAAAATTAGGGAATCTGTACATGAATGATTATTATTTGTTTTTTTGTGTTGTGTTTTTGGTTTGTTTTGTTTTTTCCTGTTTGGAGACCACCAGGAAAAGAGCTAATAATGTAGATACTTAGCAGGACTGCTTGTTGGATATGATCTCTGGCTTAACATGTTTCTAGGACAGATGTATCAGTGATATTAATTTAAAGGGCTAAAGCTCTTTCAAAAAAATCCCCAACCAAAACCTACTTATTTGTATCCCAAGCAGTCTAATAAATTTTATTATAGCAAAGATTTTTACTAAACCAAACTTTTACTTTTTTTTTTTTTTTTTTTAAGTTGGTATGTTCAACACACCAGGAATGCAGAGCTTGTTACAGCAAATAACAGAAAATCCACAACTTATGCAAAATATATTGTCTGCACCCTATATGAGAAGCATGATGCAGTCATTGAGCCAGAATCCTGATCTTGCAGTATGGGTAAATGCTTTTGGTGTAGCAAAAAAAGAGTTGAATTTATTATACAGTTATATTTTCAATACAGAATAACTGTGCCAACTTCTCAACAATAACTTGTCTGTTGTGGATTGTCTAGGTTTTAAAGTATGTTAATGCCTGACTTATTGAAATTATTACCTGGTTACCTTTAAAACTCTGTTGCATTAAGTTTCTTCAATTTGTAGTTGGACATCATGTCAGGCATTCTCTTGTAACAACTTGTAAGTTTGTGTGTGTTTCATACAGCCATGTAATTTTGTGGCTTAGCATAAGAACCAGTTAAACAAAACAAATTCTTTGATTATAAATTAAGGTAGATATGCTAGTAAATAAATACTCATCCTAGCTTGGGAGGACAGAAGTGGAGGGGAAGGAGTTGGTCCTATATCTAGCTATTATTCTCATTTCCATTGCTCAGAGTAAAAGTGCTGATACTTACTGCTGTTTTATGAATGGTACTGTAGAAGTGCTTTCCAATTTTACCTACAGCAATAATATCCAAAGTAAAATCTTGAATTGAGATAATATTATCTTTTGTATATTAAACACTTAATTGGGAAATACCTCAGGCTTTTTGCAGATGATGTTTACAGGGAAACAATCATATCTGTAGCAGAGGCTGACCAGGAAAGGCTTTTCTTGTTCCATAACTGAGGTTGCTTTGGTGAGGATCTGGCAAGGATTCACTTCTAAGCATCATTTCCCCACCCCCCCCACACCCCCCAAAAAAAACCAACCCAACCGACCAACTCCAACCACCAATGAATTCAGTCACTTCTCTGGGTGGTGGTTCATTTTTTCAGAACTAGTTTTGGCCAAAGGAAAAGTAGGAGATAATTACTCTGAGGTTATCATAGACTATTATCTTGTTATCTGATCATATGTAGTAAATAGTTGTTTTAAAATTCACTCTAGCATTTACTTTTTGATCTGCTGCTTGATCTATGTTGTTAAGTATTTTTGTCCCATAGATAATTTTGAATAATCCTTTATTTGCTGTAAATTCTCAACTTCAGGAGCAAATGAGACAACAGCTTTCTACTTTCCTTCAACAAGTAAGATGAGATACTAGGTGCTGTTAATAAATGTCTGAAACTGTGACCAATTTTTGCAATAAACTGGTGCATTTCCTTGTTTTCCCTTAAAGCTAGGTTCTGTAACATGTATTCTCATTAGCTTTAGGCTCTGAGTTGTATCATTCCTTGATAATTAAATGCTTAATTTATCTCTCCATCCATTTAAAAATTTAAATCTAGCATTTAGTGGATGATTTTGTCTGTGACTAGCACAGCTGCTTTAATTTGCTCTTGTGTCTTTACTTAAAAGAAATTGCTTGTTCTTATTGTGCACCAGCCAGAGGAAACCTGTTTCCTATTTGATATCTACATAATTAAAGAAAAAAGATTATTACTTTTCCCACTACTAAGATAAGGTTTTACAGCAATTTTCTCATACCTCCTCCACCCTGCTCTGATTATTTGGGATAAAGAGACCTTACAACATGCCTTGAAAGAGGCAAGTCATAGGCTAGTTCAAAAGTGGAGTGGATTCTGAAGATAGCCTATAAAGATAGCCTTACCACCAGTTTTCCCTATGTCATGGCTTCAGCAGTAGCAGTCATTTTTCTCCTGCTTGGTAGCTGGTGCAGTGCTGTGTTTTTGACTTTCGGCCTGGGAACTGCGCAGATAACACCAATGTTTTTAGTTAACTGTTTGGTAATGTTTTGGTCTGACCAAGGACTTTCTGAGCCTCATGCCAGGGAGGAGGAGAAGCCGGGAGGAATCAGAGACAGGACACCTGACCCAAACTAGCCAAAGAGGTATTCCATACCACAGCACGTCATGCCCAGGATGTAAAAATGGAGGGCAGAGACCCGGAAGGGTGGGGGTTCGCTGCTGGGTCAGGCTTGTTATCGGGTGGTGAGCAGTTGTATTCTCTTTCCTTGTATTTCCCTTGTCATTATTATTATTGGTGGTAGCAGTAGTGATTTGTGTTATACTTTAGTTACTAAACTGTTCTTATCTCAACCTGTGGGAGTTGCATTCTTTCGATTCTCCTCCCCATCCCTCTGGGAGCTGGGAGGAAGAAAGAGGGGGGCAGTGAGAGAGCGACTGCGTGAGTTATAGAGGCTTAAACCACGACACCCTATTAGACCATTGTGGTTGCAGCCCTGGTATTTGCTTTATCTTAACTGTCACAACGTATACTAGGACTGTGTCCTTGATAGTACTAAGCATAAATTTGTCCAGAAGGATGCTGTGAGGTACAGTATCAAAAATGCCTTCCTAAAATCCCCAAAACTTGCATCCACTGCCTTCCCTTCATCCACTAGGTGGGTGACCTTATTGTAGAAGGCTATTCAATTAATTAGATAGGACTTTTCCTTTGTGAACCCATGTTGATCATGCCTGACAGATTTCATTGTCCTTTCAATGTCTTTCAATAGCGGCCAGTATGTTCTTCTCCATATTTTTCCAGGTACCGAGGTGAGACTAACAGGTCTGTAGTTTCCTGTGTCTTCCCTCATGCCCTTCTTGTAAATTGGAGTAACATTGGTTAGCTTCCAGTCAGCAGGGACCTCCCCAGGCTCCCAAGACCTTTGGTAGATGACTGAGAGGGGTCCTGCCGTAGCATCTGCTAGCTCCTTCAGTACTCTGGGATGAATCCCATCAGGTCCCATGGACTTGTGAGCATTGAGCTGATACAGTTGGTCCCTTGCAATTTCAGTGCCTGCAAATGGAAAGCCACTGTTCCCGCAGTCATAGTCCTTCAACTCAGAGGACATGGCAGCTCAAGGTCTCTCAGTGTTATTAAAGACCGAGTCAAAAAATGCATTGAATACCTCTGCTTTTTTTCACCCCTATTTGTCAGGTGACCATCTTCAGCAAATATTGGTCCAATGCTTTCCTTTGACCTCCTCTTGCTATTAACATACTTTTAAAAAGCCTTTCTTCTTGTCTGACACAACACTGGCCAGTTTCAACTCTAGTTGTGCTTTGGCCTTTGTCATTATATTATGGGATTGGGTGATGGAGACTATGAAATGTTCCTCTGTATAATAGAAAGCACTTGTAATAAATGGCCAGTTGCTCAGCACATCCAGGAAAACACATCTGTGAGCTACTGTTTCTACTCCTTTTACACAAGTTTTACTCAGAATTGCTGCTACTCTATTGCTGGAATTAAAAATGCTATTAGAGCTCCAAGTCACCTAAGTGTCCAGTGGATCTTTGGGTCAATATTTTTGTAAAAGCAACTCTAAATATCAGACAGTAAGTCATGGTTTAAAGCTATTTTCTTAAAGTAATTGCACTAGCTTACTTAAATGAATCTATCATTATTTCCTCCTTTAAAGATTTGGATTAACTTAATCAGCTATACATTTTGTTATTCTCCAACTTTTAGCTATCTGAAGATACAAATCCAAGAGACAAATGGAGGGTGTTTAAAAACTTGCTGTGCTCAAGTCTCATTATGCACCTGTATTTTGGGACAAATCAACACTTGAACTTTGTGCCTTATTTTGCTCTTCGGTTTTGCACCAGAGAAAGCTTAACCTTAATTTGTGCAGTTATTTATATCAAAAAATGCTTTTATGGCAGAAGGAACTTGGTCTAGTTACTGGGCTGGAAAAGCCCTTTGGCTAGTTTGGGTCAGGTGTCCTGTCTCTGCTCCCTCCTGGCTTCTTGTGCCCCTCCTCGCTGGCAGAGCATGTGACTGAAAAGTCCTTGACTAGTGTAGGGGCTACTTAGCAACAAATAAAACATGGTTGTGTTATTCAACATTATTCTCACACTAAAGCCAAAACACATCACTGAACCAGCTACTAGGAAGAAATTTACCCAATTCCAGCCAAAACCAGGACAGTATCAAAATCAAAAGTATGTGTTTTATCTGTGGATGCAAAAGCTAGTTTTGAGTTGAATGTAGAATTCCAGTAGAATGAGGGTCCTTCAATATTATATGTTTACTGTCATGTTTTTCAGAGTGTTTGTATGTCTGTAGGTGTTGATGGCACTACAGATATGAACAGATGCACAAATTATCATGCCATGAGATGGACTCAGTTGGAGACCAATATGATCAGACACAAGTCACTTTATTGCTCCCCAGCAGTCCCTTATATAGTCTACTAAGTGCTAAGCAGTAACTTTCCACTCTCTCACTTCCTTATCATCCCGATTCAGCAAAACTACTAAGGGTTACAAATATTTACATCCTTTTGTCTGTCTTTGAGATGCACATCCTGCTTTATCTTGCAAACTGTCTGCTTTGTTTTGCTAACCGATCTTTACCCTTCATTGTTCTCTTTACTGTTCCCAAGGCTTAGGCCTGCCCAGGGCATTAATACCTGGTGTTTTCTTGCTGTTCCCAGAGCTGAAGCTGGACCAGGACGATAACACCTGAATCCATTTCGTTAACTATTTCTATCCCTTCACCCACATCTCCCCCTTTTTGTTTTACTAAAAGACAGCTTTCATAGATTTATGATCTACTTTTGCCAAAGTTTCTATATTCTCCATTAGCTATTGTAGCAAACAAGGCACACATATTACAATACCAAAAAAGACAGACAAAATGATTAATCCAAACAAGGCGCACAGATTAGGATACCTAAAAAGACTGACAAAATGATTAAGATAAAGTAAAGCCATCCTGTAATGCTCAAGCCAGAAAATACTTTGTTCAACTAATTCAGTCCCTCATCTTCCTGAAGGTGTGCTGTCCTTGTTATTAAGTCTGGAATGCTTTTATGGATGATCTGATAACTTCGTGCAGCACATACCATCAAAATTTTCACACCCATGGGCTTGAGCTAACATTAAAAATCAACACTCATTCTGTTCTGTAGTGAGGCGTGCCTCACAGAATCAATGTCTAAAAGCAACCCTGTTGTCCAGTGGTACCCTCTCTGGGCTTAAATGTTCCCAGTCTATTACTAGTGGCTGGAAAGTCCAGTTGCGATATGCTCCCGCATGGATACGCTCTCCGTTGACTGGTTCTCCAAAAAGAGACCTGTTAACTTTGTACAGTTCCCACGGGTTAACTTCAGCTATGAATCGGCATCAATCTTCAATGGCAGCCATCGCTTGTATAAACGGACGGGTCCTCGTTCTGTGGAGACACAAGCATAGCCTCTTCCCCAAGTTATTAACCTAAAAGGACCTTCCCAGTTATGATTTTCCAAAGACTTTACCATTACCATAACAGGTTCTTTCCCTGGTATTGGATCTGGGCCTACATGGATTAGTGTTGAAATATGCCTAATCATTCGGGGGACATTCATGCCAGTGTATGAATCAGAACTGGATAATGTTAAAGAATTTAAGACAGACAATGCTTTGTTGATTTGTGCATTTGGGATCTCCGCTATCATTCCCCCTTTTTGTTTTACTAGCATGTTTTTGACAATTTGCTGTGTCTGCTCTATCACTGCTTGACCTGTGTAATTAACATAGCCAGCCACTACTCCAGGCAGCACCATTTCAGTAAGATTAGTCTGATTTGAAGTCACATGAACCTTTATAACATGCGGCATACCAGTGAATCCTACACACCATGTAACAGGTCGGAATATTGGGGGATTTAACAAATGTGCCCAGTATACTTGTCCATTACCCATGGTCACACATAATAGAACAGATATTACAAAGATTTCTGTCATTGTTGTTTCTTTATGTTGTTGAGTTCCGGGGCTTTATACATTTTGCTGGCAGCCAGCATGGTCCTGTTGATAGCTGTACACAGCCGTATCCTGACCCAATGTCAACAAATGGCTCTGGTCCTTTCCACTCATTATGATGTAGGTCTTTATATAGAACTGGTGATTTGGGCAAGGAATCGTCCGTCAGATGTCACGAGCGCTGTATTGCTGAAAGAGAATCAAAACTAGACAAATTTAAAAAATTTAGTACAAATTGCACTTTTGCAAACTGTTTGAGTGGAGAAAATCCTTGCATTCCCCTTTTTTTGTTTTATATATATTACCTGCTTTAGATGACCCTTCTTGAGCAGGGGATTTGGACTAGATCATATCTCCAGCATATGCCAACCACAGGCTGCTTGGCCTGCCCTTCTCTCCTGGATAGCTCTCTGATAACAGGGGAGGCCATCCCTCACATCAAGGTCTGGCATGGCATGTGTCCCCACCACTCAACGCCTGCTGGGTTGCAGCCAACAGCAGAGCTAAAAGTTCTTCTCGGTGGCAAACACAGAGGCCAACCCAGTCTTGCCCTTGACTGTGGTAGGAGGCATTTGGCCAACCTCAGTCCTGGCACCTCATTGTCAATGCAGAATTTCACCTGCCTCATTCAGTAACATGTCCCTACTATGGTAAAGCACACACAGATTTACATTAGCAGGATGTATACTACAGGGTGCAGCAGCATGTTGAAGATGCTAGTGGCAGTGAGGGACCAGTTAAGGAAATTTCCTACCAGTGGGGTTCTCTCATCCTCTTAATTTGTTCCATTGCCTGCTTTATAACACTATCATTGTATTAGAATCTTTCTAGCTTTTGCCTTAGCATTTTCTAGCAGCTGCTGCAAATTTGCATGCTGTAACATCTGTTTTACAAGTGACAAATCCATACAATACAAGGTGCAGTTTCTTATTAGCAACTGGCTAATAAATACAGGTGGTGTTATACACAAAATCACAGCCTCTAATAAGAGCTACTTTACAAGGACACATATTCAAGCTGTTACTTTTCAGTTGCTCTCAAGTGATGTTTTGCAATCATTCGTTTTTCTCTTCCTGTATCTCATTCTGCTTGGAGTATTCATGGTCAGCTCCTGTCGCTGTACCTGCATGTCTAGAAGATGAGACAGGACCAAAACTCTTAGTTCAGTCCAGTGACTAGTAAAAACTATAAAATCATATTGCAATGAGAACTAATGTCAATCATTTACTTGAGACAAGGAGGCACCAAATGTAATCAGTTCTAAGTAACTGTAAAGTCTGGTGGYTTTGTAATGGAAAATAACTGAGACACTTGAAGGTAATTGACTTAGTTTTAGGTCCTTAGGATCTTAGTACAAAATGTAGAAAAACAGGATCTGGGGATGGGGAGTATTCGGGACCAGAAGAGGTCCTGGGAGGGAGCAGTGAAACTGCTCAATAGAAGGACAGGATGATTGCTATGTCTGTAATGTTAATTAAGCTGGAGCTCCAAAGACTGCCAGCGGGTATGAATATTGTAAACCACTCTCAAATACCTCCATTACATTTTTGTATACCTACGAGAAACTTTCTGGAAAATTATGTAATTCATGTGTAGCCTTATGAATATGTATGTATGCCCAAGTGACTGTATAAGGATGGCCTGTGTAGCAATACGGGCAGACACGCTTGGAGGAGCTATCCCCCGTGTCTCCCGGCGCCGCAGTAAAAAATACCTGCTTGTCAATCTGAAAACTTTGTTGGCGAGTTTGTTCGTGGAGTTTTCTCCGAATCAATTTGGCACCCCAGATGGGACCCTCTCCGCTCGGCTGCCGGACCCGCTGAGGACAGGGCTCCCTAGGGCCCCCGGGACAAATTTCCTCAGAGGGACCTCTCGACTCACTCGGGTAACTGCGGGAGCAGACAAGGACCATCACCATCACTGTAAAGGTATTATTTTGATTATTTTATTTTGTGGCATTCCATAAGGAGTAGGAGACATCCAACGCAGGAATGTGAGTTAGCGTTCCATAAGGCGTAGGAGACATCCTATGCAGGAATGTGGATTAGCGTTCCATAAGGAGTAGGAGACATCCAACGCAGGAATGTGAGTTAGCGTTCCATAAGGCGTAGGAGACATCCTATGCAGGAATGTGGATTAGCGTTCCATAAGGAGTAGGAGACGTCCTATGCAGGAGTGCGGGTTACCGTTCCAGAATGCGTAGGAGAAATCCAACGCAGGAACACGGTTAATATTCCGTAAGGCGTATGCAGGAATAAGAAAGCCTTCCATAAATCGAGATAGGAAAATCTTGTAGGTAAAGGCGTATACCCGGCTGCTAGAGTCCATTTGGTATACAGGTATACATTCAGAATTGTTCCGTAAGGCATAGGAGACGTCATATGTGGGAACGCGGTTGTATTATTCTGGTATCTGACCCAATTTCTGAAAACCGGTATTTGATGCTGTACTTGAGTAATTAATGAAAGGCGAACTGTTTTTATTTCTATCGTGCTGCTAATTAGTATTTGTGTCCCTGGTGTATGCTTTTATCTTTGTTTTCAAAATTATGAGCAAATGTGCGAAATGTGTCTATATTGTGGCTTGTTATAGTGATGATTTTGGTCCTGTGATTTTGGTATTGGTGACAGGCTGTTATAACTGTTATTAATTGTTGTTTGATAGAATTTAGTCTCTGTTTCTGTCTCAAGTGTTGTAACTGTGTGGAGTGTGTCTGTGGGATCCCCTGTGTGCGTGTGTGAATGCTGAAAGGAGGAGGCACAAAAGCACAAAATTTAATCAGTTCTAAGTAAGGTTAAGTCTAATGGCTTTGTAATGGGGGTGCTTGAAGGTAGTTGAGATAGTTTTAGGTCCTTAGGACCTTAGTACAAAAAGTGTAAGTAAAATAAAATAGAGAAACAGGACCTGGGGATGGGCACAGTTAAACTGGCTGATGGGAGGAGGGATAGGATGATTGCTATGTTAATGAACCCATTAAGTTGGTGTAAACATCTACTGGGGAGTATCTGGACAGTATCCCCTGTGTGTGTGTGTGAATGCTGAAAGGAGGAGGCACAAAAGCACAAAATGTAATTAGTTCTAAGTAACATTAAGTTTGATGGCTTTGTAATGGAAAATAACTGATGTGCTTGAAGGTAGTTGACATATTTTTAGGTCCTTAGGACCTTAGTACAAAAAATGTAAGAAAAACAATAGGAAAACAGGACCTGGGGATGGGGAGTATCTGGGACTAGCAGATGTCCAGAATGGGCACAGTTAAACAGTTAAACTAACTGATAAGTAGGACAGGATGATTGCTGTGTTTGTGGTGTTAATGAACCCATTAAGCTGGTGTAGACGTCTACTGGGGAGTATCCGGGACTAGCAGATGTCCAGGATGGGAGCAGTTAAACTACCTGATAAGTAGAAGGACAGGATGATTGCTATGTCTGTAATGTTAATTAAGCTGGTGCTTCAAGGACTGCCAGCAGTTATGAAGATTGTTGGAAGAAGTTAATGACTCTCAAAGACCACCATCACATTTTTGTATGCATGCAGGAAACTTTCTGGAAAATGATGTAATTCATGTGTAGCCTCATGAATATGTATGTATGCCCAAGTGACTATATAAGGATGGCCTGTGTGGCAATACAGGGGCAACCGTTAGGAGGAGTTATCCCCCGTGTCTCTCGGCGCCGCAATAAAGAATACCTGCTTGTCAACTTGAAAACTTTGTTGGTGAGTTTGTTCCTGGAGTTTTCTCCGAATCAATACCCACAGCACGTCATGCCCAGTATATAAACTGGGGGCAATTACCTGGAAGGGTTAGATCACTGCTCAGGTCAGACTGGGTATCAGATGGCAGGTGGCAAGTCGTTGTATTCTCTTTCCTTGTTATTTCCCTTATCATTATTATTACTGGTGGTAGCAGTAGTGGTTTATATTATACCTTAGTTACTGGACTGTTCTTATCTCAACCTGTGGGAGTTATATTCTTTTGATTTTCCTCCCCATCCCTCCAGGAGCGTGGGGGCGGAAGAGCGGGGGGGGGGGGGGGGGGGTGAGTAGTCGGGCTTTGTATTAGAAACAGTAGTCAAGCACTGGAACAAGCTTCCTCGA
>CABHOG010000158.1:238537-250326 GCA_902168055.1 Aratinga solstitialis | reverse complement strand
CGATGTTTTGGTCTGACCAAGGACTTTCTGAGCCTCATGCTCTGCCAGGGAGGAGGGGAAGTTGGGAGGAAGCAGAGACAGGACACCTGACCCAAACTGACCAAAGAGGTTATTCCATACCACAGCACGTCATGCCCAGAGAGAAGAGATCCGGAAGGGTGAGGGTGCACTGCATGGTCGGGCTTGGTATCAGGTGGTGAGCAATTGTATTTTTTCCTTGTATTTCCCTTGTCATTATTATTGGTGGTAGCAGCAGTGGTCTTGTGTTATACTTTAGTTACTAAACTGTTCTTATCTCAACCTGTGGGAGTTGCATTCTTTGATTCTCCTCCCCATCCATCCGGGAGCAGGAGGAAGAAAGAGAAGGGAGTGAGTGAGAGGACGGGCTGCGTGATTTACAGCTTAAACCACGACACTTAGTTACTGGACTGTTTTTATCTCAACCCGTGGGAGTTGCATTCTTTTGATTCTTCTCCCCATTCCCCCCCCCCCCGAGTGGGGGGGAAGAAGGAGGGGGAAGTGAGTAAACGGGCTGGACTGAGTGATTTACGGCTTAAACCACGACAGCCTCCAAGTTGGAAAAAGTAAAAATGCAACTTGATTTTTCTTTCAGAATATTCTGTTTGGATCAAAACCCCAAGTAACGCTATGCATAAGGATAAACCATATGTACATGGTGAAGAAAAAAAAACCATAATGTGGCTTAATATCTTAGAAACTTTAAAATGATCAACATTTATTTCATTTGTGCTTTCCCTTGAATGTTTGAGTTTACATATATGATCTCTGAATTTACGCAAATCTTCAGACATTTAGAAACATTTGGAGAACACAATTTGAATATATAAAGACTTAATTCTGAATTCATTTAAGTCAGTTTTAGAGGAAACTTTTCTGGAGGAGTTTAGATGAGATCTGTAATGGCCAAGAAAGTTAACCTATAGACCTCCAATAAATGTACAAATCATAGGAATATATGATTTCATATATATTGATTAAAAAATATCTCAGATATCTAAAATTTCTCACTTTATGAAAAAGTTCATAAGAAGACAATGTTATGTCCTAAATGAGGTATGGAGGCTCATAGGGGATATGGGTCTGGAGAAGGGACATGATGGAGATTGGGAATGGCAGAAATAGAGCCTATGGATATTTGACTATCCCCATACTACTTGTGGTTTAAGCCCAGTGGGTAACTCAGAACCACGCAACTGATCGCTCAGTCTCCCCACTCCTTCCTCCCCCTGCTCCCGGAGGGATGGGGAGGAGAATCAAAAGAATGGAACTCCCATGGGTTGAGATAAGAACAGTCCAGTAACTAAGGTATAACACAAACTCACTACTGCTACCACCAGTAATAATAATGATAAGGGAAATAACAAGGGAAGAGAATACAACCACTCACCACCCACTGACCGATAGCCAGCCCAACCCAAGCAGCGATCTGGGCCTTCCAGGTAACTCCTCCTAGTTTATATACTGGGCATGATGTGCTGTGGTATGGAATACCTCTTTGGCTAGTTTGGGTCAGGTGTCCTGTCTCTGCTTCCTCCCGGCTTCCCCTCCTCCCTGGCAGAACATGAGACTCAAGAAAGTAATTGGTCAGAGAAAACATTACTTAGCAACAACTAATAACATTGGTGTTATCAGCGTTGTCCACAAGCTGAAAGTCAAAAACACAGCACTGCACCAGCTACCAAGAAGGAGAAAAATGACTGCTGCTGCTGAACCCAATACAGTATCCACCCCTTATTCCATACCATTCACGTCATGCTCAGATCCCACAGTTTTCAATATACCATCACTCTTGTCTCATATGTATATACATACGTCCACACACACACAAAGAGAGAGATATCATACCTTAGTGCATGGACCAATCCCTATAAAGTTGCAGAGTTCATCTGGTCCATGATGTCAGTCTCCATCATGTGTAACAGTCTTTCAGAGCAGGAAAGATGGTGTGCAATGTTGGATTGTTGCCTGCTGATGACACAGCGGAACTCTTCTGGTCACTGCTGAGCTCATCTGGTTTCGTCAAAGTTCATTCTTTGTTGGGATGATGGTTGGAGAGAAGTCAGAGCCAGTTGCTGGTGACCTGGAATTGGAGGGCTGTAAAAGTGCTACATAGCAGGCAACAGCATATAATTGAGTTCATTGGCTGTTTTCCCCTAAAATCAAATCCCCCTGAGGTACACATTGGACTTCCCCATTACCCACCAAGTATATCTGGGTCCCTGAGCAAAAGCAATCCCACGAGTGGGTTTGCCTTTACCTGAAGCAGGAATAACCCAGACTATCTTCCAAAGCAAATTCTTTATGTACACCACAGGAACTTTATCCCCTTCTACAGTATGTAAAAGTTCTGATGGGTCACGGACACCCCTGTTGGCAGATCCTCTGGTGTTGACCAACCAGGTGGCTTTTGGTAAATGTGTATCCCAATGTTTGAAAGTCCTACCACCCATTGTTCTCTGTGTATTTTTTAATAGCCCATTGTACCATTTTCCCAGAGGCTGGTGCATTGTAGGGGATGTGATATACCCACTCAGTGCTATGCTCCTTGGCTCAAGTGTCTATGAGGTTGTTCCGGAAATGAGTCCCGTGGTCTGATTCAATTCTCTCTGGGGCGCCGTGTCACCACAAAATCTATTACTCACGGCCCAGGATAATGTTCCAGGCAGTGGCGTGGGGCACAGGGTATATTTCCAGCCATCCGGTGGTTGCTTCCACCATGGTAAGCACATGGCACTTGCCTTGGCGGGATGGTGGGAGTGTGATATAGTCAACCGGCCAGGCCTCCCCATATTTGTACTTCAGCCATCGTCCTCCATACCAGAGAGGCATTAACTGCTTGGCCTGCTTAATTGCAGCGCATGTTTCACATGTGTGAATAACCTGGGCAATAGTGTCCATTGTTAAGTCCACCCCCTGATCATGAGCCCATCTGTATGTTGCATCTCTGCCCTGATGGTTTGAAGTGTCATGGGCCCACCGGGCTAAAAATAATTCACCCTTATGTTGCCAATCTAAGTCCATCTGAGCCACTTCAATTTTAGCAGCTTTATCCACTTGTTGGTTGTTCTGGTGTTCCTCAGTGGCCCGTCTCTTGGGTAAATGAGCATCTACATGGCGTACATTCACCAGCAGGTTCTGCACCCGGGCAGCGATATCTTCCTAGAAGGGCAGCAGCTCAGCTGGGTTTACCTCTGCATTGCCAGTTGCTCTGCTTCCATTGCTGCAACCACACCCACAGGGCATTTGCCACCATCCATGAGTCAGTATAGAGATAAAATACTGGCCACTTTTCTCCTTCAGCAATGTCCAAGGCCAGCTGGATGGCTTTCACCTGGGCAAACTGACTCGAATCACCCTCTCCTTCAGCAGTTCCTGCAACTTGTCATCGGGGACTGCATACAGCTGCCTTCCATCTACGATGCTTTCCCACAATATGGCAGGACCCATCAGTAAACAAGGCATATTGCTTCTCACTTTCTGACAGTTCATTATATGGTGGGGCCTGTTCAGCACGCATCACCTCCTCCTCCTCTGGTGACATTCCAAAATCTTTGCCCTCGGGCCAGGCCATGATGATTTCTAGAATTCCTGGATGACTGGCATTTCCTATTTGAGCTCATTGTGTAATTAGTGCAGCCCACTTACTCCATGGAGCATCAGTTGCATAATGTGTAGAGAAGATCCTGCCTTTGAACATCCAGCCCAGCATGGGCAACTGGGGTGCTATGAGGAGCTGTGCTCCAGTGCCAGTCACTTCCGAAGCAGCTTGAATCCCTTAATAGGCTGCCAGTATCTCTTTTTCAGTTGGGGTATAGCTGGCCTCAGATCCTCTGTATCCCCGACTCCAAAAGCTGAGGGGTTGGCCTTGAGTCTCACCTGGAGCTTTCTGCCAGAGGCTCCAGGTAGGATCATTCTCCCCAGCTGCAGTGTAGAGTACATTTTTTACATCTGGCCCAGTCCAGACTGGTCCAAGAGCTACTGCATAAACTTTTCTCTCGTTTGATTTTTTCGAAGGCTTGTTGTTGCTCAGGGCCACATTTAAAATCCTTCTGGGTCACGTGATAGAGAGGGCTTACAATCAAACTGTAATTCGGGATGTGCATCCTCCAGGACCCCACAACACCCAAAAAAGCTTGTGTTTCTTTCTTATTAGTTGGTGGAGACATTGCTGTTATCTTGTTGACCACATCTGTGGGGATCTGGCAACATTCATCTCGCAATTTTATTCCCAAAAATTGAATCTCCTGAGCAGGTCCCTTGACCTTACTGTGCTTTATGGCAAAACCTGCTTTTAGCAGGATTTGGATTATTTTCCTCCCTTTCTCAAAAACTACTTCTGCTGTATCACCCTACACGATAATGTCATCGATGTATTGCAGGTGTTCTGGAGCTTGCCCCTGTTCCAGTATAGTCTGGATCAGTCCATGGCAGATGGTCGGGCTGTGTTTCCACCCCTGGGGCAGTCGGTTCCAAGTGTACTGGATGCTCCTCCAAGGGAAGCAAACTGTGGCCTCCACTCTGCTGCCAGAGGAATTGAGAAAAATGCATTGGCAATATCAATTGTGGCATCCCCCTTGGCTGCCCTTGACTCCATACTGAAGTTCTTGTCCTTGACCTTTGTTTTCCAATTCACGCGCCCATTCCTCTAGAGCTGAGGTAGGTTTTCCATCCCAGTTTCTCATGTCTTCAAGTCAAAAAGACAGCACTGCAGCAGCTACTAAGAAGGAGAAAAATGACTGCTACTGCTGAACTCAGGACACTAGTGATGGTTTCAAATCTGGCAATGAAATGAATTAGGTGTTATCGTGCCAATAACTTGCCAGATCTATGCTGTTGAAAGCAAAGAAAATGATTTTTTCACATATAATAGAATATTTATGATTATCTCTTTTCTCAGAATGTTTTTGGTATGTAGAAATATACAGGCTTTTTGATCTTATGTTTTTCTTTTTGTGAATCATGTGATTATTAAAAGTAATACAATGAATAGGAATGCTGAAAGGAATTGGTCTCAAAGGCGTTTTATCCAGCTCCTAATGAGAATAAAACCATAGGAAGTTACAGATCATCTAGTATGTAAGAAACAGAACTGCAAAACTCATGAAATAGTCAGCTGTGATATTTCCAGAAAGCCAGCTGTCAGATTTAAAAAGCCACCAAAACTTCACTGTTTTCTGAGCTGGATCCACATGAATAACACAGTTACATTTTACATAGCATGTTCTTTTTGCACCTGGGAGATTGCATTTCCTTAGAGGATGATTTTATGTCATGCCTTGTACAAGGAAGAGGGATAGCTTTTTTCTCTTGTCCTCTTTTAAGTTTTTATTTTTATTTTTCAGTGGACTTAATTCTGCAAGCATGAATATGTTTTTGGTTTTTTTTTTTTTATATATTAAACTTAGAATCTAGTGCTCTGGCAGCAACTCGAGCCAAAATCAGTTTTTGCCTCAACTTGCCTAACTGACTTCATTTGAACTCTGAGAAGAAAATTGAGAGTTTGGCTCACAAGACATAGGATAGGTCTATCATTCTATGTCTTAGACATAGAATCATAGAATCATAGAATGGTTAGGGTTGGAAGGGACCTTAAATATTTCAGCCCCCCTGCCATGGGCAAGGACACCTTCCAGTAGACGAGGTTGCTCGAAGCCCCTTCCAACTCAGCTTTAAACACTTCCAGGGATGGAGCATCCACAACTTCTCTGGGCAACCTGTTCTAGCACCTCACCACCCTCACAGTGAAGAACTTCCTTATATCTAATCTAAATCTACCCTCTTTCAACTTGAAGCCATTCCCCCTTGTCCTGTCACTACATGCCCTCTCCAGATTTCTTGTAGGCCCCCTTTAGGTACTGAAAGGCTGCCATAAGGTCTCCCCAGAGCCTTCTCTTCTCCAGGCTGAACAAGCCCAACTCTCTCAGCCTGTCTCCACAGAAGAGAGGCTCCAGCCCTTGCATCATCTTCTTGGCCTTCCTCTGGACTCACTTGAGCAGGTCCACATCCCTCCTGTGTTTGGGGCCCCAGAGCTGAAACGCAATACTCCAGGTGGGGTCTCATGAGAGCAGAATAGAGGGGCAGGATCAGCTCCTTCAACTTGCTGGTCACTCCTCTTTTGACGCAGACCAGCATACAGTTGGCTTTCTAGGCTGCAAGCACACATTGCCAACTCATGTTTTACTTCTTATCAACAAACATTCCCAAGTCTTTCTCCTCAGGGTTGCTCTCAATCGAATCTCCACACAGTCTGTATCTGTGCTTGGGATTGCCCTGACCCAGGTGCAGGACCTTGCACTTGGCATTGTTGAACTGCATGAGGTTTGTGCAGGCCCACTTCTCGAGCCTGTCCAGGTCCCTCTGGATGGCATCCCTTCCCTCCAGCATATTGACAGCATCACACAGCTTGGTGTCTTCGGCAAACTTGCTGAAGGTGCACTCAGTCATAGAATCATAGACTCATAGAATAGTTAGGGCTGGAAAGGACATTAAGATCATCTAGTTCCAACCCCCCTGCCAGGGGCAGGGACACTGCGGGGGCTTACGGAACAACGCGGACAGCACGACAGACCAATATGATCAAAGGCTGACAGCTTTATTAGCTCTCACATGCAGCTTTTATAGAGTTCGGACAACAGAGCATTTACGATACAGCTGGCAAGATATAATTGACCAGTGTTTTGTTAGTAACAGCTTAACGATTAATTAACTGAGTAGCATACATTCCAAGGTTACAGTTATCAGTTCCTCCCTACATATCCTGACTTCGCAGTCTCTTCTGCCAACTCCCTCAAACTCTCTCACGTACGCGTTCTCTAGTAACCTTCAGCCAAGGCCTCAAAGCCTTTGGTTCACTACTTCACTAATGTCAAGTAACTGGATTGCTCACATGGCCATTCTCAGCCAAATGACTCTCCACAGGACACCTCACACTAAACCATATCACCCAAGGCTCTGTCCAACCTGGCCTTGAACACCACCAAGGATGGAGCATTCACAACTTCCCTGGGCAACCCATTCCAGCGCCTCACCACCCTTACAGTAAAGAACTTCTTCCTTATATCCAATCTAAACTTACCCTGTTTAAGTTTTAACCCATTACCCCTTGTCCTATCACTGTCCATGTCACCAACAAAGATGTTAAACAGGACTGGTCCTAATACTAAACCCTGAGGGATGTCACTGTTCTTCAGCCTGTGGAGTGCAATATGCAATTGCATAAACATTATTTAATATTGCAGATGCTTGTAGCTGTTGAATTTAGATAAAAGAGCATTCAAAATAAAGTTTGTAGCATCTCAGTCTGAAAAAAGTGTGCCAAACCATGACTGAGGAGATGTCTTCTAGAGGAATTGGAAGGTAGGCATGGATTCAAGAACTGAGCTAAAAATGAGATGCATATTCTGTTAAGAAACTTGTATCTTAGTATAACAAGAAAGTGTCTCTGTTCTTGATGAAGTAGGAAATTTGCCTTTTAATCGTACAGAAAAAATAGGATTTATTAGAATCTACAGGAAATATGTGAGTCTTATGGGTAAAGAAGTCTTGTGCTTTTTGAGAACAAGTATTTAACTAGTGAAAAAATAAATCTATCCCAAAAGGAAAAAGAGAGAAGATTCAGTATGGGCTTGAAATCCAACAGAGCTGATGCTGACTGCTAATATTCACTCATTGTCCCAATTTTGACTGACGGTGTGCCATTACCATGTCTCTGCACAGACTGGTTTTTTTTTTTTGCTCTGGGAACAAGGACTTGAAGCAAGAAGAGCCAGCACTAGCGCAAGATCTATCAATAAATCTTCCTAGTAATCAACATCCTTTTCATGGAAGAAGTCATAGTTATTAAGGCATCAGTACAAATGTAATTGCTATAAGCAATCCTCTTTACTTGAGCTGCCTTGTAACACTTGATTAATCAGATATATCCCTGGATTAACTACATGGGTCCAACCACAAAGTCTGGGTTTGATAATTATTACTTCTATTGCCTCCTAGCATGGCTGAGCCATTAGTGGTAACTTCAGGGATAATTTAAGTGATATGTGATGCACAAAAATGTGTGGCAAGGGGGATGTGGGGTATGATAGCCTCCAAGAAATCTTCTTATAGTTCAGAGAGTAAATGTACATACAGTAGATTGCTTATGTCACCAGCACATTATGTTGAGGGAGAAGTAGATGAATACAGTGATTATGATCATCTAAAGTCTGCAAATATGCGCTACCAAACCCATGCCAAGTGCAAGCCAGAACCATATATTCTGTTTCTGTATTTGCAAGCCTTTTTTTTTTTTTTTATGAGACTGCTTAGGTGAGTGTGGTGGATTGACCCTGGCCAGCAGCCAAGTACTCACACAGCTGCTATGAATTCCTATTGAATATCCTGCTTTACTGTCCTAGAAATGTGTGATGGATACTTTTCCATGCCGTTGCTGTAGAAGCAAATGATGCCACGTGTCCTGGTTTAAGGCTCTATAACTCACGCAGTCGCTCTTTCACTCACTCCCCCCTCTTTCTTCCCCCCGCTCCTGGAGGGATGGGAAGGAGAATCGAAAGAATGCAACTCCCACAGGTTGAGATAAGAACAGTTTAGTAACTAAAGTATAACACAAATCACTACTGCTACCACCAATAATAATAATGACAAGAGAAATACAAGGAAAGAATACAATTTCTCACCACCTAAAACCAAGCCCGACCAAGCAGTGCACCCCCACCCTTCCGGGTCTCTGCTCTCCTCTTTCCATGCAGGGCATGACGTGCTGTGGTATGGAATAACCTCTTTGGTCAGTTTGGGTCAGGTGTCCTGTCTCTGCTTCCTCCTGGCTTCCCCTCCTCCCTGGCAGAGCATGAAACTCAGAAAGTCCTTGGTCAGACCAAAACATTACCAAGCAGTAGCTGAAAACACTGGTGTTATCAGCGCTGTTCCCAAGCCGAAAGACAAAAACACAGCACTGCACCAGCTACCAAGAAGGAGAAAAATGACTGCTACTGCTGAACCCATGACACCATGGTAGAAGCAAATAATGACAAAACAGCCTCCTGTTAAGCAGAGAACAGCAAGGATGAAAGACTTAGAGGAGTGCCTCTAAGCGTATAGCCAAGAAAATTTACCCATTCGCTGTAAAGGAAGGGATTTGACCCTCCTACTAAAACTGTCTTAGTATAAAAAGACTGCATTATTTCCAAGAAAATGTGCATTTGTCTGCTTTCTTTTTGGTGCTATTAGCCTGACATTCAGAAATATTGGAGACCTAAGGACAATTTCTAGAAAAAATAAACAAGTTTTTTCCATGTGTTTGCACGCTATTTCTACAGAACACAGTCATATGCACTTGAAAAACGTGCCTTGTGTGCCATCTGAGGGACCAACAGTTTGTTAGGCTCTGCACTTCACTGGAAAAAATCTTCATTAGGACTCTTCATTAGGGACTGTAGTGATAGGACAAGGGGCAACGGGTTAAAACTTAAACAGGGGAGGTTTAGATTGGATATAAGGAAGAACTTTACTGTGAGGGTGGTGAGGCGCTAGAATGGGCTGCCCAGGGAAGGTATGACAGCTCCATCCCTGGCGGTGTTCAAGGCCAGGTTGGACAGAGCTTTGGGTGACATAGTTTAGTGTGAGGTGTCCCTGCCCCTGGCAGGGGGGTTGGAACTAGGTGATTTTAAGGTCCTTTCCAACCCTAACTGTTCTATGATTCTGTGATTCACCAAAAAATTAATCCTGGTAGCTTTCCTAGTAGAATTAGTCTTTTGAGGATTTGGGCGGTCAGTAATGACAAAACCAGCCTTGGCATTAGTATTCCACTTGATAAATTGCAGACATCTGGGTTTCACTTACATTTGTCAACAGGGACTTTCCAGAGAAGTACAAGGCATTTGAAAAATTGCTTCTGATTTTTCAAGCCAGTGGAGGAAGTACTTTTTCAAACAATGAGATTTCCCTCATGCGCCATTAAACTAGTTAGGGATAAAAGAAAGCAGGATAGAGGGAGGAGTATGCATGAGCCTATGGTTGAAATAGCCACATGCCAAATTATTTGCATTTTATTCCTGCAAGCCGTGTTTACAAGAATAAAATATGAATAATGATATATGCAAATACACACACAAACAAGCATCAAAACTTGTCACTAATCAAAATAAACCTCTCCTTAAAGAAAGTTGCTAGATGGGGCCTTATAAGGCAGAGAAATGTTTCCCTGGGCTGGACAAACCCCTGTGAAATGAGCCCAGATCTCACAGTGGAGTGGGAGGAACATCTTCCACTGCTCTTCTGCCATGCACCTACTTTTTGCAAATTGTCTTCTGGATTTTGGCTCTCAGCCATTTCACCCTTCAGGAATCATACAGCTTCCCATGTTAGGATGGGCCCATCTCCTCCATGTCTATTGTCTTGTTATAATGCCATCTCAAATGGAAGGTGGTTGTTTACCAGCTTTGTGGGAGAAGGAATTCTGTAGTGTGATGAGATTAGGGCATAAGGTAAGAAAGTTAATTTATGTATTTCATAGCTTATTTCTGAGAATGATAGGAGTTTATCAAATATGGAGATCTTTCCCAGTGACATAGTATGTTAGACCCTGATCTATTTAGTCTAGGTGATCTCTAGTACAAAAAAAATTTCACCAGATTCCCGCTGTTAATGGCCAGATGTATAAAAATCCTGAGGTAAGATCAGCAAGGTCCTTCTTCAGTTATTAGCAATGATGATGATTCAGCAGATCCCCTCCATCACATCTCAAATGGCAGTAACAATCCATCTTCTTCTGAGAGGGATCCTGATGCAGTCATCATTGGGATGAAAGATTCCCATGATCAAAAATCTCCAGTATTTTGGAATTGCCAAAAGTCGGCTCAAGCCAGACAACTGAAAGCACAAATATGTAGTTCAGTCATCAATTTTATTTTTTTTTTTTTTTTTTGGTGCAAGTGCTGGTGCTCCTTAGCAGTGCTAATAGAAAAATGATGTAAATTCCTGGGAGTAGAAGGGTGGAGTTAAAATTTATGCATGTCGTGGTTTAAGGCCAGACAGGAACTCAAAACCATGCAGCCACACGCTCACTTCCCCCCATTCTTTCCCACCCCCTGCACCTGGAGGGATGGGGAGGAGAACCAAAAGAATTCGATTCAGAAGCTATCAGGAAAACTGGCTACCCTCGATTTGGAGAAGGCTGAGGTTCTCAATGACTTCTTTGCCTCAGTCTTCACTGGCAAATGCTTTGATCACACCTCCCAGTTCTTGGAAGGCAGATGCACAGACTGTGAGAATGAAGACCTTAGGCCCTCTCTAGGAGAGGATCAGGTTCGAGATCATCTTAAGAACCTGAATGTGCACAAGTCCATGGGACCTGATGAAATACATCTGCAGGTCCTGAAGGAGCTGGTGAATGAAGCTCATAAGACACTGTCCATCATATTTAAAAAATCATGGCAGTCAGGTGAAGTTCCCGACGACTGGAAAAAGGGAAACATAGCCCCATTTTCAAGAAGGGGAAAATGGATGAGCTGGGGAACTACAGACCAGACAGTCTCACCTCTGTGCCTGGCAAAAATCTTGGAGCAGATTCTTCTGAAAAGGATGCTGTCATGGGTTCATCAGCAGTCATTTTTCTCCTTCTTGGAAGCTGGTGTAGCGCTGTGTTTTTGATTTTGGGCCTGGGAACAGTGCTGATAACACCAGTGTTTCGGTTACTGCTTAGTGATGTTTTGGTCTGGCCAAGGACTTTCTGAGTTTCATGCTCTGCCAGGGAGGAGGGGAGCCGGGAGGAA
>CABHOG010000158.1:186649-220203 GCA_902168055.1 Aratinga solstitialis | reverse complement strand
TACTAAACTGTTCTTATCTCAACCTGTGGGAGTTGCATTCTTTTCGATTCTCCTTCCCATCCCTCCGGGAGCGGGGGGAAGAAAAAGGGGGGAGTGGGTGAGCAAAAACTGCGTGGCTGACCGGACTTAAACCACGACAGTCACTGAACCCAAAACCATGCCAGCAACACCACTTCTACAGCCAATAATTGACTTACTGTATTAGTGCACTTCCCCTCACACACTTTTTCTTCACTGTCAGGATTGAGAAAAACAACACCTGGTCCCCTGTGCTCTTGAGTACTGCCCCCAGATCTCTGTAGTCACTTCTGAACCTGTCTGAGTTTCCCCTGGTAGTATCCTTTGTGCCCATATGGAAGAAAAGCAGGGGGTAGTATTCAGAGGACCAGACAAGCTTTGGCAGTCCCTCTACAACATTCTGGATCATGAGTCCCAGCAGGCATCAAACCTCTCTGGTTGATAGGTCACATCAGCAGATAGGTGCCTCTGTACCCCACATGAAGGATTGACCCATTATGAATTTTAGGAAAGCCAACTTCCAGCTATTAAGGAATTAGTCAATTGGGCCCCCTGGGAAACTGACCTCAGGGACAAGAGAGCAGAACAGACAATCTTTAAGGATGCTTTCCACAGAGCACGAGAGCTTGTGATCCCTAGGTGTAAGAAATTGAGAAAGGAAGGCAGTATTCCAGCATGGCTGAGTTGAGACCTGCTGGTCAAACTAAAGGGCAAGAAGGAAATGCACAGGCAGTGGAAGCAGAGACAGGTATCCTGGGAAGAGCATAGGGACACTGCCTGGTTGTGCAGAGATGGGGTCAGGAAGGCCAAGGCGCAGCTGGAGTTGAATTTGGCATGGGATGCAAAGAATAACAAGAAGGGCTTCTACAGGTATGTCAACCAGAAGAAGGTCAAAGAAAGTGTGCCCCCCCGATGAGCAAGGAGAAGGCTGAGGTACTCAACAACTTTTTTGACTCAGTCTTCACTGGCAGGATCTCTCCCTACACCTCTCAAGTGGATGAACTGCAAGGTAGGAACAGGGGGAGCAAATTCCCTTCCACTGTCAGTGAATCACAGAATCGTTAGGGTTGGAAGGGACCCCTGGAGGTCATCTAGTCAAACCCGCTCTACCAAGGCAGGGCCACCTAGAGCAGGTTACACAAGAACTTGTCCAGATGAGTTTGAATGTCTCCAGAGAGGGAGACTCCACAATCCCCCTGGGCAGCCTGCTCCAGTGCTCCGCCACCCTCAGTGTAAAGAAGTTCTTCCTCATGTTGAGGTGAAACTTCTTGTGTGTTAGTTTATGGTCACTGCTCCTCGTCCTGTCACTGGGCACCACTGAAAAAAGTCTGGCACCATCTTCTTGGCACCTGCCTTTGAGATATTTATATGCATTAATGACATCCCCTCTCAGTCTTCTCTAGATTAAACAGGCCCAGCTCCCACAATCTCTCCTCATAAGAGAGATGCTCCAGACCCCTGATCATCCTTGTGGCCCTCCGCTGGACCCTCTCCAGTAGCTCCTTGTCTTTCTTGTACTGAGGAGGCCAGAACTGGACACAGTACTCCAGATGGGGCCTCACTAGGGTTGAGTAGAGGGGGAGGATCACCTCCCTCAACCTGCTGGCCGCACTCCTCCCGATGCATCACAGGATACTGTTGTCCCTCCTGGCTGCAAGGGCACACTACTGGCGCATGGTCAACTTATCATCCACCAATATGCCCAGGTCCTTCTCAGCTGAACTGCTCTCTAGTAGGTCAGCCCCCAACCTGTACTGGTAATTGGGGGTTCTTCCTCCCCAGGTGCAGTACATGAGGTTTCTCTCTGCCCAGTTCTCCAGCCTATCAAGGTCCCACTGAATGGCAGCATAGCCTTCAGGTGTATCAGCCACTCCCCCATCTTTGTATCATCAGCAAACTTGCTGAGGGTACTCTCTAGCCCTTCATCCAGGTCCTTGATAAACAAGTTGCATAAGACCGGACCCAGTACTGATCCCTGGGGAACACCACTGACTACAGGTCTCCAACTGGATTCTACTCTGCCGATCATGACCCTCTGAGCTCCGCCATTCAGCCAGTTCTCAATCCACCTCACTGTCCGTTCATCTAACCCACATTTCCTAAGCTTACCTATGAGGATGTTATGGGAGACAGTGTCAAAAGCCTTGCTGAAGTCAAGGTAGATAACATTCACTGCTTTCCCCTTGTTGCCCCATCTTGCCATGTCATCATAAAAGGCTATTAGATTGTTGTCGTGGTTTAAGCCGTAAATCACGCAGTCGCTCTCTCACTCACTCCCCTCTCTTTCTTCTCCCCGCTCCCGGGTGGATGGGGAGGAGAATCAAAAGAATGCAATTCCCACAGGTTGAGATAAGAACAGTTTAGTAACTAAAGTATAACACAAAACCACTACTGCTACCACCAATAATAATAATGACAAGGCAAATACAAGGAAAGAATACAATAGCTCACCCCTTCTAATACAAAGCCTGACCACTCACTTCCCCCTCCTTCTTCCCCCCCACTCCGGGGGGGGGAATTGGGAGAAGAATCAAAAGAATGCAAAATTTACCCTTGTTGAATCCATGTTGACTACTCCTGATGACCTGTTCTTCTACATGCTTGGTGATGACTTCCAAAATGACCTGTTCCATCACCTTTCCAGGGATGGAGGTGAGACTGACTGGCCAGTAGTTTCCTGGGTCCTCATTCTTGCCCTCTTTGTAGATGGGAGTAACATTGGACTTCCTCCAATCATCAGGCACCTCTTCTGTTCTCCATGATTTTTCAGAAGTGATGGAAAGCGGCAGAGCAACAACATCTGCCAGCTCCCTCAGTACACTTGGGTGCATCTGTTCTGCTGACAGGCAGGGTACGCCACAAAGTGACCACACACTAGCTGTATAATATGCAGAGTTTATTAAACAAGCACACTAAAGCCAATAAACACACTAAAGCAAGCACACTTATGTGAATTAGGTATATATATATATATAGTGAATAAGTACAATAAAGCAAATCAGAGATATAGGTATATAAGTAAAGTACCAGAGAGAGTTAGCAATGCATTAAATCATTACCATATAGAAAGAACAGAGATTAAGAAGAAATACATCACCAATTACCACTGAATCATCATCCAGGCCCACATTTCCAGCTGGGAAACCCTGTTGCAGCTGATGCCAGGAGTCTCAGGTAATTGGGAAAATTCCTACATGGTGAGTCCACCCATAGGTGAGGCTTCTCTCATGGCCACAAGATGGTTTCGCTTTTATACCCTTATCAAAACAACTGGCTTTATGCCACATCTCTAATTGTTTACTTGTGCAGTTTTCAATGATCTCACCATTGTCCACTCTGAGAGCATTGCCCAGGCACCCTAGTGCAGAAAAGTACGAAGGTCATAGAACAGCTGCACACCTATATTTTCCTGCCTTTTTCCAACAAGAAGTCATGATGAACATCAACACATATAGTCTGCCAAATACACTGTGGCAAACAACATCCTTTGCTATATCTCTCAGTCATGAGAGGGAATCAACTCTTAGCTATCTTCCCATCCATTACAGCATCCCATCAAGGCCCATGGATTTATGTGTGTTAAGTCTGTCTAGCCTATCCCTAACCCAACTCTTTATGACCGGGGGAAGCTTTCCTTTCTCCAGCCTTCATCTCTAGCCTCTGAGGTTTGGGACTCCCGAGGGCCATTCTTAGGGGTAAAGACTGACACAAAGAAGTCATTCAGTAGTTCCGCCTTCTCTGTGTCTTCTGTTACCAGGACACCAATCTGATTCAGCAGCGGCCCCACAGTTTCCCTAATCTTCCTTTTGCTGCTGATATACTTGTAGAAGCCCTTCTTTTTGTCCTTTATGTCCTTTGCCAGATTCAGTTCTAAGTGGGCCTTGGCCTTCCTTGTCTCATCCTGCATACCCTGATGATGTTCCTATAGTCCTCCCACTTGGCCTGGCCCTTTTTCCACCTCCATAAATTTCCTTCTTTAGCTTAAGATCTGCTAGGAGCTCCCTGCTCATTCATGCAGGTCTCCTGCCCCTTTGCCTGATTTCTTCATCATGGGAATACACTGATCTTAGGAATGGGGGAAGTGGTGCTTAAATACTGACTAACTTTCTTGGACTCCCTTCTTTTCTAGAGCCCTATCCCATGGGATTCCTCTAAGTAGGTCTTTGAAGAGGCTGAAGTTAGCTGTCCGGAAGTTTAGGGTTCTAGTCCTCCTTACTGTTTTGCTTCCCTCACACAGGATCTTGAGTTCCACCATCTCATGATCACTACAGCCAAGGCTGCCCCCAACCTTTATTTCATCAACCAGTCCTTCCTGGCTTGTAAGTACAAGGTCCAGCAACACACCTTTCCTCATTGGCTCCTCCACCACTTGTAACAAAAAGTTATCTTAAGTGATAGGCAGGAATTTCCTGGACTGTGTGCACTGGACCGTGTTATCCCTCCAATAAATATCTGGGTGATTGAAGGCCCCCAGGAGTACAATGGCCTGTGACCACAAGGCTACTTCCAGCTGCCCATAGGTCTCATCGAGTTCCTCCTCCCCCTGATCAGGTGGCCTATAGTAAACACTCACAACAGTGTATCCCATATTAGCCAGTCCCTTAATTCTCACCCTTAAACCCTACTTATTCATCTGTCCCTGCGTAGAGCTTGATACATTTCAGTTGCCCTTTCACATAAAGAGCAGCTCCACTGCCTCACCTCTCTAACCCGTCCTTTCTAAAAAATACAGAGCCGTCTACGGCAACATTCCAGTCCTGTCAGCTATCCCACCATGTCTCAGTAACTGTGATGAGATTGTGACCCTGAGACTCCACATAGATTTCCAGTTCATCCTGTTTATTTATTTCCCATGCTACACATGTTTGTATACAGGCACTTTAAAGAAGTAATTTCACATCTAGGTTCCCTAGAAGGGGTGAATTAACAGGGGAGAGCATGAACGCAATCCCCCACTACCACAAATTATGCAGTTAAGTTTCCCACATTTTGGGAAATTGCAGGGGTCAGCACATTCGGAATGCAAGGGATGGGCCTCCCCTTGGGAAAGCAACCTGCCTGATCATGTTGTCTCCCCTGCCACATTTGTGACCATTTGAGGAAGCTGAACATACACATATCTATGGGACCTGATGAGATCCATCCCGGAGTCCTGAGGGAATTGACTGATGCAGTTGCCAAGCCACTCTCCATGATATTTGAGAAATTATGGTGATCAGGCGAGGCCCCTGGGTAGAAAGGAGGACCTTGAGAACCCTGGGAACTACCAACCTGTCAGCCTTACCTGTGTGACTGGGAAGATCATGGAACAGATCCTTCTAGGATCCATGCTAAGGCACATAGTAGAGAGGGAGGTGATTTGAGACAGCCAGCAAGGCTTCACCAAGGACAAGTCCTGCCTGACAAACCTAGTGACCTTCTATGATGGAGTTACTACATCAGCAAAGGAAGGACTACAGATGTTGTCTATATGGCCTTCTGTAAAGCCTTTAACATGGTCCCCCACAACATACTTCTCTCTAAATTGGAGAGAAATGGATTTGATGCGTGGACTGTTTGGTGGATGAGGAATTGGCTGGAGGGTCACATCCAGAGGGTAGTGGTTGACACACCTGAGGGACAGGAATCTATCCAGCTATCCAGTGGGACTTGGACAGGCTCGAGAGGTGGGCCCATGTGAACCTCATGAGGTTCAATGGGTTCAAGTGCAGGCTGGGGGGTGAAGGGATTGACAGTACCCGTGAGGAGAAGGACTTGTGGGTACTGGTGGATGAGAGATTGGATATGAGCTGGCAATGTGCGCTTACAGCCCAGAAGGCCAATCGTATCATGGCCAACAGGTCGAGGAAGGTGATTCTGCGCCTCTGCTCTGGTGAGAGCCCACCTGGAGTACTGCGTCCAGCTCTGGAGTCCTCAGTACAGGATCTTTCCTGTTGGAAAGATCCAGATGAACCTGTTGGAGAAGGTCCAGAGGAGGGTCACAAAAATGATCAGAGGAGGAATGGCTGAGTCAGGGTTGTTCAGACAGGAGAAGAGAAGACTCCAGGGAGACCTTATTGCGGCCTTTCAGTTCTTAAAGGGGCCTATAAGAAAGATGAGATAAAACTTTTTAGTAGGGCCTGTTGCGATATGACAAGGGGTAATGGCTTTAAACTAAAAGAAGGGAGATTCAGACTGGATGTAAGGAAGAAATTATTTATAATGAGGGTGGTAAAACACTGGAATGGGTTGCCCAGAGGGGTGGTAGATGCACTATCCTTGGAGACATTCAAGGCCAAGCTGGATGTGGTTCTGGGCAACCTGATCTAATTGAAGATGTCCCTGGTCATTGCAAAGGGGTTGGACTAAATGACCTTTGATGTCGCTTTCAACTCAAACTATTGTATGTTTCTATGATTCCATGATAACTTGCCACTATTTCCTGGTGTTCTTGCATGGTTTAGGGTTAGTAGACCAGGTCCTTTGCTTGTAGGCACATGTGGGTCCTCTTCAACACTGAGGGCGCTGAAACTATTTTTCAATTGCAAGGCCTTAGGTGGGGCAGGAGGCTTCCTTTTGGTGCCAGAAGTCACCAGCTTCCATCATAGAATCATAGAATGGCTAGGGTTGGAATGGACCTTTTCTAGGGTTTGAACTTACTATTTTACTAGGGCTGTACACTGGCTGCATCTCTGCTGCAAATGGGGTGTGAGGCTATTCAAGGTACTCTATCTCAGAGAAAATCCTATCTTCCTTCTCCATCTTCTCTAATGCTGTGCAGCCTGCTCACTTCCTCCCATGGATTGTAGTTCCTTGGAACAGAGCACAGGGGAGAAATATGGATATATGTTGTGGTTTAAACCCAACCAGCAACTAGAGTATGACACAGCTGCTTGCTCCCCTTCCCCCCTCCCTTTGTGGGATGGAGAGGAGAATCAAAAGAATATAAAAGCCGCAGGTTAAGATAAGAACAGCTTACTAACAAAAATAAAGTACAATATAATCCTAATCCTAATACTATTTCTAATAAGGGGAATAACAAGGAGAGAGATATGAAACTAAAGGGGAAAGAAAAAAAATCCTCAAACAATAAACAACAGTGATGCGTATTAAATTTGCTCACCCCCCAATGACTGATATCCAGCCCGTCCTCTAGCAGCAATTGGTCCCTTCTGGGTAACTCCCCCCAGCTTATATACAGGGCATGACACACTGTGGTATGGAAAGCCCCTTTGGTTAGTTTGAGTAAGGTGTCCTGTCTCTGCTCCCTCCCAGCTTCCTGTGCCCCTCCTCTCTGGCAGAGCATGAGAGACTGAAATGTCCTTGACCAGGGTAAGCATTACTTAACAACAACTAAAACATTCGTGTGTTATCAGCATTATCATATAATCATAGAACAGTTAGGGTTGGAAAGGACCTTAAGATCATCTAGTTCCAACCACCCTGCCATGGGCAGGGACGCCTCACCCTAGACCATGTCACCCAAGGCTCTATCCAACCTGGCCTTGAACACTGCCAGGGATGGAGCATTCACAACTTCCTTGGGCAACCTGTTTCAGTGCCTCACCACCCTCACAGAAAAGAACTTCTTCCTTATATCTAGCATAAACTTCCCCTGTTTAAGTTTGAACCCCTTACCCCTTGTCCTTTTGGTACAGTCCCTCATGAAGAGTCCTTCTCTGGCATCCTTGTAGGCCCCCTTCAGATACTGGAAGGCTGCTCTGAGGTCTCCATGCAGCCTTCTCTTCTCCAGGCTGAACAGCCCCAATTTTCTTAGTCTGTCTTCATACAGAAGGTTCTCCAGTCCCCTTATCATCCTTGTGGCTCTCCTCTGGACTTGCTCCAACAGCTCCATGTCCTTTTTATGTTGAGGACACCAGAACTGCACACAGTATTCCAAGTGGGGTCTCATGAGAGCAGAATAGAAGGGCAGGATCACCTCCTTCTCAGACTAAAGCCAAAATACAGCACTGCACCAACTTCTAGGAAGAAAATTAACTCTATTCCAGCCCAAGCAAGGACACCATGATTTATGGTAATATCTATGAAGGCTGCCATACATCTGTGCTAGTTATCACCATAAAATTAAAAAGTTTCTAATTGGTTTTGTCCATCTTAGCCTGTGTATGAGTGTGTCGTGGTTTAAGCCTCTCAGCCACGCAGTTTGCTCACTCACTCCCCCCTCTTTCTTCCCCCTGCTCCCAGAGGGATGGGAAGGAGAATCGAAAGAATGCAACTCCCACAGGTTGAGATAAGAACAGTCCAGTAACTAAGGTATAACACAAATCACTACTGCTACCACCAATAATAATAATGACCAGAGAAATACAAGGAAAGAGAATACAACTGCTCAGAACCTGATACCAAGCCTGACCCCGCACCGAACCCCCACCCTTCTGGGTCTCTGCCCTCCGTTTTTACATCCTGGGCATGACGTGCTGTGGTATGGAATACCTCTTTGGTCAGTTTGGGTCAGGTGTCCCGTTTCTGCTTCCTCCCGGCTTCCCCTCCTCCCTGGCAGAGTGTGAGGCTCAGAAAGTCCTTGGTCAGACCAAAACATTACCAAGCAGTAACTGAAAACACTGGTGTTATCAGCGCTGTTCCCAGGCCCAAAATCAAAAACACAGCGCTGCACCAGCTACCAAGAAGGAGAAAAATGACTGCCACTGCTGAACTCAGGACAGAGTGTAACAATCTTGTTTGCCATTTTTGCTCTACTGACATTGTATGTTAGAACCTGAATGAAGTTCATTCATAATTTTCTGCCACTCTTGTTTGCTGTGGTATGCATGTGTGCTGCCATTCATAGAGGGTTCACATCTCTCCAGACATTGCATCTGTGTGCTTTGGGAAATACGTCTCCTGATGGGCAGATGACCATCAGCTACTTCTCCAGAAATCATGAGCTGTGGGGGGGCCTTTGTCAATTGAATATTTCCTAGTGTTTTCCTCTTTCTTGGAAACTGGTAGAAAATGCTCCAATATCTTTGAACCATTTATTCCCTTTCCTTCTTTTTCTCCCTCTTTCTGTCTTTCATTTCCATGTCTCAAAAGGCTGTAACTGCGTTAATTATGGTGTGATATATCACCCAGTAAACTTCTATGCCTTTTGCTGTGTTTGGGCAGCTCTTGTTCCTTTGTGACAGCTGCTTGGCTCAGCACACTGTAATTATCAACTCAAAACCAAGATGGTTTTAGGTCCTGAAAGCCTGATAGCAGAGACTGAACTTGTCTTCAGGCTACAGCTTTATAAGGTCCTGTTTGTTTGTTGTTTGGTTGTGTTTTCACTGTTAGTACTCAGGCTCTGACAGTTCATTAGAATGCTGGATACTGTAGGAAGATGTCATTACCCTAAAGGAGTATTAGGTCTTTGTTATTCCTTAGCTGCTGACATGACATACAGAGTTGACTTTTGATTAATGCATCTGTGTTTGTTCTTTGCTAAAATAAAGTTTTATTTACTTGTGGAAGGGGATTTATACATGTCAGTGAAAATTTACAAAGCCCTGCTCAGATCCCAAATTTTTCAATGTACCATCGCTTTTTGTCTCATATATATACACAAACACAGAGAGAGAGAGAGATATCATTCCTTAGTCCATGGACCATCCCTATAAAGTTTGCATTTATAGTGCAGTGCTGTGTTTTCTACTTTAGCCTGAGAACAACACTGATAACACACCAACGTTTTTAGTTGTTGGCAAGTCATGCTTACTCTGAGCAATGACTTTTCAGTCTCATGCTCTGCCAGTGAGGAGGGGCATGGGAAGCTGGGAGGAAGCAGAGACAGGACACCTGACCCAAACTAGCCAAATGGGTATTCCATACTAACAGCATGTCATACCCAGTATATAAACTGGGGGGAGTTACCCGGAAAGACAGATCTTTTCCTTTTCCCCTCTTAGTTTTGTATTCTCTCCCCTTGTTATTTCCCTTATCATTATTATTTTTGCTGTTGTACCTAAGAGTATCAGCATGTAATGCCTTACTTGCAGCCAGTATTTGATGTTTTAACATTTATTGGCTTTGAGGCCTGGGCTGAGGTTCTTGTTTTGCTGTACTTCATGGTAATGACTTGTAAAAAAATAGGCTCGTTGATCATGAAACTGATCTGGCTTGCATTCCCGGTGTGGTCATCACCTCTATACTATGGGAGGCATGCAATGGGAATTTTAAACAATTACACATCTTTTTTCTTCCTTCCTTCAGGGGGTCAACCGATGGAGGAGATACTCCCACACACCCTCCACTCCCTCACCAGGCTATTTAAAGTAGGAGTAGATTCTGGAAACGTTAAAGATCTTGAATATCCTTTCAATGCCCTTGAAAGCACCCTGCTCCTTTTGCTGGGAATTAGTTTTTTGCTACATATGCTCTTTATGTTTTGCCTATGGCGTGAGCATCCTGAGAATGCCAGATCTTATCCGATATTAGAAGCTAAGCAGGGTCCAGCTTGAGTCTTTTCTAAGATTAAATGATTATTTAAGAATACCGCCAAGAGATCTTCCCCGAGGCTGGACAGTCGTGATTTGTGGGATCATATGGTGTTGCGTTAAATGGAGAGGGGGGAACAAACCCCTGGTTTTATATAAAGAGAGCCAGGAACAGCCCCAATACACAACTATCAGTCCGAGCGTGTCTGATATCGGATTCACTGACAATAACTGTCAGTCCGAGCACGTCTGGTATTGGATTCACTGATAATTCACCACAGGGACAGCTCCTATATGCAACTATCAGTCCGAGCGCGACTGGTATCGGATTCACTGATAATGCACCACACTATGCTCACAGTTATACTGAATTTATTAATGCAACAGGTACAGGTTCTTATGGATTGCCGGTGATAAATACTGTCTGCGAAAGCACGTGCATATAATAGTTACATGAATACAAGCGCTTGATAAAGTTGACACAGCATAGCTCTAGAATATACAGGTGACAATAAGAGTGACTCCATAGAGATTCTAACTTTTCCTAGGAAGGCACTGGATACAGTGCAAGTCTTACCCACAGGCGTCCCTATGGGGGGGGAAGAGAGGTCCAGCCCGTCGACCGGTCCCAGGAGTCGGTTGATATTATCTTCCGTGACTCGTCCACGATGGTATCTTCCCCAAAATCCCCCTTTCTCTTGGGCTATTTTATATTATTTTTACCTTCAAGGTGGAGCTTGAGTGACTCTAGTCATACATACCTTTATTACCATTGGTGAAAATTTCTCTCACCTCGATTTAAAGGTATATGAGACTAAAAATTCAGAGCGCATGCTCAGAGAGAGGTGGTCTTATTTCGGAGGGGGGTCGCACTGGAGAGGGGTGTGTATTTTAGTATTATAATGAAGCAAAGTTCACACTAGGACGGTATTTTGTCAAAAAGATGACAGGCCGCTGGCTCAGGGTAGCAAGTATGCAGCTTATCAGTTTCTTGTACCACCTAGTTCCCGTTTTATCTGCTGAAGTTAGGACAGAGCATAACCGCAAGATCTCCACCTCGCTCTATCCTCCGCCTGTTACGGGAACCGCTGTGGAGTGCACATTCCTGGCATACCAGGTACTGCTGCATCTTAGCCCGAGAGGCCTTGAAAGCCCGTTTCTCTCTTATGTGTGGACAATGCTGCTTTTTGAATATAGATTTAATTCCCAATTATCCCAAATTTCCTAATTATTCCACATATGGGCAAGTACCTAGGCCAGCTGGCCCCTCCAGTGCTTTGGAATTTCACTCCTGGACAAATGCAAAATCCAGAAATATTAGCAGAACACTTAGACGAGGTGTGCTGTCGTCCTGGCAATACCAGAGAGGGACAGCTTACAGCAATGTGCTTGGGTTTGGCCTAGACCTACAGAGCCCTGTTCTGTAAGGAGCAGGAAAAAAATGTCTCTGGATTTGATGGCAAATCAACAGACAACGCAACTTGTCCAACTCCAAGAACAGCAGCTACACCCACTCCAGGGAGAAACACAGCAGCTACTCAAACCCCGATAACAGACACTGAAGCCACTCCAACCCCAGTGACAGACACTGCAGATGCTCCAACTACAGTGAAAGACATTGCAGCTGAATCAAAGGATCAATCCATGCCAGTATATGTCACCCCTATAAGGAAGAAGAAAAGCAAATGAAGGCACGAAAACTAACTCGTGCAGTAAAGGAAGTTGACTCAATGCATGAACTAGAGGGGGAGACATCTGAACAAGAGGAATTGCTACAGGAATCAGAGAAAAAGGTAACTTCTTGATCCCTGACCTTGACTGAGCTGCGGAATATGCAAACAGATTTCAGCCATCTTCCAGGGGAGCACATCGTCACCTGGTTGCTCCGATGCTTGGACAACGGGGTCGATGGTCACAAACTAGAAGGTAGGGAAGCCAAGCAGATGGGATCACTTGCTAAGGAAGGGGGAACTGACAAAGTGATTGCAAAAAAGAAACGAGTCCTCAGCCTCTGGATGTGGCTTTCGGCAGCTGTGAAAGAAAGGTTTCCCTACAAGGACGATGTTATGTCTTGCTCAGACAGGTGGACCATAACAGAGGCAGGCATCCAGTCCCTGAGGGAATCAGTCATTCTAGAGATGATTTATCGTAGGCTGGATGCCGGGAATGCACCCATAAATCCAGATGAAGCTGAATGTACAAGACTCATGTGGCAGAAGTTTACATAGAATGTACCATCATCATATGCCCACTCATTGGCATCAATGACCTGGAGCGAGGCAGCACCAGCAACAGTGAATGAAGTGAGTCATCAGCTCGGGGAGTTTGAAGACAATCTCACCCCTTCCATGATTTCAGCTGTGGAAAAACTGTCCCAGGAGGTCAAACAATTGAAAGACGATCTATCCAGCTCCCCACGTGTACCAACCCGCATCTCAGCTATTAACAGAAGGCATCCTATTGCCCGAGAAGGAAGACATAGGAGGTACATGCCACAGGCTACCCTATGGTTTTATCTGTGGGATGAGGGAGAAGACATGAGAAAGTGGGATGGAAAACTGCGGCATCTGTAAAGAAAAAGGCTAAGTACACACACATACACACATTGCTTTCACAACTAGTTCTCCTTTATTCACTCAAGCATGGTACTATATAGCATACAGATATGGGTCTGAGCCACGAAGCCAAACAGCAACTATATCACTCCAGTGACTGTTTTCAGGCACTATAAATTCCATTCTATAAACAATCACTTCCCAGGCTGCTTCCCAGCCCAACCTTGCACCCAAACACTTCCTGGCTTACTCAAGACCCAGGTGCACTATCAGTAATTCTTCTTCTTCTTCTTTAATAATCCACATAGCGGGAACAGGATGGCTTGAAGTTCTCACAGAAAACCTACTTCAATCCTGGAGGAAAGGGTGTGTGAATTGAAGAGGAAAAGAACAGTCAAGAATGATCCTCCAAAGAAAGTTGCTGCTACAGTCATTGCTGAGCACCTTCCCAGATAGAGCAGAAGAGCTGATTTTACTCCAGCTACTGTAACAAGGAGTTCTAGTCCCTTTGTACAAGATGTAAGTGGAGAGTCTCATGATTGCTATTAGAGGGGCCCCGTCTCCAGCCAGCTGGAGGAGAGGGACAATCGGGTTTACTGGACTGTGTGGATAAGATGGCCTGGCACATCAGTCCCACAGGAGTATAAGGCTCTAGTAGATACTGTTGCAGTGTACACTGATGCCATCAAGCTATCAAGGGGTGGAACCTATTTGTACTCCTGGAGTGACAGGAAGATTCCCAGAGTTGACTGTACTGGAGGCTGAAATCAGCCTGACTGGGAGGGAATGGCAAGAGTACCCTATTGTAATTGGTCCAGACGCTCCATGCATCCTTGGCATAGATTATCTCAGAAGAGAAGGCCCAGAAGTGAATCTATGGGCTTTCAGTAAAGCTGCCTTGGTGAAGAAGGAAATTAAGTAGCTGTCCACCTTGCCTGGTCTCTCAGAGCACCCTTCTGTTGAGGGGTTGATGAAGGTCGAAGAACAACAAGGGCCAATCCTGACCACAACAGTGCACTGGTGGCAATATTGCACTAACAGAGACTCACAGATTCCCATCGATCAGCTGATCCGTAGACTGGAGATGCAAGCAGTGACCAGCAGGACCCGCTCACCCTTTAATAGCCCCATGTGGCCAGTGTAAAAGTCTAACGGAGAGTGGAGACTAACAGTAGACTATCGTGGCATGAATGAAGTCACAACACCATTGAGTGCTGCCATACCAGACATGCTAGAACTTCAGTACAAACTGGAGACAAAGGCAGGCAAGTGGGATGCCACAACTGATATTGCCAATGCATTTTACTCAATTCCTTTGGCAGCAGAGTGCAGAACACAGTCCACTTTTCCTTGGAGGGCTGTCCAGTACACTTGGAACCAACTGCCCCAGGGGTGGAAACACAGCCCTACCATCTGACATGGACTGATCCAGACTGCTCTGGAACAGAGGCAAGATCCAGAACACCTGCAATACATTGATGACACTATCGTGTGGGATGATACAGAGGAAGAAGTTTTTGAGAAAGGGAGGAAAATAATCAAATCCTTTTGAAGGCCAGTTTTGCCATAAAACAGAGTAAGATCAAGGAACCTGCACAGGAGATTCAATTTTTGGGAATAAAATGGCAAGATGGATGTTGCCAGATCCCCACAGATGTGATCAACAAGATAACAGCAATGTCTCCACCAACTAATAAGAAAGAAACACAAGCGTTCTTGGGTGTTTTTGGGGTTCTGGAGAATGTACATCCCAAATTACAGTTTGATTGTAAGCCCTCTCTATCATGTAACCCGGAAGAAGAATGATTTTAAATGGGGCCCTGAGCAACATCAAGCTTTTGAGCAAATTAAACAAGGGATAGTTCATGCAGTGGCCCTTGGACCAGTCCAGATGGGGCAAGATGTGAAAGATGTGCTCTACATGGCAGCCGGAGAGAATGGTCCTACATGGATGCTTTGAAAGAAAGCTCCAGGGGAGACTCAAGGTCAACCCCTCAGCTTTTGGAGTCGGGGATACAGAGGATCCAAGGCCTGCTATACCCCAACTGAAAAAAGATACTGGCAGCCTATGAGAGGGCTCGAGCTGCTTCAGAAATGATTGTCATTGAAGCACAGCTTCTCCTGGCACCCCAGTTGCCTGTGCTGGGACAGATGTTCAAAAGCAGGATCTCCTCTACACATCATGCAACCCATGCTACATGGAGTAAGTGGGCTGCACTAATTGCACAACGAGCTCGAATAGGAAATCCCAGTCGTCCAGGAATTCTAGAAGTCATCATGGACTGGCCAGAGGGCGAAGATTTTGGAATGTCACCAGAGGAGGAGATGATGCGTGCTGAAGAGGCCCCACCATAGAATAAAAGGTCAGAAAGGGAAAAGCAGTATGCATTGTTTACTGATGGGTCCTGTCGCATTGTGGGAAAGCATCAGAGATGGAAGGCAGCTGTATGGAGTCCCCGATGACAAGCTGCAGGAACTGCTGAAGGAGAGGGTGAATCGAGTCAGTTTGCCAAGGTGAAAGCCATCCAGCTGGCCTTGGACATTGCCATATAAGAAAGATGGCCTGTACTTTATCTCTATACTGACTCATGGATGGTGGCAAATGCCCTGTGGGGATGTTTGCAGCAATGGAAGCAGAGCAACTGGCAATGTAGAGGTAAACCCATCTGGGCTGTTGCACTGTGGCATGGTATCACTGCCCGGGTGCAGAACGTGGTTGTGAAGGTACGCCAGCAAGCTGACTTGCAGGAAGAGTTGCAGTCTGTATTTCAAGAAAACACCTGGCTAACTTTGTTGATGGAGGGTAAAGTTCCAAAAGATCTGCATTTTCTTGAAGAGGTGAAAAAAAAGGCATCTGACTTAAAAGAAGAACTTGAAAAAGCACTGAAAGAGAATGTACTTTTACAAAAACAAGTAAATGAGCTATCAGAATTTCAGTCTCTACTATATACTGTTGAGATACAACAGGAAGAGGTTCTTGAGAAATGTGAGGTGCTACGCTTATTAAAATTGGAAAGAGAAAAGCTGCATTATGATGTAGTTGATAATGAAATTAGGCTTAAACATATGACTGAAGAAATTGGAAAATCAAAAGATGATCTAGCAGCTGCACAACTTTATATATAAAGTCTGATCAGAATATGTAGCACTTAAACAGTGCCATGAAGAATTAGAGCAAAAATAGGTAGCGGCATCATAAAACAATAAATACATGAAGTTCCAAATAGATACTCTAAAGAAGTGTGATAGTCTAAAGCAACTTTGGATGAAGTGAAATTAGAGCTCTCTAGCAAAATGAAACAACTGGAAGAAAAGACAGCAGAGCACAAACAACTTCTTGAGGTAAAAGAAGATTTTACTCAGACTCAGCAGGAGTTGAATGAAATGGTGCAATTAAAAGAGCAAGAAAAGATTATGGAGTTGAAACTGGAAGCTAAGGATTCAGAGATCCAGGCAGTTCTTCAGCAGCTTACTGAATGTCAGGAACAAATAAAAGTTCTAACCCAGGAAAGAGATGACCTGAAGCAAAAAGAGGAGTCGCACCAAGCTGAGGCACACCAATTCAAAGAGTATACCAAGGACACTGTTTCATAGAATCGTAGAACAGTTAGGGTAAGAAAGGACCTTAAGAACATCTAGTTCCAACCCCCCTGCCAGGGGCGGGGACACCTCCCACTAAACCATGCCACCCAAGGCTCTGTCCAACCCAGCCTTGAACACTGCCAGGGATGGAGCATTCACAACTTCCCTGGGCAACCCATTCCAGTGTCTCACCACCCTTTCAGTAAAGAATTTCTTCCTCATATCCAGTCTAAACTTCCCTTGTTTAAGTTTGAACCCATTACCCCTTGTCCTCTCACTACAGTCCCTCATGAAGAGTCCCTCCCCAGCATCCCTATAGGCCCCTTCAGATATTGGAAGGCTGCTCTGAGGTCTCCATGCTGCCTTCTCTTCTCCAGGCTGCACAGCCCCAACTTTCTCAGCCTGTCTTCATACGGGAGGTGCTCCAGTCCCCTGATCATCCTCATGGCCCTCCTTTGGACTTGTTCCAACAGTTCCATGTCCTTTTTATTTGGAGGACACCAGAACTGCACACAATACTCCAAGTGAGGTCTCATGAGAGCAGAGTAGAGGGGCAGGATCACCTCCCTCGACCTGCTGGTCACGCTTCTTTTGATGCAGCCCAGGATACGGTTGGCTTTCTGGGCTGCAAGCGCACACTGCCAGCTCATGTTCATTTTTTCATCAACCAAAACCCCAAGTCCTTCTCTGCAGGACCTCAAATTCAACCATCACATGATTGCTACAACCAAGGCTGCCCTGGAGCGTCACATTTCCAACCAGCCCTTCCCTGTTGGTGAGGACGAGGTCAAGCATGGCACCTCTCCTTGTCGGCTCCTCTATTACTTGCAAAAGGAAGTTGTCTTCCACACAATAGAGGAACTTCCTGGATTGCTTGTGCCAGGCCGTACCATCCCTCCAACAGATATCAGGGTGGTTGAAGTCCCCCATGAGGACAAGGGCCTGCGAGTGTGAGGCTGTTCCTATCTGTCTATAGAGCGCTTCATCCACAGAGTCCTCTTGGTCAGGCGATCTGTAACAGATCCCCGCAATAATGTCTCTCATCGCTGTTCTCCCTTTAAGCCTGACCCGCAAACTGTCTATCAACTGTTCACCTGTCCCCAGGCACAGTTCCATGCTCTCCAGCCTATCCCTAACATAAATAGCAACTCCCCTTCCCCGCCTACCAGGCCTGTCTTTCCTAAAGAGCCTGTAACCTTCCATTCCAACACACCAGTCATAGGAGCCATCCCACCATGTTTCTGTGATGCCAATGATATCATACCCCCATAGACGTGCCCACATCTCTAATTCCTCTTGATTGTTCCCCATGCTACAGGTATTTGTATAGAGACATGTTTCAATGAACATTCTGGCACATAAAGAACTAGTTGTGAAAGCAGTGTGTGTGTGTGTTTAGCCTCTTTCTTTGCAGATGCTGCAATGCCGTGTAGATGCTCATGTACCCAAGAGTCAGGCCACTGAGGAACATCAGAACAACCATGTTGTGGTTTAAAAAGTAATCTTCAAAACTTTTCACAATCTCCATCTCCTCCCACTCATCTGACTGATCTGTCCATGATTGTATTACCTCACAACAACCAAATACAATCACAGTCTGTTAACATGCCATGATTTTCTAATGCAAACATAAGGAAACATTTGTAAAACTAATCAATCAAAGAGTTTTGAATGGCTTCCATTTAAAAAAAAAAATCTCTGTCCTTAGCTGTAATTGAAGACTGCTGTTAGCATTTGGGACCATTTACTGACTTATTTCCTGTGAGTTGAGGGATGAACATCTAGAAAAACTGAAGGAAAGCAGAACAACTTATATGATACTGCACATATGAGCCATGATATCTGGACTGTTGGCATAAATTATGTTTGAGATGTATATCATGTATTTAGGTAACACTCCAGGACAATAATTCAGCCTTGTTTTATTATGACTATCACTAAAGGTGAAATAAGCCCGTTAATTTGCATCTGTAAGGAAAAGATGTATTTTGGTTCAGGCCTGTCTCTTGTCCTAAATGTATTTTATGGTTTATTTAAAAAGCCAGTACTGAGAAGGAAATTAACATAAAAGAGTATATTCCTACTGCCTGTAGGGAAGCTGCTCAGCATTTGAGCAGCTGGCCAAGAAGCTGTGGGTGTGTACTTTACCATAATATATATTAATTTTAGAGTAGACCAGAGTTTGACAGCATCCAGGTTTCAGCTGCGATAGAGTTAATTTTCTTCTTAGTAGATGGTACAGTGCTGTGCTTTGGCTTTAGTCTGAGAATAATGCTGATAATGCACCAATGTTTTAGTTATTTCTAAGTAGTGCTTACCCTGATCAAGGACTTTTCAGTCTCACATGCTCTGCCAGAGAATAAGGGCACAAGAAGCTGGGAGGAAGCAGAGACAGGACACCTGACCCAAACTAGCCAAAGGGGTATTCCATACCACAGCACATCATGCCCAGCATATAAACTGGGGGAAGTTAGCCAGAAGGTGTAGATCACTGCTCAGGGATGGGCTGGGTATTGCTCGGCAGGTGGTGAGCAATTGTACTGTGCATTATTGTTGGGGGTTTTCTTACCCCTTTTAGTTTTATATCTCTCTTCTTGTTATTTCCCTTAGCAGTAGCATATTGTACTTTATATTAGTTATTAAACTCCTCTAATTTCAACCCATGTATTTTACATTCCTTTGTTTCTCCTCCCCATCCCACCCAGGGAGAGTGGAAGAAGGGGTTGAGCAAGCAGCCGCATGGTACTTATATGCCAGCTGGGTTTAAACATGACAGACAGGAATCAAAAATGTTTGTAACTCATGGTATCATTTAATGTCAATTTTCCTATTATTTCAAAGCATGGCTTCTCAGTTTTAATGAGAGACCTGTCCTACAAGGAGGACCGTTTTCATAACTGTCTCACCCTGCAACCACAGCAATGTCTGGAACAGGTTTTTGTGGGCCTGGAACACTGTAAATAGCCAGTCTTCTACACTGTGCTGTCCAACAGGCTGGCTGTTACATAAAATTAATATGATCACAGCAATTCTGTCTGTGTCTGATTGATAGAGTGTTGGAGCCAAAGGTTATTGGCATGAGTAGTAGGAATACTGGGATCCAGAGGGCTTAAAGATATGCATCACCCAAGTGCAAGGTACTCCTGTCTGTAAGGCTGTGCAATCTAGAGGTTGTCAAAACAGAAGCCAAAAAGCTAAATAAATGTTGGCTCTGTACCCTCTATTGACCCATGCCCCAACCTCATTTGGAAGAATCTTACAGCAAAGACCTTGTCCATAGTTTATTTTTTGTTATGGTTTGAAAATGTCAGCACTGAAATATTTAATAGTCTTTTTCCACACATTGAAAACAGCACGTGTAGTCATCACCCTGGAAATAAGAGACAGACTGGCATGCTGGCCTGTGAGAGGGCAGCTGAGCATTGTACCTCTAGCACTACGGAGCCCCGCAAGTGAGTGGTGGCACACTGGGAGTGGATATCTGGGCCCCAAAGCATCCCATCATGGGATCAGAGCACGTGAGCCTGTTTTCATGCTTGCAGTGGGTTTTCCAGCACCTGGTTGAGTGGCACCTGAGTCTTGTGGAAGTGGCTTCTCAGCTGTGCTGCCTTCCTGATAGGCTTGTGTTGAAGGTGGCTCAGGGCATTCCAGGACTCTCTTCTAGTTTATTCCAGCACCAGGATCACCTCACACATGTACATGTTATTGTTAAATATATATGCAGTGTTCTGAGGTTGCATTTCATAGACTTATGATTTGGAACACATGTATTTTCTTTTCATAGACTGTATGGCCCCTTTCCCCTAAGTTGGTGACAGTAAGGGGGACAGGCTGTGTCATTTCTCTCCACTGTTGCTAATAGCAGCACTCCTTTTTACATTCTTTAGTAATGGAGATAAAGTAGCTTCTAAGTAAATAGGCAGCCAGTTTGGAATGTGCATGTGGTCAAGCATGGAGCCTGAGGTTGGTCCACACCTGAATATATCCTGAACTCTGGATTATTTATCCAGCAGCATTCGCTGTTATGCATGTTCTACAGCACTCATCCAAGCACAATGATAAATAGCTTTTTCCCAGGTGACTCTTAATTCTATGTCTTCTTATCCAGCAAATGCACTACATTCCAAATATAAATATATTAGCATATTCTTTTTGAACAAAGTGCTAATGAATGACATATAGGCACATCGATTCTTTTCATTATATGCACTCTGCTGTACAGGAAAACCTGTCTCCATGTGGCACAGGCCCCTTCCTGTTGTGGCCTTGAAGTTCACTTTTGACCTTCATTTTGTGTTCTGTTAACAGTTGTTTGGCACATCAAGTGCCACAATATTGTTCTTAAAAAAGAACTCAGAGAAGAAGCCTTTGAGAAGGTCTTTCTGGCTGAATGATATAAACTTTGTCCCAAGTAGGACAAGATCTTGGTGGCAGAGAAGGTAAAAGAGTCTAGGGTTTCCATTGTTAATTCATGGTTGCAGCTAATGCTATTTTATTTGTAAATGATCATGTTTGCCTATTCCATAAAACCCATGTAACTCCTCTAATATATGTGGAGTGGTTCACAAGGCTAATGGAGCATTAAGAGAACATGAGATTTGATCTTGTTGTGGAAGAGGAAGAAACTGATAGTGTCACAAAGGGGCAAAGTCTTTTATGGTCTAAGACATTTAATAACATTTAAGTAATTAAAAATATAAGACATTTGTGTGTCTAAGAAAATAAGCCATAATCAGATAAGTGAATAGGCTATGTGTATAGCTGCTAGTCAAAGAAGGCCTATTTTTCCATGAACTGTTCAATACTTTTAGTCAACCTTCAAAACTGTCTGTGGGTGTTTGTCATTAATATGGCTGCCAGGAATGTTTTAAAAAAAGCCCTCATAGATAGTCTTGTCATGTGCTGTTAAACACTGTATGTGTGGAAATACAGACATCATGATATTTCAGACCCTGAGGAGTGATTATTCTCCATTCAACACTCCCAAAATATAGTCCAAATGAAAAGGAAACTGTGGAAACAACCATAACTTGGCCTTGCCAGTATTCAGAATGATTATCATGTTTTTTGGGGGGAAGGGAAGTGTGGAGAGTTATTTGGCTGAGAATGGCCACGTGAGCAATCCAGACAGTTACTTGACATTAGTGAAGTAGTGAACCAAAGGCTTTGAGGCCTTGGCTGAAGGTTACTAGAGGACGCGTACATGCGAAAGTTTGAGGGAGATGGCAGAAGAGACTACGAAATCAGGATGTTCAGGGAGGAACTGATAACTGCAACCTTGGAATGTATGCTATTATAGTTAACCAATTGTTAAGTTGTTACTAACACTCAGCTAAGGAACACTGACCAATCATATCTTGCCAACCGTGTCTTAACGCTCTATAAAAGCTGCTTGTGAGAGCTAATAAAGTTCTCAGCCTTTTGATCACATTGGTCTGTCGTGCTGTCCTTAATCCCCCGCAGGGAAGGATTTCTTTGGAACCCTGGAAGGGCACAGGCTACATGGCACATTTGGAATTTACCAAGTAAGAAGATTTCCATAATGATCTCAGAGCTTGCACACCAGACTTGCTTCACCTTCCAAGCCTTTTTATTCCTCAAAATGGAACCACTGAGGTCAATTGTCATCCTCATCTATGCATGCACACTAGAAAACAATATCAGAGAAACCATGCTTGACTAAGAGTTTGCCACTTCTCCCTACCAACAGTCTTCTGTCTTTATTTGTGTTCTGCTGAAAGCTGAACAGTGTGTTCAACATTTAAAGTATCTCATTTAAGGCAGCAAGAATATACATTTTAGAATCTAGGCTGTGCTTAGTGATCAGAAAATAATATTAATCTGTCCATTCACAATTAGGCAATAATGCATACATTTTGGATCAAACCATACAGTAAAAGAATCCTAGCAAATCATCTTTTTGAAATTCTAAACAAGAAAAAGTTTGGGATCTGACAGTGAGAGAACACAAAAAGAGGATGGATTTGTTGAGTACTTTCTTGCTCCATCAAAAATAGGGGTTTTGGGATTCGCCAAGATTACAAGCTTTTTGATACTTGGAGTTGTTCACTCATGCTGACTGGTGAGAAAAAAAATGAAGCCCTAAAGGTAGGTATAGACAGGAGAAAGCAAGAGAGAGGAGATGACAAAACTAGAAATGCTGGAATTTTATACTAGATTTTGGTGAAGCTACAGTGAAAATTTTCTCTCCTCTATCACTTCAAGGAACTGCTTGGTAGCAAAATAAAAGCTTTTCCATTCACTTGCTCCCTTTGAAAATCCTGACCAAATGGAGCCTAGCACTTCAGATGCTGTAAAATGCTGTACCCGTGCTCTCTATCTGCTGCTCTTTCTCACTGTAATTGACAATTGTCCTGGGTTCAGCAGCAGCAGTCATTTTTCTCCTCCTTGGTAGCTGGTGCAGCACTGTGTTTTTGCTTTTGGGCCTGGGAACAGCGCTGATAACACCAGTGTTTTGGTTACTGCTTAGTGATGTTTTGGTCTGGCCAAGGACTTTCTGAGTCTCATGCTCTGCCAGGGAGGAGGGGAGTCAGGGAGGAAGCAGAGACAGGACACCTGACCCAAACTGACCAAAGAGGTTATTCCATACCACAGCATGTCATGCCCAGGATGGAAAGCAGAGACCCGGAAGGGTGGGGGTGCACTGCGTGGTCGGGCTTGGTATTAGGTGGTGAGAACTGTATTCTTTCCTTGTATTTGCCTTGTCATTATTATTATTGGTGGTAGCAGTAGTGATTTGTGTTATACTTTAGTTACTAAACTGTTCTTATCTCAACCGGTGGGAGTTGCATTCTTTTCGATTCTCCTCCCCATCCACCCGGGAGTGGGGGGAAGAAAGAGGGGGAAGTGAGTGAGAGAGAGAGAGTCTGCGTGAGAGGCTTAAACCACGACAACAATGAAAATCATTCAGTATTTAAAGGGAGAGATGTCTCCATGGGTTTAGATGACAAATCCATCATTTTTCTGGAACTTTTTTTTTTTTTAAAATACTTTCCTAACAGTGTCCTTAATAAGCAACTTGCATGTAGCCCTGGAAGGACAAATGGGAAGAATTATGCTTGTGGACAAGTTATGCCTGTTAAGTGATGTAAGAAGTGTGGCTGCCTTTTCCAGCTGCTCCAGCCCAGGACCTCTACTGCCTTGCCCCTGGACTCGTTTCTCTTTTGCGCTTGCTTTGTCAATTCCCCTGGCCCTAGCAAGTGATCCCAGCTGCTTGCTTCCCTACCTTCTAGTTCGTGACCGTCAGCCCCATTGTCCCAGCATCGGAGCAACCAGTTGATGATGTGCTCCCCTGGAAGACGGCTGAAATCTTTTCGCATATTCTGCAGCTTGGTTGAGGTCCGGGATCGAGAAGTCACCTCTTCTTCTTCCTCTTCCTCTGATTCCTGTAGTAATAATTCTTGTTCAGATGCTGTCCCTTGCCGTAATTGCATAAGGTCTTCATCTTTCTTCCCTGCATGGGTTGCTCTTTGTGGCTCTCATTTGCTTTTCCCTTTGCTTACAGGGGCAACTGATATTGGCACGGATTGCTCATTTGGTTTAGCTGCAGTGTGTATCACTGTGGTTGGAGTGGCTGCAGTGTCTTTTGTTGGGGTTAGTGCTGAAAACAAAGTCTTCAGCACTTTTACTGTCTTTCCCTGACAATTTTTCTCCTGCTATTATTTTTAAATTATTTCTATGTGAATTGTTTTTATAGTTCTGTTACCGAGAAGAATTGCAGTCCAACTGCTTTATACATGAAACCAGCAAAGGAAACTCAAGTGGTAATAGAATTCTCAATGGTGATTCCATTATATAATGTAGATTGGACTGTGGGTCAGTGCCTGTATCATGTTCAAGCATCATCCCAGAGCTTGGAAAGGTTGGAAGACATGTTCCAATTCAGTTCTCACATGGTTCAGATATAACTGTGTGGGGACCATAGGTGGGGAGATGACATGATATCCACTTTAAAGGATATAGCTCTGTGTGCTGTATCATAGGTTGTGAAGCAGCCTCATTATTGGTGAAACTTGTGGAAGAGGAGCTCTGGGCCAGAAAACACAGGAGGGTCCGTCAGAGAAGGGGTGTTTGTGGCATGACAGATTTTTATTGCCTCTAGGATCTATAGAACCTGAAATCCACAGGGAAAAAAACCCCTTCAACTTAGGTGGCTGCTCAGTTTGCCCTGCTCCTTGTCCCACCATCTGGACCTTATTATAGTAATTATTCACTTTTTGAGACCTATGTTGTACTTTCATAAGTAAAGCAAGTGTTTTCTCTGACAGTTGTCCTTTAGCCCCTCATTCACACTAGAAAAGTGGATAGAATTATGTCTGTTGAAGATAAACCATGAACAAACCATTACTTTGTTGCAGTTAAGAACTGGGTTTGTTGGCAGAACCATTACATTGTACCAACTTGTTCTGTGTCTGTTCTCATGAATATGGTTGGTCCCATGCTCTCTGTATGAATTGAGGATAGAAAATAACATGACTACATGACCAGGAAAAAACATCTTTAGTTAACAAAAAGCAATTACTTTTTTGTCTCTTCTTCCTTCTCATTGAGTCTAATTGTATTTAAAGTACAAAAGTAGAGAGTCCAGCCTTCACTTTCTGTGAATAACAATTTGTGAGCACTGGTAACCCATTACCATTCTCTTACTATTTTAAAAATATTATTTGAATTAATATAGTGCAATCACTGTATATTTGAAGGCAGACCATAGCAGTAGTATATTGCTATTTATCATTATTCATTACTTAAATAGTGTCATAATCAGTGGTTTTTGGTGCACGAAAGTATTTCCTTGCTCATGAAGCATAGATCTTGAGGAGAGATCTAAAACTGCCTGTGTGTGGGAGTTAAATTAGGATTATTTCGTTATACAACATTTAAGCCTCCCATTTATTTATTCTTTATTGCTGAGGTGAGTAGCTCAAGAGAGGACACCTTAAACACCTGAGCGGGGGGAAGCTCAGCATCCAGGAGCCTCAATTCAGAGCAGCAAGAGCCACCGAGGGAGCCTCAAGTCCTAGACAGGACTTGCCCAGGAGCTGGCAGCTCAGCTGATGTGAGCAGCTGACTCATAGGGGTCAGTGCCAGGAGGGAGCACACCAGCCCTGACTGGTTACAAACCCGCCCCAAGGAACTCCGTGAACGGGGTGGGCAAACAGGGACAGGGTGTGGCACAGCAGTTTGTGCGGGCAGGCGAGCGGGATGGTGAATACTCTGGTCAGGTCTGGGAGCTCTGCTTTGCCTGCTCTGGCAGCGTAGGCATCCAGACAGAGCTGATGAGAGGGGAGGCTGCCGTGAAGAGCTCGGAGTGGAGAGAGTGCCTGCACTGGTCTCTTGAGGCGAGGGTGCACAATGGGCAGGGCTGCACTCAGTGTGCCCTGGTGGAGGTCCTTCTACAGCAGGTGGCTGAGCTGCGTCCTTTTGTCAATAGGCTAAAAGATGTCAGGGAAGCTGAGAGGAAGCAGCACTGCTTGCTCCAGGCCCAAACTGTGCAGGGGCCTCAAGAGTCCACTGTAGCTCATGGAGGAAAGAAGGAGGCTGTTAACCCAGGAAGCTGGGAACTAGTAACANCCACTGTAGCTCATGGAGGAAAGAAGGAGGCTGTTAACCCAGGAAGCTGGGAACTAGTAACAAAAAAAAAAAAAAAAAAAAAAAAAAAAGGAGGAAGAGGACAATTAAAAGCAAGGGGCTTCCTCCTAAATCTGTTGTCCCCACCCAGAACCACTTTGCAGTTCTGCAGGGGGCTAGCGAAGAAACATGCTCACAACATGAACAACTGGCTGATGCACTGGTAAAGAAGATCACTACTGGTGCTGCCAGGAAAAAGCGGCAGGTCATAATAGTAAGGAACTCTACTTGGAAAGGCACAGAGGCATCCATCTGTCGGCCTGACCCAGTCTCAAGGGAGGTGTGTTGCCTACCAGGGGCACGGATCAGGGATGTTGCAGAGAGGCTGTCAGGTCTAATAAGTCCCACTGACTATTACCCACTTTTAGTGATCCATGTGGGTGCTACTGATATAGATAGCAGTAGCCCGTAAAACATAAAGAAGGACTACAGAGCTCTGGGAGAGGTGGTTAGGGGCTCTGGAGCTCAGATAGACTTTTCATCAATTCTCCAGGATAAAGGGCAGGACCTTAAAAAGGCTAGGAGGATTTGCCAGGTTAATAAATGGTTAGAACAGTGGTGCCATAGTCAGGGGTTTGGCTATCTAGAACATGGGACTCAATTTGGGAGGCCAGGTCTACTGGAGGCTGGTGGAGCTGGTCTGACAAAGAAGGGGAAGAGCGGTTTTGGTTGGAGGCTTGTCAGACTGATCAAGAAAGCTTTAAACTAGATGTTCTGGGGAAGGGGGGCATCATTCCATCCCAGCACTCCCAGTCAGCTGCCAGCACCTATAATAAATACTCGGAGCAATGTAGAGGTATTCCTGCTGCTCCAGCCAATGAGCCGGCTTCAATTGGAGCTTGGCTCAGATGCCTCTATACAAACGCCCATAGTATGGGGAACAAACAAGAAGAATTAGAGATGTGTGCACATCTATGGGGGTATGATATAACAGGTATTGCAGAAACATGGTGGGATGGCTCCTATGACTGGAGTGTTGGAATGGAAGGTTACAGGCTCTTTAGGAAAGACAGGCCTGGCAGGCGGGGAAGAGGAGTTGTTATTTATGTTAGGGATAGGCTGGAGAGTATGGAACTCTGTCTGGGGACAGGTGAGCAGTCGACAGAGAGTTTGTGGGTCAGCGTTAAAGGGAGAACAGCGATGGGAGACATTATTGTGGGGATCTGTTACAGACCGCCTGGTCAGAGCATTTGCCAGTGAACACTGAGGCAAAGAAGTCATTAAGAACCTCAGCCTTCTCCAAATCCAGGGTAGCCAGTTCTCCTGATAGCTTCCAGAGAGGGCCCATGTTGTCCCTAGTCTGTCTTTTGTTTGCAATGTACCTATAGAATCCCTTCCTGTTATCTTTCACATCCCCAGCCAAGTTTAATTCTAACTGGGCCTTAGCTTTCCTAACCTGGTCCCTAGCTTCCCGGACAACATCCCTGTATTCTACCCAGGCTGCCTGTCCTTGCTTCTACCTTTTATAAGCCTCTTTTTTCCTTCTAAGTTTCCTCAGCAGGTCCTTATCCATCCAAGGAGGTCTCCTGGCCCTGCTGCTTCACTTCCTTCTAGTTGGGAAGAATCCCAGGCTCTATCCCTGGCAGTGTTCAAGGCCAGGTTGGACAGAGCCTTGAGTGACATGGTTTAGTGTGAGGTGTCCCTGCTCATGGCAGGGGGTTTGAAACTTAATGATCTTAAGGTCCTTTCCAGCCCTAACTATTCTATGATTCTATAATAAGAAAAGACAAGGTATTAACTGCAGTTTTACATATTTTGCATTTTTTTCATGAACAGGTAATATATTTGTATAAGTTTACATACATCTACATTATTACAAAAAATTAATGGTATTAATAAAGTCTGCTGAGTGGCAAGTTTTTTATTTCTTTTAATGTTTATTTTCCATGTTTGTGAAATTCAACTTTTTTAAATGGTGAGCAGCAGAGGAAGTGCTAGAATGCCAGAGATATAACAAGCAGTACTTTTTTCCCCAAATGACTGCTTAAAAACATTTCTTCCATTCCCATCTCACTTGCAGATTTCTCACAAGAAAATTAACTAAGCTCCAGAAGCAGTTTGATTTACTGTCATTTATGGGTTTCTGCTATTGCTAGGATGAACCAGTGCTGCTTTGAATCAAGAGGTCCTTGAAGAGCTCTAGTTAAAAAGCTAGGGTTTTTTGTGGGAGGGGGGTGTTACTGTGATTAATCAAAAATATGAAAAAAAAAAGTGTACGTGTTTCAGGGAAAACACTGTGAATTTCACAACAGCAACAAAGTGACTATTTTACCGTTTTTTAAACATATACCTCAGGAGAAGAAGAAGGAAATGCTGGGTACATTTTTTACTGTCTATGCATTCTAGACCAGGTCTACGGGGTTTTTTTCTTTGCTTGTAGAAGTCTCTGAGTGACAACCAGATGGTATTTTATAAACACTGAATACTCTGGGCAAGGATAATAGAAGCTGCTAGTAGTGTGGCTATTTGATAGAAATATGTAAGAAAACAGAGATCAAATCAAATCTTCAGAGAGACCTATATCTTGCAGCTTATATGTTATCATTCTGCAATGTAAAGAAAAGCAGCTAAGGATGTTTTCTATTCAAGTAAATTAATTCAGCACAGATATTTAATTACATCACCAATACAGATAGAATCAATTAATCATGAAATACTTTTCCTAGCCCTTCTTTCCATCTAGACTTTATGTATATATTTATATTTCTAGATCTTTCTCACTTAGGTTGGGGGGAATCTACATATAAATATAGATTTTCATATTCTCACCAAATTGTGACCTGGTTTGTAGCACTATCTTCCTCCTTTCATTTTTCCTTTTCTTAATATGACATCATTGTGCAAATATTTAGTGGGTCTTGTTTTGCTGTTTGCTAGAGCAAGGCTGATTTTGAAGTGTTGTCTACATATGTCGTAGTTTAAGCTCAGCTGGTAACTCAAAACCATGCTCCTTACTCCCCCCCTTCTTCTTCCCCCTGCTCCCAGAGGGACGGAAGGGGAAGAGAACTGAAAGAATGTAAATCCCACAGGTTGAAATAACAGCAGTCCAGTAACTAAGGTACAATACAAAACTACTACTACTACTACCACCAATAATAATAATGAGAAGGTAAATAACAAGGGGAGGGAATATAAAACTAAAAGGGGAAAAGGAAAAGAAAACAATAAACAGAAGTGATACACAATACAATTGCTCACCACCTGCTGAGCAATACCTAGCCCAACCCAAGCAGCGATCTGGGCCTTCTGGGTAACTTACCCCAAGTTTATATACTGGGCATGGCATGCTGTTAGTATGGAATACCCCTTTGGCGAGTTTGGGTCAGGTGTCCTGTCTCTGCTTCCTCCTGGCCTCCAATGCCCCTCCTCACTGGCAGAGCATGAGACTGACAAGTCCTTGATTGGAGTAAACATTACTTAGCAACAACTAAAAACATTGGTGTGTTATCAGTGTTGTCCTCAGGCTAAAGTCGAAAACACAGCACTGCACCAGCTACTAAGAAGGAGAAAAATAACTGCTATAGCTGAACCCAGGACAGCTGGAAACAGGGACTATGACTTCCTTATGTTCATTCTATTTTGTACCTGAAAGAATCACAGTCCCCAACTGTGATATTTTAAAATGTTAATTGTAGTTAGTAATGTGAGCAGTGCTCTTCATAGAATAATTGAAGTGCTGAAAATCACTCAATTAAAAAAAGACAGTTTAGAAATAGCAATCAGAAGCAACAAGAAAAATGCACATCTTGCAGAAAACTGTGAGGGAAACAGGTCTCTAACTTTCATTTTTACTCACTCTGTTGCTAGGAGACTGAAAGACTATATTTCTATCCTTTCTGTGCTTGCTGGGGGGGGCAGTGTGATGGATTGGCCTCCAGATGTCAACCAAGGCACTCAATCACTCCCCCTCCTCAACAGGACAGGGGGATAAAACACAACAAAAAGCTCATTGTTTGGGATAAGGACAGGGAGATTACAGAATCACAGAATCAGACAATCATTAGGGCTGGAAGGGACCCCTGGAGATCATCTAGTCAAACTGCCCCTGCCAAGGCAGGGCCACCTAGAGCAGGTTACACAGGAACGTGTCCAGGCAGGTTTTGAATGTCTCCTCAGAAGGAAATTCCACAACCTCCCTGGGCAGCCTGTTCCAGTCCTCTGCCACCCCCAACATAAAGAACTTCTTCCTCATGAGATTACTTACAATTACCTTCATAAGCAAAACAGATGCATTTTGGGGAAATTAATTTATTGCCAATCAAAATCAGAGTAGGATCAGAAGCACCTTCCCCCCACCTCTCCCTTCTTCCTGGGCTTAACTTCACTCCTAACCTCCCACTTCTTCCCCCTGAGTGGCACAGGGGGATGGGGAATGTGGGTTGCAGTCAGTTCATAATGCTTTGTCTCTGCCAGTTCTTCCTCCTCATACTCTTCCCCTTCTCCCATGTGGAGTCCCTCACATGGAAGGTAGTCTTTCACAAACTTCTCCAATGTGGGTTCTTCATGAACTGATCCAGCATGGGTCCTTTACACAAGGTATAGCCTTTCAGGAGTGGACTGCTCCAGCATGAGTTCTGCCAAAAAGACCTGTTTTCCACATGCCACAGTTCCTGCCAGAAGCCTGCTCAAGCATGGGCTCTGAATTGTCTGCAGTGTGTATATCTTCACCATGGTCTTCCACAGGCTGCAGGAGGACAACCTGCATCACCATGATCTCCTCCACAGGCTGCAAGGGAATCTGCTTCAGTGCCTGGAGCACCTCCTCCCCCTCCTTCTTCACTGACCTTGGCAGGGGACAAGATGAGCAGCTGCACAAGGAAGTTGGAAAAAAGGCCAAGAAGAAGAGATGGGGGCAGCCTAGACATCAGCCCTTTTTGTTTAGCTACTGCAGATGGGATGCAGCAAGCGGTGATAAGCAGCACCCTGCAGAGAATGGATCCACCCCAGTACAAAGACTTCTTGATCATGAAATCAATTTTGTAAGTTTATTGATCCTTAGCAGAAGCAGGAGCAGGACATGTATTGAATATCTCCTACTGGTCTTTTTATTGTTTCACAACTCTCTATGGATTTTATGCAGAAGGCGCAGGACAAGCTGATGGGCCTTTAACTCTGTTATTAGGCTGTGAAAGGTCCTGTTGCTGAACAGCAAAGGGGACTATGCTTGTGTCATGGGTTCAGCAGCAGCAGTCATTTTTCTCCTTCTTGGTAGCTGGTGCAGCGCTGTGTTTTTGATTTTGGGCCTGGGAACAGCGCTGATAACACCAGTGTTTTGGTTACTGCTTAGTGATGTTTTGGTCTGGCCAAGGACTTTCTGAGTTTCATGCTCTGCCAGGGAGGAGGGGAGCCGGGAGGAAGCAGAGACAAAACACCTGACCCAAACTGACCAAAGAGGTTATTCCATACCACAGCACATCATGTCCAGGATGGAGAGCAGAGAGCAGAGACCCGGAAGGGTGGGGGTACACTGCATGGTCAGGCTTGGTATTAGGTGGTGAGAATTGTATTCTTTCCTTGTATTTCTCTTGTAATTATTATTATTGGTGGTAGCAGTAGTGATTTGTGTTATACTTTAGTTACTAAACTGTTCTTATCTCAACCTGTGGGAGTTGCATTCTTTTTGATTCTCCTTCCCATCCCTCCGGGAGCAGGGGGAAGAAAGAGGGGGAAGTGAGTGAGAGAGAGAGAGACTGTGTGAGTTAGTCTTAAACCACGACAGTTCATTTTGGTGCCCAACGTGGGGCTCAAAGGGTTGAGATAAACACAGGATTAATAGCCACTCGTCACAATGCTGATTTATTGGCTCTCAAAGTTGTTGCTCTTGATTCTCTTGAGTGCATGGTTTCAGTCTGTTGTACCTTACTTACAGCTGGTATTTGTTATCTCAGCATTTTTCGGATATGGGTTTTGGGTTAAGGTTCTTGTTTCATTGTACTTTATTGGAATGGCTTGTAATACGGGCGGGCTCTGGAAGCAGGGGGGGGCGGATGCGTACCTGGCAGTTCAGCTGCTCTTCACTGTCATGGCCCTCGGCCTCGCCTCCGTCTTCGTGAGGCTGTGGGCAGCCAAGGGGGAGCCGCCGGCAGCCGAAACGGCCTGGGGGAGTGGCCCAAAGGAGCTGAGCCCCGCGGCTGCGGAGCAGCGGGAGGAGATGACGCCCCGCAGCCGAGCCCAGCCCTGCAGTGGTCGAGAGCATTCCCCAGCAGCCGCCCGCAGAGCCCTGTGAGCCCGAGCCCCAGGAGGATGCAGGAGACCACGCAGCACTTCCCAGCAAGGCAGAGGAGGGAGATCTGGTCTCAGACAAAGAGCAGCTGGTGGTGAGAGAGCCGGCAAGCACAGCAGCTACACCAGCCCCAGTGACAAATGCAGCAGCATCATTTGAGAGTTCTGAAGGGTTTGAGTGGCCTTTGGGTACCCTTGATACCTGCCTGCTGATTGTGATGGGGATCAGCATGTTGGCATGCATACAGAGTGTGTTTTACCCGCAACCATTTTGTCTGGACCCGAGAGTTAATCAGAGTGGGGTGTGGGCCTTGTCCGGTGTTACACTACAATCCAGGATGACTAAGAGATTTTCCCCAAGGTTGGACAGTCATGAGTGGCAGGGTGTGTGGGACAGTATGGGCGAGTATCTAGTTCACTGGGCCTCTCCAGTGCTTTGGAAGTGTTGGAGATGGAAGGCAGCTGCATGGAGCCCCCAATGACAAGCTGCAGAAACTGCTGGAGAGGTGGATGAATTATTTTGAGCCTGGTGGGCCCATGACACTTCAGGCCATCAGGGCAGAGATGCAGCATACAGACGGACTCATGATCGAGGGGTGGACTTAGCAATGGACACTACTGCCCAGGTTATTCATGAGTGTGAACACTGCACACAGCCTCCCCTGCTCTGAAAGGCTGTTACAGAAGATGGAGCCTGACATCATGGACCGAATGGACTCAGCAGCTTTATAGGGATTGGTCCATGCACTAAGGGATGATCTCTCTCTCCCTCCGTGCATGTGTGTGTATGTATATATACATTTGATGGTATATTGAAAATGTGGGATCTGAGCATGACGTGAATGGTATGGAATAATGGGGGGATACTGTCATGGGTTCGGCAGCAGCAGTCATTTTTCTCCTCCTTGGTAGCTGGTGCAGCGCTGTGTTTTTGATTTTGGGCCTGGGAACAGCGCTGATAACACCAGTGTTTCAGTTACTGCTTATTGATGTTTTGGTCTGGCCAAGGACTTTCTGAGCCTCATGCTGTGCCAGGGAGGAGGGGAAGCCGGGAGGAAGCAGAGACAGGGCACCTGACCCAAACTGACCAAAGCGGTTATTCCATACCACAGCACGT
>CABHOG010000158.1:155006-182294 GCA_902168055.1 Aratinga solstitialis | reverse complement strand
AAGCAGAGACAGGACACCTGACCCAAACTAGCCAAAGGGGTATTCCATACTAACAGCATACCATGCCCAGTATATAAACTTGGGGTAAGTTACCCAGAAGGCCCAGATCGCTGCTTGGGTTGGGCTAGGTATTGCTCAGCAGGTGGTGAGCAATTGTATTGTGTATCACTTCTGTTTATTGTTTTCTTTTCCTTTTCCCCTTTTAGTTTTATATTCCCTCCCCTTGTTATTTACCTTCTCATTATTATTATTGGTGGTAGTAGCAGTAGTAGTTTTGTATTGTACCTTAGTTACTGGACTGCTGTTATTTCAACCTGTGGGATTTACATTCTTTCAGTTCTCCTCCCCTTCCGTCCCTCTGGGAGCAGGGGGAAGAAGAAGGGGGGGAGTAAGGAGCATGGTTTTGAGTTACCAGCTGGGCTTAAACCACAACAACCCTACAGATTATTATCCACTCAATGTAGGGTCTAAGGATACTATGATGGGGCAACTTAGAACCATCAAAAGAGACATTATGTCCCTAGAGGTGATGTTAAAAGGACCTGGAGCACAGGTGGTGTTCTCCTCTCTCCTCCCAGTCAGAGAAAGTGCTTAAGGAAGGAGGAGATGAATTAAACAGGTAAATGCCTGGCTGTGTGGCTGGCGCTATACTTAAAGTTTTGGCTTCTATGATCATGGATCTACCTTTGAGAACCCAGGCCTGGTCAGAGCTGATGGGATTCACCCAAACAAGTGAGGCAAGAGCATCTTTGACAACAAGCAGGCCGGAATTATAAGGAGAAATTTAAACTAGGTTTAGGGAGGAATGGGATGGAGTTTTGAGCAACATCAAAGAGCCAGGGGCTGCTGATGTATTAGGAAGCAACATGGAAACACATGTGAAATGCCTCAAAGTAACTGGGGCTTGTTCCTCTAAAAAGGTGACAAGGCCAACAGCCCAGCTGAAGTGCCTCTATCCCAACACAGTGACAAAGGAGCAGAAGAGTGCTGGCAGCTCTTTTTCTTAGACTGCAAGAGCTCTTGATTCCCACGTGTAAGAAATTGAGCAAGGAAGGCAGGAGACCCAGTATGGCTCAGTAAAGACCTCTACCAACTAAAGTGTAAGAAGGAAATGCACAGGCAGTGGAACCAGGGATGCGTATCCTAGGAAAAATACAAGTACACTGCATGGATTTATAGGGTTGGGATAAGGAAAGCTAAGGCACAGATGGAGCTGAATATTGTCAAAGGATACAAAGAATAATAAGAAGGGCAAGATTAAAGAAAATGTACTATCCCCTGATAAAAAGCCAGGAGAACTAGTAAAAATAAACATGGAAAAGGCTAAGGTACTCAACAGGTATTTGCCTTAGTTTTCAATGGCAATTGCTCTTATCACATTTCTCGAGGTCCCGAATCTCAAGGCAGGTAATGGGGGAATGAAGTCCCTCCCATCATAGCAGAAGATGAAGTTCAAGACCACCTGACAAACCTGAACTCCACAGGACCTGATGATATCCATCCCAGGGTCCTAAGGGAATTGTCCAATGTTGTTGCTAAGTCACTCTCCATCATATTTGAAACGTCGTGTCTGACTAATCTAGGGGCCTTCTATGATGGAGGGACTGCATCAGTGGATGAGGGAAGAGCTATGGATGTCATCTACATAGACTTCTGTAAGCTCTTTGATACAGCCCCCCACAACATCCTTGCCTCTAAATTGGAGAGTTATGGATTTGAACGATGGACTGTTTGATTAATAAGGATTTGACTTGATGGCCGCATCCTAAAAGTTAAAATGGCTCAATGTGCAAGTGGAAACTAGTGATGAGTGGTGTCCCTCAAGGGTACTAGGACCAATGCTATTTAAGATCTTCATCAACAACAGTGGGATTTGTGTGCACCCTCAGTAAATTTGCAGATGACACTAACCTTAGTGGTGCAGTTGGTATGCTTGAGGAAAGGGTAGCCATCCATGGGGACCTTAACAGGCTTGAGGAATGGGCCCGTGTGAAACTTATGAAGTTCAACAAGGCCAAGAGCAAGGTCCTGCACCTGGATCAGGGCAATCCCAAATACAGGCTGGGCAGAGAAAGTATTGAGAGCAGCCCTGAGGAGAAGGACTTGTGGATACTGATGGATGAAAAGCTGCACGTGAGCTGGCAGTGTGCACTTGCAGCCCAGAAAGCCAGTCGTATCCTGGGCTGTGTGAAAAGAAGTGTGGCCAGCAGGTCAAGGGAGGTGATCCTGCCCCTCTCTTCTCCACTCTTGTGAGACCCCACCTGGAGTAATGCATTCAGCTCAGGAGCCCCCAACACAGGAGGGACATGGACCTGTCAGACTGAGTCCAAAGGAGGTCCACGAAGATGATCAGAGGGATGGAGCACCTCTCCTATGGAGACAGGCTGAGAGAGTTGGTGGTGTTCAGCCTGGAGACGGCTCTGGGGAGACCTTATAGGAGTTTTCCGATACCTAAAGAGAACATACAAGAAATCTGGAGAAGGACTTTTTACAAAGGCAAGTAGTGACAGGACAAGGGGGAATGTCTTTAAGCTGAAAGAGGGCAGATTTAGATTAGGTATTAGGAAAAAAAGCATTACTCTGAGGGTGGTATGACACTGGAACAGGTCCACACCAGATTAACACTCCCTCCTAACTTGGCATTGTTTCCAGATTTACTGGAGGTGCACTCAATCTCCTCATCCAGATAATTTATAAAGACATTAAACAGAACTCACCCCAATATTGAGCCCTGGGTGTGACTATTAACTCCTGCCTAGATTTTGGCTAAACCAGCTCATGCTAAGGCCTGATGTATGCTGGGAGCAGTGCCATCAAGTCAAAGGGAGAGCACCATGTTGGCAGGACAGGTGGTCAGAAAGAGCTGAAGGGCCATTATGCAGCCATAATCACCTGCAAATTGCTATCTCCCACAGCAACTATTATCTTTTGTCTGTGAATTTCCTCAGTATCCACTAATTTATGGAAATGATATAGATCAAACCTCCAGGTTGGAGGGTTGTCCTGGTTTAAGACTCTCTAACCACGCAGCTCGTTCTCTCCCTCACTTCCGGAGGGATGGGAAGGAGAATCGAAAAGAATGCAACTCCCACAGGGTGAGATAAGAACAGTTTAGTAACTAAAGTATAACACAAATCACTACTGCTACCACCAATAACAATAATGACAAGGCAAATACAAGGGAAGAATACAATAGCTCACCCCTTCTAATACAAAGCCTGACTACTCACTTCCCCCTCCTTCTTCCCCCCCACTCCGAGGGGGGGGAAATTGGGAGAAGAATCAAAAGAATGCAACTCCCACGGGTTGAGATAAGAACAGTCCAGTAGCTAAGGTATAACACAAACCACCACTGCCACACACGGGGGGGGGAAATATCATCCCTCAGTGCATAGACCAATCCCCACAAAGCTGCTGAGTCCATTCGGTCCATGACGTCAAGCTCCAACTCCTGTGCAGGTCCCTTGACCTTACTCCGTTTTATGGCAAAACCAGCTTCCAGCAGGATTTGGATTATTTTCCTCCCTTTCTCAAAGACTTCTTCCACTGTATCACCCCACACAATAATGTCATCAATGTATTGCAGGTGTTCTGGAGCTTGCCCCTGTTCCAGTGCAGTCTGGATCAGTCCATGGCAGATGGTCGGGCTGTGTTTCCACCCCTGGGGCAGTCAGTTCCAAGTGTACTGGACGCCCCTCCAAGTAAAAGCAAACTGTGGCCTGCACTCTGCTGCCAAAGGAATTGAGAAAAATGCATTGGCAATATCAATCATGGCATACCACTTGGCTGCCTTTGACTCCAGTGCATATTGAAGTTCTAGCATGTCCGGTACGGCAGCACTCAAGGGTGGTGTAACTTCGTTCAGGCCCCGATAGTCTACTGTTAGTCTCCACTCTCCGTTAGACTTTCGCACTGGCTAAATGGGACTGTTAAAGGGTGAGTGGGTCCTACTGATTACTCCTTGACTCTCCAATCTACAGATCAGCTTATGGATGGGAATCAGGGAGTCTCGGTTGGTGCGATATTGCCGCCGGTGCACTGTTGTGGTCGCGATTGGCACTTGCTGTTCTTCGACCTTCAGCAACCCCACAACAGAAGGAACCTCTGAGAGACCAGGCAAGGTGGACAGCTGTTCAATTTCCTCTGTCTCCAAAGCAGCAATACCAAATGCCCATCGATACCCTTTTGGGTCTTTGAAGTACCCTCTCCTGAGGTAGTCTATGCCAAGGATGCATGGAGCCTTTGGACCAGTCACGATGGGGTGTTTTTGCCATTCCCTCCCAGTCAGGCTGATTTCAGCCTCCAGTACAGTCAACTCTTGGGATCCTCCTGTCACTCCAGAAATAGAAATGGGTTCCACCCCTCGACAGCTTGATGGCATCAGGGTACACTGTGCACCGGTATCTACTAGAGCCTTATACTTCTGTGGGACTGATGTGCCAGGCCACTTGATCCACACAGTCCAGTAAATCCGATTGTCCCCTACCTCCACCTGGCTGGAGGCGGGGCCCCYCTAATAGTCATCACATTGGTCACTCNCATCTTGTTGACAGGAATTATTCCTTATCACAGGAGCTGAAGTAAAATCATCTCTTCCGCTCCATCTGGGAGCCTGCTCACCAGAGACTGAAGCCGCAGCCTTCATGGGGTGATCAGCCTTGACCTTTATTCTCCTCTTCAATTCACGCACCCGTTCCTCCAAAACTGAAGAAGGCTTTCCATCCCACTTTGTCATATCTTCCCCATGATCCAGCAGGTAAAACCATAGGGTGCCCCGTGGTGTATACCTTCTATATCTTCTCTCTCAAAAGGTAGGATGACTTTTGTTACTAGCTGAGACATGCGTTGGTACACGAAAGGAGCTGGATAGATCGTCTCTCAATTGTTTGAGGTCCTGGGACAGGTTTTCCACAGCTGAGATGATGGAAGGGGTGAGATTGTCTTCGAACTCTCTGAGTTTATGAATCATTTCATCCACTGCTGGTGGTACTATGTCATTCCAGGTTACTGTTGCTAATGAGTGGGCATATGATGGGGGTGCATTCTGTGTAAATTTCCGCCACATAGGTCGTGTACATTCAACTTCATCTGGATCTATGGGTATATTCCCATTATTCGGCTTGATATTATAGATCATCTCTACAATGGCTGTTTCCCTCAGAGACTGGATGCCCTTTTCCAGGGTAGTCCACTTGGCCGAATAACTCATAACATCGTCCTTGTATGGAAACCTATCTTTCATAGCTGCCAAGAGCCGCTTCCAAAGGCTGAGGGACCCATGACAAGGGTATAAAACATCAGCTTACCCAAAAAGCTTACAAAGTTGATCCAACAGCAGCTAGACTGATGAGGCTTTCATGCTTCACAGTGTGATACAGGGGGGGATGCCTGTAAGCAGAGGAAGAAGGATGAGGGTGAGCATTCTTACCCTTGGCTAGGTAACAAATTCTTTTCTTTTGGTCAAAGGTGCACAATATTAAGAGTTACGGGTTATAAATTATGAAACCTTATAACTTGACAGATGAATAAGTGAATTCATGTGATAGACTAGTCTGGGCAAAAGAGGATTTGTTGTGTTTGTTTATATGAAATAAAGTTTTAAATCACAGAATATGTTGTTCTGGAAATTTGAGATCCAAACTGGGGAACACAACTTGTCACTGTCAAGTGTTGCTTGCACACAACATAAGCAAAAGAATACAATAACTTGCTCTGGACTGGCTTGGAAAGAACAGTTCTAAGGTGAAAACTTCTGGTTATCAGAGGCAATCAAGTGGGACATAAGTACTTCCTACCACTTAATAACAGGGCTGGAAAAATCCTCATTGGTTCATGTAGTCCAACTGAGGCACCCATGCAGAATATAGCTATGTTATTCATAGCATAGGTTTGGACACCTTGCTCTAAGAGATATCCAGAGATGGACATTTAGCTTTCTCCTTAGGTTAAGATCTTCCTAATATGTATAATGACATTTTTGACCTGCAACATGGAATATAGATCAGTTGCTTCCCCACTCCAGCAGCACTTATTTCAAAACTAACATCACTACTTCTTCAACCTTTTCCTTGGCCTTTCCAGCAGTTTGTGTTTTCTGCCATACTATTAATATTTCTTATTTACCTGTGAATTCTTATCAGTCATTTATCATCACTTTGGTGATGTGTAGAGCCTAGAAGAGGAATATCCATGTCTTGGTTGGATATGCAGCTGGGGATTGTGCCTACGTCACATGGTGTCACAGCCTTGGTCTCACACCTGCATAAATACTAGCTGTTTTCCTAGTTGCTTTTGAATGCTTCCCATCTCAGGGAAGGAAACCTGGCTGAGTTTCCTCTGCCTGGCTTAGTGCTGTGTGTCCTGACCTCATGAGATATTTGCCCTGTAGCCTTCAGTGCTTACCAGACCAACCAGGAATACCAACCGTGACCTGCTGTAAAATAAAACATAGCCTTATTAAAACCTCTTTTAAAAGTTCGCACTTCTATGAGAATATAAGACTAATTCAGTACCTGGTATTGTTAGGGGGAGATAGATCACTGTCTCCATGAAGAGCAACCTTGCTAATGGCTTTAACTTAACAACCAGAGATCTGTCTTTTTAATTACTCAGCAGTTCTGTTCCTTTCCAATTCCAGTTTGAAGAATGTTTTTCACATAATTGAAACAGACTTAGTTGCAGATGTCCTCACAAATTTCTACCTGATGAATGCAGAATAATGTATTATAAGCAGTACTTTATTCTATTTATTGTACAGGCATTGATGTGTGTTGGGTTTGTTCTATTTTAGAGACATTGCCATAGTAACTAGTCTCTCTTGACAACAGCTTTCTGTCAGAGCAGAAGTGTAATACACAGAAAGTGAACTTCGGGTAGCTAGTGAAATGAAGGCTGCTAGCATTAGGCTCACCAAAACATCACCAGAAAATAAGCTGGTATGTCTCTGTCCTTTTGAATGCATTGCTCACTGGGGAATAATGAATTACTGCATGAGAACAGAGGCATAGAAGAAGCTGACATTATCTTTTTCTAAGGTAAAGTCCAACAAATCTGTGCTGCGTTAATTTTTAGGATACTGATTGCCCATATAAGTTTAATCACTAATGTGGTTTTAAAGGGGAAATATCAGCATCAAAGGTTTGCCTTGAAATAACAGTGCTATTCAGTGCCATCAATAATACTTCAAGTAACAGGAGGAGCTGGAAGCTATTGTGCAGCAGGAAAATTATGACATAATCCCAATCAGAGAAGTGCGGTGGAATGATTTGCATGATTGGAATGCTGCAATGGATGGCTCTTCAGAAGGGATAGACAAGGAAAGAGAGGTGGTGGGGTTGCATTGTATGTCAGGGAATGCATTGACTTCCTTGAACTCAGTATTGTGAGTGAGAAGGCTGAATGTTTGTGGGTGAAGATTAGGGGGAAGACCAACCAAGCTGATATCCTGGTAGGAGTCTGTTATAGACCATCTAGCCAGGATGTAGCTACAGATGAAGTGTTCTTCAAACAACTGGGAGAAATTTCACTATCACTTGCCCTTGTTCTCATGGGGGACTTCAACCTACCAGATGTCTTCTGGAAGTACAACACAGCAGAGAAGAAATAATCCGGGAGGTTCTTAGAGGGGATGGAAAATAACTTCCTAACCCAAGTGGTTAGTGAGCCAACTAGGGGAGATGCCCAGCTAGATTTGCTGTTCATGGAGAAGGAGTGGTGGGTGATGTGATGGTTGGAGGCCATCTTGGGCAAAGCGATCACAAAATGATTGAATTTTCAATCCTTGGAGAAGTCAGGAAGGTCAGCAAAGCCTCCACCTTAGACTTCCAGAAAGCTGACTTTGGACTGTCTGGTTTGCAGAATTCCTTGGGAAACATTATTGAAGGACAAAGGTGTCCAGAAAGGCTAGACATTCTTCAAGAATGTAATCCTTTGGGAGCTATCTAACGGGAACTATTAATAATTACACAACTTTTCCAACTGTATACTGGGCTGCGTCAAAAGAAGCATGACCAGCAGGTTGAAGGAGGTGATCCTCCCCTTCTACTCTGCTCTTGTGAGACCTCACTTGGAGTACTGTGTGCAGTTCTGGTGTCTTCAACATAATGACATGGAGCTGTTGGAGCAAGCCCAGAGGAGGGCCACAAGGATGATAAGAGGGCTCGAGCACCTCCTGTATGAAGACAGGCTGAGGAAGTTTGGGCTGTTCAGCCTGGAGAAGAAAAGGCTGCGTGGTGACCTCATGGCAGCCTTCCAGTATCTGAGGGGGGCCTACAAGGATGCTGGGGAGGGACTCTTCATTAGGGACTGTAGTGATAAGACAAAAGATAATGGGTTCAAACTTAAACAGGGGAAGTTCAGGTTGGATATAAGGAGGAAGTTCTTTACTGTGAGGTTGGGGAGTCACTGGAACAGGTTGCCCAAAGAAGTGGTAAATGCTCCATCCCTGGCAGTGTTCAAGGCCAGGTTGGACAGAGCCTTGGTCTAGAGTGAGGCATCCCTGCCTATTGGAGGGATTCTATGATTTATCATATATTATCATTCTATGATTCTATGATAATATGTCTCAAGTGTCTTACAGTATGGTGAGTCTTGTATAAGGTAACCTATTGTGTATATAGTAATACATACAAGTCCTCATGCTTAGTGATAGAGGAAATTTTCCCTTTGACTGCAGCGGTCAAGCCCAGAGTGTGTCTTCTAGAAGGCTGAATATTGCAACCTAACAAGGAGAATTTCCCACAAGTCTTTCCTGTCCTAGACAAAAGAGTGTACCTTATTATGTCCATATTATTTATCAGTACTTTTACAAAGAATATAAATGTCCTAATATGGTTCTAGAAACATGGATGTGTGCTTGCAATGGAATTTTTAGGAATCTATTCACTCTGACTGAATATCTTCATATAGTATTTGTTGTCCCTTCATAAACCATTGTTAGCTTCCTGTGCCCACACAAGGGTCTTTAGTGGTTTGCAGAAGTCCTGCTGTTTGTGCTTTTGGTCTTGCAAGCCTAGTATTCAACTAGTTGTCAATTGCTTGTGCAGAATAAGATGGGGAAGAAGAAGAGCCTGGATCCCAGAGATGGATGCACTGTCCATCGCCTCATACTCCCAGACAGAGCCTGAGGGGCTTCATCTTTCTTATTTCTCAGTGCTGCAGATACAACAGTGACAAAGCAGATACTTTGTAATCTTCGCCTATCAGCTTGGAAGACAGGACATGATTTCTGAGGCAGAGACGAGATGAGAGTTCTTTCTTCACTCATAGTCTTGTCCCTCTGCTATAATTATCTGAAGAAAATTATATGTAAATACTTTAACTTTTTACTTCAAAGGCAATATTATAATAGGAGAACCTTCATGGGAGTCAAACATAGCATATTATACTCTTAAGGAATGGGTTAGCTAAGAAAAATTCAAGTTTAATTTTAAGGATTTTATCATTCTAGCATGGTTTAAGCCAAGCCGGTAATTCAGAACCCCACAGCCGCTCGCTCACTCCCCCCCTTTTTCCTCCCCCACCACCCCTACCAGTGGGATGGAGAGGAGAATTGAAAGAATGTAAATACCATGAGCTGAGATAAGAACAGTCCAATAACTAAAGTATAATACAAAACTACTACTACCACCACTAATAATAATAATTATAAGGGAAGTAACAAGAGAATATAAAACTAAAAGGGGGAAAAGGAAAAGAAAAAAATAAACACAAGTGATGCACAATACAATTGATCACCACCCACCAACTGATACCCAGTCTGAACCGAGCAGCGATCTGGGCCTTCTGGGTGACTCCCCCCAGTTTCTATACTGGGCATGACGTGCTGTGGTATGGAATACCCCTTTGGCTAGTTTGGGTCAGGTGTCCTGTCTCTGCTTCCTCCCAGCTTCTTGTGCCCCTCCTCACTGGCAGAGCATGAGAGACAGAAAAGTTCTTGATTGGGGTAAGCGTTACTTAGCAATAACTAAAACACTGGTGTTATCAGCATTGTTCTCAAACTAAAGCCAAAACACAGCCCTGTACCAGCTACTAAGAAGGAGAAAAATAACTTGCAGCTGAAGCCATGACATATTCTAATCTTTCTCACTGTCCATCTTAATTATTCATAAATTCATTGATTGCCTTAACTGTTTCGCTTTGTACTATTGACCTTATCATCCATTCATTTCAGTTTGAGAATGCTGCTCTCAGAGCTTTTCTTCAGAAGACAATGACACAAATACAGTGTGATGTATTTCAGCCTAAAATCATCTGCAGTGAGAGATGTTTGTTCTAGGGTTCATCTTTCTGCAACACAATTAGACAAAATATATCCAACAGAAATCTATATCTCTCTGTTACTATGCTGAACCCAATTCATCTCTAACTCCATTGACTCCAGTAGGTAAACCCATTGAATGAAATCTCTTTCCTTTAAACGTACTGTTTTCTGATGACTTCCATTCATGAAGGCAGAAAATATGAAAAGTGACTCGATATCTTACAGCCTCTAGCTCCAGGACCTTGAGAACATCAACAGAATTACATAGGTTCTTCAAATAATTTAGAAGTAGTACTTCTCAGAAAATTACAAATCTGATTGATAAAGGCAACCTGATATTTGTTGCGTTAAAAGGCAAGACAATTTGGCAGAAAATAAACCCCCTTGCGTTCCAGGTGGTCCTCAGATATCAGAGGGCCTGAGTGCAGCTAGGCTTAGATTCTGAGTGATGCCCAATTTATCACTATCAGTCCGGTCATGTTTGATATATTAAACAATCATGATTCCGGATGCACTAATAGCACACTGCACCTTCAGTCTAACCGTGCTCATGAACTAATATGGCCACACGGAAGGATTTGGTCGCCTTCAATGAGGAAACTATTATGATTAGCTACTTAAACAGTGCAGTTTATTAAAGCAACAGATACAGGTTCTTATGGATTGCCAGTGATAAATACACTGTCTGCAAAAGCACGTGCAAATAATAAGTTATGCAAACTCATAATAAAGTTATGAATAACACAGCCTGGCTTTAAAATATAAAAGTAAAAAGTGAAAAGTAACTCTATATAGAGATTCCTGATTTTCCCAGGGAAGCACTTAATACAGTGCAAGTCTTACCCAMAGGCATCCCTATGGGGGAGGAAGAAAGATCCAGCCCATCGACTGGTCCCAGGAGTCAAGGGTAATCTGCTGATGGAATTTTCCTCAACTTGTCCACAATGATGTCTTCCCCAATATTCCCCCTTTGTTGGGCCATTTTATACTATTTTTCACCTTCAAGGTGAAGCTTGAGGGATTCTAGTCATGCATACCTTTATTATTATTGGTGTAAATTTCTCATGCTTCACTTTTAAAGGTATATACCACAAAGAATTCAAAGAGCATGCTCAAAGAGGGGTGATCTCACTTTGGAGGCGGGTAGCATTAGAGATGGAGGTGTGTTTTTGTATTATAATGTATTAAAATGCATTATAATGAAGCAAAGTTCATACAAAGGACAGCACTTTGCCAAAAGATGTCAGACTGTTGGCTCAGGGTAGCAATTATGCAGCTTATCAGTTTCTAGTACCACCTAGTTCCCATCTCTGCTGGTGTTAGGACACAGCGTGGCCACAGAATCTCCACTCAGCTCCATCCTCCATCAATGTTGCCACGGGAACCGATGTGGAGTGCACATTCCTGCCACACCAGGTGTAGCTGCATCTTCCCCTGAAAGTCCATTTTCCCTTTATGTGTGGACAATTAAATTTTAAATATAAGTTTAATTTCTAATTATTCCACAATATTTTCTGTAAGACTAGACTTTTTTTTTTTTAATATCCTATAGAAACGCAATTCATTGATGTAGTAACTGTTCAGTAAATGAAAAACTTTAAATGGTAAACTTGAGGACTCCAGTTGTAAATGTTTGTAAGTAATTTTCATCATTTGGGTGGAGTCTGGAGGTGGTTGATTCTTAGATGTGTCGGGGGAAATTAAGTCACCATGGATAAAGCTCATAATGGCTTAGAGATTGAAGAAATTATAATAGAAGATATTAGAGAGTAAATGGTGCAATCAAACAAGTCAATCAAATGCAGTCAAATGAAGGTCATATTGCAAATAACTAAAAATGTAGATTACCACTTACATGGTAGAAGCCTGTATTCTGAAAAACAACTCTGTAAAAACTTAGAAGACATTGTAGATAACCTGGCAAACAAGATCTTTATATATCAAGGTCAGATTTCTGTTTGTTGAGTTTGCTCTACCTCTGCCATTAGTCACTGGGCTTCATGCAGCAGTTACTGGGTGAAGAAATTTTTAGTATATATAGAGCAGCACAGATTAGTGAATGACTAGTCCTTTCAGTCTATTCTGAACTGATTGCCCAACTAAACTATCACTTGTGCTTTTTTGGCAAAAATAACTATCTTTGAATCAATTAGTTTGCTCCTAAATTTAAACAACTGTGCAAGTTGATACACATCCTAGCCTAGCCTAGCCTGGATAGAAAATTAAACTGCTGCTTGCCTTAATGGCAGCGCAGAAGCCTTTGAACTAGCTGAGTATAGCTGAAAAGGTGACATACATTCCTCACTTAGTCTTCCCAGACCTTTGATCACTAAGAAATGATACATTTGAAATGGGAGTTAGTTATATGCTCTGAGTGCACTTAGCATAGACCCTACCCTTGTCTCTTAAAACAGGGCTAGTGTCAAATCAATATTCTCCTCTATATACCCTAATTGCTTATTTCTGAGGGTAGGACCTTGTCCATGAAGTCTCCAAGCCTGGGCTAGTTTTTGAGCACTGGAGTTCTTCACAGCTTGTGTTTTTGAACAGGGGACGGTGGCATTTCATAGCCACTGCTAAATCACAGAGATTGTATCTTAATGACTTTCTAACTTTCTGTGCAGCACTGATTTCTAAGCTTTTAAAACTCAGAATAAACCAGGACGAATTCTATTTAAATATCTGTACTTGGTGTTTCCCATCAGCTGAGAGTTTCCGAGGGCCTAGGAGAAGCCCATGGGTAAAATTAGGTGAAGGGATGTAGAAGGCTTTTGGGTCATCTGAATCTGTACTAATCAGCAACACTTTCAAGGAAAGGAAGTACATTCAAGGCTCAGATCAACTAGCTCTGCAGGGATTTCTGGGCCTACATTTTTGGATTAGCAGGTTGAATATTATTTCTAATCCTTTTCAAGATGTAGTTTAATAAACAGGAGCAAGCAGATGTGGCGTATCAAAAATGGGCTCCAGTTCTGATGAAATCTGAAGATCTTTATTTTGCGTCTCACATCCCTTTTATAGTCTACTAAGTGCTAAGCAGTAACTTTCTCCTCTCTTCCTTATCATCCCGATTCAGCAAAACTACTAAGGGTTACAAATCTTTACATCCTTTGGTCTGTGTCTGAGATGCACATCCTGCTTTATCTTGCAAACTGCCTGCTTTGTTTTGCTAACGGTTCTTAAGCCCCACCAGGGCAATAACACCTGGATCTATTTCATTAACTATTTCTGTCCCACCACCCACATCTCCCCCTTTTTGTTTTACTAAAAGACAGCTTTTATAGATTTACCAATAAGTTGTTGTAACCATTGAAGCAAGCAAGGCACACAGATTAGAATACATACAAAGATTAACAAAATGATTAATCCAATATTGCAGATTCTAAAGCATCTAAACAAATCATTATCTGTTCATCAATTGTGGTTTGAATACTAAGTTCATTAGTGACATTTTGCAAATCCTGGCTAACAGTGTCAGCCTTTTGTACTGATTTTGTTAGTGATGCAATAGCAGTAGATGCAGCAGCTAATATTATGATAGCTGATATTATAGCAAATAAAAGCCAACCTATAAAATGCTTAATTCTACGCTTAACATTTTTCAACATTACATTGTCACTTAAATCACTAGGACTGGGTGGAATCCATTTTGCACCAAGCCATGTTGTTTCTTCATTTAAAATTGGTGTTTCCTTGTCCCACCATGTAACAGGTCGGAATAATGGGGGATTTAGTAAATGTGCCCAGTATACTTGTCCATTACCCATGGTCACACATAATAGAACAGATATTACAAAGATTTCTGTCATTGCCATTTCTTTATGTTGTTGAGTTCCGGGGCTTTATACATTTCGCTGGCAGCCATTATGGTCCTGTCAATAGCTGTACACAGCCGTATCCTCAAACCCATGTCAGCAATGGTAGTGGTCCTTTCCACTCGTTATGATGTAGGTCTTTATATAGAACCAGTGGTTTGGGCAAGGAATTGTCCGTCAGATGTCACAAGCGCTGTATTGTGGAAAGAGAATCAAAACTAGAGAAATTGAAAGAATTTAGTACAAATTGCACTTTTGATAACTGTCCGTGTGGAGAAAAACCTTGTGTTCCCCTTTTTTTGTTTTATATATCTACTATCAAAACCTGCTTTAGATGACCCTAATTGAGCAGGGGATTTGGACTAGATCATATCTCCAACATATGCCAACCACAGGCTACTTGGACTGTCCTTTTCTCCTGGATGGCTCTCTGATAACAGGGGAGGCCATCCCTCACATCAAGGTCTGGCATGGCATGTGTCCCCACCACTCAATGCCTGCTGGGTTGCAGCCAACAGCAGAGCTAAAGGTTCTTCTCGGTGGCAAACACAGAGGCCAACCCAGTCTTGCCCTTGACTGTGGTAGGAGGCATTTGGCCAACCTCAGTCCTGGCACCTCGTTGTCAATGCAGAGTTGCACCTGCTTCATTCAGTAACATGTCCCTACTATGGCAAAGCACATAGAGATTTACATTAGCAGAGTAACTATTACAGGGTGCAGCAGCATGTTGAAGATGCAAGTGGCAGTGAGGGACCAGCCAAAGACATTTCCTACCAGTAAAGTTCTCCCACCCTCTTAATTTGTTCCATTACCTGCTTTATAACACTACCATTGTATTAGAATCTTTCTAGCTTTTGCCTTAGCATTTTCCAGCAGCTGCTGCAAATTTGCATGCTGTAACATCTGTTTTACAAGTGACAAATCCATACAATACAAAGTGTAGTTTCTCATTAGCAACTGGCTAGTAAATACAGGTGGTTTTATACACAAAATCACACCTCTAATAAGAGCTACTTTACAAGGACACATATTCAAGCTGTTACTTTTCAGTTGCCCCCAAGTGATGTTTTTCAATCATTAATGTTTCTTTTCCTCTATCTCCTTCTGCTTGGTATTCATGGTCAGCTCTTATAGCTGAGGCATCAGGCTTTTCCACTTGTCTGTCCAGCTTATGGCAAGGCTTGGCAAACGTTGCAGGCAGCCACCATAGACCTGTAGGTAGGAGAACACAAATATACCCCCTCCCCCAGGTTATCAGTTCTTGAGAAGAAGACAGCTTAAAATGATTCCTTAAAGAGGCATTCTGATGAAAAAGGAATGTGAAGCAGCTGCAGAAGTAAACTGCACAGTGTTAACAGTCAAGGAGTTTGCTGTATCATTACCCTTTTTTTTTTTCTTCTGCTTTTTTTTCTCTTCTGCCACCCTGATACTGCTTGGGTGGCTGCTGGTAAAGCTTGTGGTTGCACTACCCCTCTCGCTTTTACAGTTAGCAGGTTTTGTTTCAACCAATCTATCTGTTCCTCCAAATCCTGGATTCACCCTGAAGAATGGGGTTGATTGAAGAACAGTGTTGTAAATGAGTAACCTCTAGGATGTTAGGCTTTGTTAGCAACTATAGAGAAAAGGAAATTACTAAGATAAGCTTCGCCAGAACCACCTGGTGGTTACTGATATGACGAGGATCCTAAAACAAAGTGTCCTGGTTTAAGCTGTAAATCACACAGCCTGTTCATTCACTCACGCTCTTTCTTCCCCCCCACTCCGAAGGGGGGGGGGAATGGGGAGAAGAATCAAAAGAATGTAACTCCCATAGGTTGAGATAAGAACAGCCCAGTAACTAAGGTGCAACACAAATCACTACTGCTACCACCAAAAATAATAATGACCAGAGAAATACAAGGGAAGAGGATACAATTGCTCACCACCCGACAACTGAGCCGTGAACTGAACTCTTCCGGGTTCCTGCCCCCAATTTTTCCATCCTGGGCATGACGTGCTGTGGCATGGTATACCTCTTTGGTCAGTTTGGGTCAGGTATCCTGTTTCTGCTTCCTCCCGGCTTCCCCTCCTCCCTGGCAGAGCATGAGAATCAGAAAGTCCTTGGTCAGGCCAAAACATTCTAAGCCGTAACTATAAACATCAGTGTTATCAGCACTGTTCCTGGGCCGAAAGTCGAAAAAAACACAGCACTGCACCAGCTACTAAGAAGGAGAAAAATTACTGTTGCTGCTGAACCCATGACACAAAGTGATGAAGAAATAACCACTAGGGGTCCAAAAGCCCACTACCACATTTTTGTGTGCATACAGGAGGCATTCTCTAAAGGTATGATATAATGTATGTAATCTAATGAAAATGTATGTTTAATGACAATATAATCACAGCCTGGTTGATGATTGGGAGAGACACGCTTGGAGGAACAGTCCCCCATGTCACCTGGCGCTGCAATAAAGAATACCTGCTTGTGAACTTAAAACTTTGTTGTCGAGTTCCTGGAGTTTTCTCCAAATCAACCCCCAGTTTAATTTAAACACACTAAGCAGGTATGGGTTTTTTTTGTTTTGGTTTGTTTTCTTTTTTCAATTTGCTCACCCTGCTTTGCATGGCTACAAAGGCCAGCCTGTTCAGCAGCAGCTATAAATGCCTGCCTGCTCAGCAGCAGCCATAAATACCTGCCTGCAACTACACTTTTGCATTAACCCTTTCTTGCCCAAAATATTAATCTGCTGCCCGTTAAAAACTTTCACGTGAACCCGACAACAAAAAATACACAGAACACTGCCTGCCCTCAATACACACACACACGCATGGGGTCCCACAAGCACACTACACAAAGCTACAATATTTGAAGCACAAAATCCAGACAATCATTACCCCTACTACATGGCCTCACGTACAGAATATGGCTCAAGGACCCTATGAAGATGATCAGGAAACCAGCTCCAAGCAGCATCATCGCAGTGCGAGGTGGCAGGATCAACCTTAGCGGGCATCCCCACGGAGGTTCTGCCTCCCCCACATCGCATGAGGATTGGGCTTTTATACTGACCAAAATGCACACTCATTCTGACACAGGTGGCCAGTCTACATTGGAAGAAGTGGCCAGCAATACCTAGAAAGGTCCCCAAGGGTCGATAGAAACATGGACATACTTATGTTTGCCAACTTCTAGTACATGAGTATCACAGAGAGACTGTATCAAATGAGTTGTATATGGAGCCCCAAGTCCATGGTCCATCACCGTTCACCTGATATCTTTGATAAGAGCATACGAGAGACCTTCCCACCACGGGTCTTGATCCGGCACATACGCCACAGGGAAAGCACACAATACATCTGCATCCCCCATCCATCTTGCTTCTCCCTTTACAGGTGCCCATTTATCATGAGGATCTGGGGGATATAAATCAGGCTCCTTTTCTGGATCAACGGGCCCCGGGTCAAAAGGACTATCCAGGTCAGCATCATAATCATCAGGCATCAGAACCTCTGGAGCAGCAACAGCAGTCTGATGAACATGCACAGGCTCCTCATAAATGTGTTCTGGAGTTTCATTTGTATCAGCCATGTCAGCGTTATCAAGTGCAATTAAACCTTTTCCTCCTGCAGGTTTCAGGTGATCTGAGAGTACTGTAATTGAGTCAGCTTGTGAAAGGTTATCATCCGCTACCCGCGGCTGAAGAGAGCACAACACAGCAAAAACGATGTGCCAAGTAATTAAATAATCATGATTAATATCATGGTCATTGGATTGTACAGTTTGTAACTGCTGTCCCACATGCTTCCAATCCCGTCCTCAGTCTTCGCAGCTGTGGCGGTGACTGGCTGAGGTTCGGGGGGGGGGGTGGGGTGGGGCACTGGCCTCCACTATCGCATTTTTTGACTTCGGCATTTCAGAAATAGTTCTCCAAATGACTAACAAATTTTTCACAGTGTCATTGCCTTTTTGGCTGCGTCCCACAATTTAACTCCTGCACCATCTGATTCGGCGAAATCTCCTGGAACAAACTCACCAACAAAGTTTTCAAGTTGACAAGCAGGTATTCTTTATTGAGGTGCCGGGAGACACAGGGGATAGCTCCTCCAAGCGTGTCTGCCCGTATTGCCACACAGGCCATCCTTATATAGTCACTTGGGCATACATACATATTCATGAGGCTACACATGAATTACATCATTTTCCAGAAAGTTTCCCGCATACATACAAAAATGTGGTGGTGGTCTTTGAGAGTCGTTAACATCTTCCAACAATCTTCATAACTGCTAGCAGTCTTTGAAGCACCAGATTAATTAACATTACAGACATAGCAATCATCCTGTCCTACTTATCAGTTAGTTTAACTGCTCCCATCCTGGACATCTGCTAGTCTGGGATACTCCCCTGTAGTTGTTTACACCAGCTTAATGGGTTCATTAACACTACAAACATAGCAATCATCCTATCCTTCTACTTATCAGTTAGTTTAACTGTGCCCATTCTGGACATCTGCTAGTCCCAGATACTCCCCATCCTCAGGTCCTGTTTTTCTATTTTGTTTTTCTTACACTTTTTATGTCAACTACCTTCAAGCACATCATTTATTTTCCATTACAAAGCCATCAAACTTAATGTTACTTAGAACTGATTACATTATGTGCTTTTGTGCCCCCTTGTCTCACATCCCACAAAGAGATCTCAAATACAGTGGACTCATCAATCGCTGGATAACGCATCTTCAGCCATTTCAACATTAACTTTAGGTCTGACTCTTTAAAGGTTGCTCCCTTCTTCTTAAGGACTGAAAACATCTGTAAAACGGAGGCTTCTTCCTTAGTAATATTCCCCCCCATAGTCCCATTCCCAGCTGCTCACCTGATGCGAGGAATAGTAACGGACTAAGGAAAGGGTTAAGAGTTTTCTTCAAACTATGTATTGATTGTCTTAACTTAGTATAGGGAACAGGTATGTTCTTGTTCTTGCTAGTCTTGTAGTTAAACTATAACCCGGAATAGAATAGGTAACCAAAACACATTGTTTAAAATCACGGACCCTTTTCCCTCAAGAAGATGAATTTCTGTCAGGAACCTGTTTCAACTAATCTCTAAGAGACTTGAGGTTGCCAGCTGGGGAAACTGTGCCAAGGGTGAAAAGTGCATAGTGAGGAAGACCTCTTACTTCATCCAGAAGACTCCGGCCCAAGACCACCAGATGGCAGTGTGCAGGCGTAGAGGGGAGGGGAATGGTATTAATGAGTTCTTGGAACTAACTGTAATAATCTCCTCCTATGCTTGAGAGATCTGATAAATATGTATGTTTGTGTGTAATAAATATCTAGCTTGTTGAGCTCTCGGTGTGCGAGTTAGGAGGAGCAATCCCCTTTGCACCCGGCACCGCAATAAACGTACCTGCTTTATAACTCTTTGTGAGTTATGAAGTTCTGTTCCGTAAATCACACCTTTTCCAGGTGATCGTTATGTCCGGACCTCTTCGGTGCTCCCCCACCGGCCTCCTGAGTTCAGCCGAGCTACGCCACCGGTCGCCGACTCCGACAATTTAGCCCGAGTTCCTCCTGTTCGGGCGCCATTTGTGGCATACCAAAACCGGACTCCAGTTCTGGTGAAATCTGAAGATTTATTTCGCGTCTCACATCCCCTTTATAGTCTACTAAGTGCTAAGCAGTAATTTTCCCCTCTCTTACTTCCTTATCATCCCGATTCAGCAAAACTACTAAGGGTTACAAATCTTTTACTTCGTTTGGTCTGTTTCTGAGATGCACCTCCTGCTTTATCTTGCAAACCGCCTGCTTTGTTTTGCTAACTGATCTTTACCCGTCACTGTTCTCTTTACCCTTCCCAACCCAACCAGGGAGATAACACCTGGATCCATTTCGTTAACTATTTCTGTCCCGTCACCCGCAAGCAGCTGCATTGAATGCCTGTAAGGTCATCCTCCAGGAAAGAAATAAATAAATTGTTTATAATTTTCTGTGTAAAATTTTATTTTGTGTGTGTTATGAAAGCAGCAGTTTTAAAAGGCTGCAGTGTCCTCTAGGGTTTTGGCAGCCAGCCTTAACAGAGTCGCTCCTCAAAAAGCTTCTAAGACGATGGTGCAGAAGAAACATCATTGCTTAGAAATTAAAAATGGTTTTATCTAAGTATTTTTCTTGGAAAATATTCTGTCCTTTAAAAAAAACCACAACAAACACAGCCAAGACAGCTGGTTGTAAAAGAAAACGCTGGGGAAGGAAAGATGAGTTTCGTGGTGGTTTTTTTTTTTTTTTTGCTCTGCTGATAGCTAGATAGCTAGAAAAGCTCTTCATTATCAGAGGAAGAGGCTGAATTTTGTCATTCAGTCAAAGCATTGGCTTGCAGCAAGGTTATCGCAAATTGAACATTACTGCCTGCAGTTTCTAGAAGCCAGACAAATCATCACTGCAGTATGATTCGGAGAAAACTCCACGAACAAACTCGCCAACAAAGTTTTAAGTTGACAAGCAGGTATTCTTTACTGCGGCGCCGGGAGACACGGGGGATAGCTCCTCCAAGCGTGTCTGCCCGTATTGCCACACAGGCCATCCTTATACAGCCACTGGGCATACATACATATTCATGAGGCTAACACATGGATTGCATAATTTTCCAGAAAGTTTCCGGTAGGTATACAAAAGGTGATGATGGTCTTTGAGAGTGGTTTACAATATTCATACCTGCTGGCAGTCTTTGGAGCTCCAGCTTAATTAACATTACAGACATAGCAATCATCCTGTCCTTCTATTGAGCAGTTTCACTGCTCCCTCCCAGGACCTCTTCTGGTCCCGAATACTCCCCATCCCCAGATCCTGTTTTTCTACATTTTGTACTAAGATCCTAAGGACCTAAAACTAAGTCAATTACCTTCAAGTGTCTCAGTTATTTTCCATTACAAAACCACCAGACTTTACAGTTACTTAGAACTGATTACATTTGGTGCCTCCTTGTCTCAAGTAAATGATTGACATTAGTTCTCATTGCAATATGATTTTATAGTTTTTACTAGTCACTGGACTGAACTAAGAGTTTTGGTCCTGTTTCATCTTCTAGACATATAACTGAGATAGCTGACTAGGAAATCAGATGTGTTGTGCTCCCTTAAAATCAAAGGAGAAGTATGCTCTTATAATAGGCCCTTATGGAATTTCAGCCAAAGACTTAGGCTGTGGGTGTACAGTACTTACCTATGCACTGAATATAAACATATCTTCTGGCAATGAGGACCCTTGCAATGGTGATTAACATTAATTAGAGGTCACCTTGTGTTTATATCCTGTATTATGCACATTCTGTATCTAGCTATGCTAAGAAACTGCTGTGTCAACTGAGTCATTTAACTCCTGTCTCAGTTTCTAAAACTGCTAATGTTGGTCTATGTTTCTCTAAGCTCAGAAAATACCACAGAGAGTTACAGGTAGATATGTAATCACAAATGTGGCCAAACTATGATTTAGTTTGCTTTCATTTCTTATTTTACAAAGACTGTTTCTGTTTAAATATCAGTGTTGCTTCTTTTCTTAAACAAAGCTCACTTAAAATAAACATATTTTGTTGCCATAGCAATGTTTTTCCCTTTGTAATTGTGTTATTTCAGGTTCACTGCCAACTGCAGTGCATAGCCAGAATTGAGAGATACAAAAGACATTTCATATCATCTCTATCCATGGACAGCATTTGATTGTGGTTTAAAGGCATGTATCTGAGTTGATATTTTTTCGAGGGTATTATCTAGTGTCATTAGAAGTGATGCAAATTCTGGTGTGTTTAATGTAGAATTAAATAATATAATTAAATATTTTTGTCCAAGCTGATATTCAACTTTCCTGGGTTTTTTTCCAGCTGTGATAAACTGTCCATCTTAAAGAACAGTCTGTCTTCCCCAACTTAGTGTATTGGTAGATAATAAATATACTAAAAATGAAATGTATAACTCTGTGCCCCCCTCCATTACTGCACAGAATTTCTGTGATTGTTATCAAAGACTACTTTCTACTGTTGTTTCTATCTCCATTTGCTTGACACATGCAATTAGAAGACATGTTGAAAGATCTGGGTAAAACATTTCAAATCAGGAAACTTAGACTGAACATTTTAAATTTTTTTTTTAATGTTCAATGGCATGCAACGAATTAAATAATGGGAGTGCTTAAAGGGCCAAAACAGGCTTATACTTTCATTATACTGTACAGATCCCAATAAATAACATAAAACTCTCCCTGTTTCAGCTGGAATAAAGTTATCTATCTTGCTTTTTGAAGTTATCTTTTCTGCTAGTAGCTGGTACAGTGCTCTGTGAGATGTGCATTGTATTGTGTATCACTTGGGTTTATTGTTTTCCTTTTCCCCTTTTAGTTTTATATTCTCGCCCCCTGTTATTTCCCTCATCATTATTATTATTAGTGGTGGTAATAGTTTTGTATTGCACCTTAGTTACTGAACTGTTCTTGTCTCAACCAGTGGGATTTACAGTCTTTCGATTCTCCTCCCCGTCCCTCTAGGAGCAGAGGAGAAGGAAGGAGGGGAGTGAGCAAGCAGCTGAGAGGTTCTAAGTTACAGGCTGGGCTTAAGCCACAACAGTCCTTTGTGGCACCCAAACCGGAGCCCAAAGGTTTGAGATAACAACATATCTGACCAGAGTGTGCTAAAAAGCATTTGTGATAAGCATTTATTGTTTCAGATTAATAGTCACTCGTCACAATGTTGATTTATTTGCTCTCAGAGTTGTTGCCTTTGGTCTCAGAGTTTCAGCATGTCATACCTTACTTACACCCAGCATTTGCTGGTTTAGTGTTTATTGGCTTTGGGGGCTGGGCTAAAATTCTTGTTTCACTGCACTTTATGGTAGGGATTTGTAATACAATGGAATCATTGAAACTGGTCTAGCATGTTTTCTCAGTGTGGTCATCCCCTCTATACTTTGGAAAGCATATAATGGGAATTTTTAGCAATTGCATATCTTTCCTTTTGATGTGATCAGGAAGATAACAGCAATGTCTCCACCAACTAATAAGAAAGAAACACAAGCTTTCTTAGGCGTTGTGGAGTTCTGTAGAACGCACATGTCAAATTAGTCTGATTGTAAGCCCTCTCTTATGTGACCAGGAAGAAGAATGATATCAAATGGGGCTTTGAGCAACAACCAGCCTTTGTTTGTAAGAAATTAAATGAGAGACAGTTCATGCAGTAGCCCTTGGACCAATATGGATCGGGCCAGATGTGAAAAATGTGCTTTACACCGCAGCCAGGAAGAATGGTCCTACCTGGAGCATCTGGCAGAAAGCTCCAGGGGAGGATCGAGGTTGACACTTTGGTTTTTGGAGTTGGGGATATAGAGGATCCGAAGCCGGTTATACTCCAACTGAAAAAGAGATACTGGCAGCCTATGAAAGGGTTCGAGCTGCTTCAGAACTGACTGGCACTGAAACACAGCTCCTCCTGGCACTCTGTTGCCCGTGCTGGGCTGAATGTTCAAAGGCAGGGTCTCCTCTAAACATCATGCAAACGATGCTACATAGAGTGAGTGGGCCACATTAATTACACAACAAGCTCGAATAGGAAATCCCAGTTGTCCAGGAATTCCAGAAGTCATCATGGACTGGCCAGAGGGCACAGATTTTGCAATGTCACCAGAGGAGGAGGAGGTGATGCGTGCTGAAGAGGCCCCACCATATAATGAACTGTCAGAAAGTGAGAAGCAATATGCCTTGTTTATTGATGGGTTGTGCCATATTGTGGGAAAGCATCGGAGATGGAAGGCAGCTGTATGGAGTCCCTGATGACAAATAGCAGAAACTGCTGAAGGAGAGGGTGAATCGAGTCAGTTTGCCGAGGTGAAAGACATCCAGCTGGCCTTGGACATTGTTGAATGAGAAAAATGGCCAGTACTTTATACTGACTTATGGATGGTGGCAAATGCCCTGTGGGGGTGGTTGCAGAAATGGAAGCAGAGCAACTGGCAACGCAGAGATAAACCCATCTGGGCTGCTGCACTGTGGCAAGATATCACTACCTGGTTGCAGAACCTGGTGGTAAGGTACGCCATGTAGATGCTCATGTACCCAAGATTTGGGCCACTGAGGAACACCAGAACAACCAACAAGTGGATAAAGCTGCTAAAATTGAAGTGGCTCAGATGGACTTAGATTGGCAACATAAGGGTGAATTATTTTTAGCCTGGGGGCCCATGATACCTCAGGCCATCAAGGCAGAGATGCAACATATAGATGGGCTCATGACTGGGGGGTGGAATTAATGGACACTATTGCCCAGGTTATTCATGACTGTGAAACATGTGCTGCAATTAAGCAAGCCAAATGGTTAAAGCCTCTTTGGTATGGAGGACGATGGCTGAAGTACAAATATGGGGAGGCCTGGCAGATTGACTATATCACACTCTCTCTGACCTGCCAAGGCAAGCACCATGTGCTCAACATGGTGGAAGCAACAACCGGATGGCCGGAGTGCCCCACGCCACTGCCCAGAACACTATCCTGGGCCTTGAGAAACAAGTCCTGTGGCAACATGGCAGCCCAGAAAGAAACATTTTTTGACTCAAAGTCAGAAAATGGGACTCATTTCCAGAATAACCTCAGAGACACTTGTGCCAAAGAGCATGGCACTGAGTGGGTCTATCTCATCCCCTACCATGCACCAACCTCTGAGAAAATAGAATGGTACAATGGGCTGTTAAAAACTATGCTGAGAGGAATGGGTGGTGCAACTTTCAAACATTGGGTTCCACATTTACCAAAAGCCACCTGTTTAGTCAACACTAGGGGATCTGTCAACTGGGCTGGCCCAGCCAAAGCAGAACTTTTACGTACTGTAGAGAGGGGCAAAGTTCCTGTGGTGCACATAAAGAATTTGTTTGGGAACATAGTCTGGGTTATTCCTGCTTCAGGTAAAGGCAAACCCACATGTGGGATTGCTTTCGCTCAGAGACCTGGATATACTTGGTGGGTAATGTGGGAAGATGGGGAAATCCGGTGTGTACCTCAAGGGGTTTTAATTTTGGGTGAAAACAGCCAATGAACTCAATTATATGCTGTTGCCTGCCATTTAACACTTCTATAGCCCATCAGCTAGATGCCCATCTCAGCCACTCTTGGCTTTGAAAAGAAGATATGTGCTGTCATGATCCTCAGCAGAGAATAAAATCATGGGAAAATCAGGCAGCAGCAGCAGCAGCAGGAGTCTCCCAGTACTGTTCTCAGGTCACCTTCGACTGACTCTGACTTCCCTCCAGTCATCACCCTGGCAAAGAATGAACTTTGATGAAACTGGACCATCTCAGCAGTTACCAGATGAGTTCAGCAGGCAAGAATCCAACACTACACACTGTCTCTCCTGCCATGAAAGATGGTTACAGCAGATGGAGCCTGACGTCATGGACTGAATGAACTCAGCAAACTTTATAGGGATGGTCCGTGGATTAAGCAATGATATATGTCTCTTTGTGTGTGTGTATATATATATATGAAATGTGGGATTTGAGCATGATGTGAATGGTATGGAATAAGGGGTGGATACTGTCCTGGGTTCAGCTGTAACAGTTATTTTTCTCCTTCTTAGTACCTAGTGCAGTGCTGTGGTTTTGACTTGAGTCTGAGAACAATGCTGATAACGCACCGATGTTTTTAGTTGTTGCTAAGTAATGCTTATCCCAATCAGGGACTTTTCACTCTCATGCTCTGCCAGTGAGGAGGGGCACCGGAAGCCGGGAGGAAGCAGAGACAAGACATCTGACCCTAACTATTGAAAGGGATATTCTATACCACAGCATATCATGCCCAGTATATAAACTTGGGGGAGTCACCCTGAAGGCCCAGATCACTGCTCAGGTCAAGCTGGGTATCGGTCAGTGAGTGGTGAGCAATTGTATTCTGCATCACTTGTGTTTATTGTTTTTTTTTTCCTTTCCCCTTTTAGTTTTATATTCTTTCCCCTTGTTATTTCCCTTATCATTATTATTTTTGTTGGTGGTAGTAGTAATTTTTTTATCATACTTTATTATACATCATGAAGTATGATAAAAGTCAGCTGCTTGCGTCAGCTGAGCTGCCGGCTCCTGGGCAAGCCCTGACGAGGACTTGAGGCTTTATTCCCTTGGTGGCTCTTGCTGATCGGGATTGAGACTCTTGGATGCTGTGCTTTCCCCACACTGCGGTGTTGAAGGTGCCCTCTCTGGTGTTATTCATCTCAACAAAATCAAAAGATTTTGTTACTTTCTTGTGGAAAGTTGGTTCATACTTCTATAAGCAAGCTAAAAATGTTACTTAGGAAAATATTATGTAGAATAAACACTGATTTGAAAACTATAATCAGTAGCAACTATCAAACTAAAGTTGCATATTGAGAGGTTCTGCAAAGCTTCATCCCGGGTCTGGTACGATTCAGTGGTAACACAGTGGTCTGATAACGTGCAATGCAGTAATGACATAGAGAGCATTGCTGAAGTTAATGCAAATACCATTGGTGAGAAGTAGAGGATAAGACTGAAAAGAAAATAAGCTTGACTGATAGCTGGGAGGAAAAAAAATAATAGGATGCAATTCAATAAACAGGAAATCTAAGTTACTACTTGGCTTGCTGAGAGATAATTACCTGCAGAGGCTGGCGAAAACTAGTAAGGTGGCACTTCTTCAGAGAGGCATGTGGAGGTTAGAACTGATCATAAAGTGCACATAAGTCAACAGGGTAAACTGCTGATACCTTTATTGTAACATATGGAATTTGAGACATTTATATGCCAATTTTTGTCATATCGGGAGCTATAAGAAGGCTTCCCACTCCAAATAAAGAAGCAGAAATTGGAAATAACTTCTCTTTAAATGGAAATTCCAGTCCCATGCTTGCTGTACCTCCATCAGAATCAACGGAATTACATTAGAAATTAAGAGTTTAAGAATTTGGTTCTGCTAATGTCAACAATGTTGCAGTTTGCCTGAGCTCAGGACTTTCTAAATCTACATTTGAATAATTTTCTGCATTCTTAATCTCAGCTGAGCTTGAACTGTTGCAGGGGCTAAAGTATTAGAAGTAGTGTGGTCAAGGTTTACTTAGCAAAGGAGGCCTAGAGAGAGGCCCTGCCAGAAACAAGCTGGGATTTGTTAGGGTTGGGAATGTACTGGTCAAAAGAAACAATGATCAAAAGATTAAGCCAAGCATGTAGAACCAGGTACAGGATGGTTTGTGTCTTTTGTT
>CABHOG010000158.1:93072-111703 GCA_902168055.1 Aratinga solstitialis | reverse complement strand
TCGTGCCCCACGTTGGGCGCCAAAAAGAACTGTAGCGGTTTAAGCTGTAAATCACGCAGCCCATTCTCTCACTCACTCCCCTCTCTTTCTTCCCCCTGCTCCCGGGTGGATGGGGAGGAGAATCAAAAGGATGCAACTCCCACAGGTTGAGATAAGAACAGTTTAGTTACTAAAGTATAACACAAGACCACTACTGCTACCACCAATAAAAATAATAATGACAAGGCAAATACAAGGAAAGAGAATACAACTGCTCACCACCCGATACCAAGCTCGACCATGCAGTGCACCCTCCACCCTTCCGGGTCTCTGCTCTCTGCTTTACATCCTGAGCATGACGTGCTGTGGTATGGAATACCTCTTTGGTGAGTTTGGGTCAGGTGTCCTGTCTCTGCTTCCTCCTGGCTTCCCCTCCTCCCTGGCAGAGCATGAGACTCAAAAAGTCCTTGGTCAGACCAAAACATCACCAAGCTGTAGCCAAAATACTGGTGTTATCAGCGCTGTTCCCAGGCCAAAAGTCAGAAACACAGTGCTGCACCAGCTACCAAGAAGGAGAAAAATGTCCTGAACCCAGGGCAGCTAGTCTGCAGCAACATCTGCAGATTACACCAATACTTGAAGTTCTACCTGCCCAGGATATTATTTAGAAATAAAATGCCAATGTTTAAGCAAACATGAAATGGAGGAAAGTTGTTGTGGGTTTAGCCCAGTAAGGAGCTAAGCACCACACAGCTGCTTGCTCCCTCCCTCCTAGGTGGGATGGGGGAGGCAATCGAAATGGTAAAAGTGTGAAAACTCATGGGTTGAGATAAAGAAAGTTTAACAGGGAAAGCAAAAGCCCCACATGCTAGTAAGGCAAAATAAGGAATTCATTCATCACTTCCCATCATCAGGAATGCAGGGCTTCATCACATGTAATGGCTACTTGGGAAGACAAATGCCATAAGTCTGAACATCCCCCCATGTCCTTCTTCTTCCCCCGGCTTTTATTGCTTAGCATGATGTCATATGGCATGGAATATCCCTTTGGTCATTTAGGGTCAGCTGTCCCAGCTGTGTCCCCTCCCAACTTCTTGTGCACCCCCAGACTACTCCCTGGTAGGGTAATGTTCTTATTTCTCATTACCCTACTCTGATTTGATTGACAATAAATTAATTTCCCCAAGTCAAGTTGTTTTTGCACATGATGGTAATTGGTAAGTGACCTCCCTGTCTTTATCTCAACCTACAAGATTTTTGTTGCATTTTTCTCTGCCTGTGCTGTTGAGGAGAGGGAGTGATAGAGCAGCTTGAAGATCACCAAGGTCTATCCACCACAGGAAGCCTGACTTTCATAAGGTGTTCTGAATACTTTGTGGTTGATAAATGTATTCTGAGTTTAAAAAACAAGTGTCTGATAGATATAAAATAAATAAGATAGATTTAGATATCATGTTAAGAGCTTAAATTTGTTTGTATTGATAGGCTATATATTTCAGGTTTAATGACAAAGCTTTGTCATTATTACAATATTTTAAGTAACGCCCTTGAGCCACAAAAGGCAAAATAGCTGGTAAGTTCTCTATATCAGACTAGAAAAACTCATGCATGTGCTACCTAGTAAACCTTCTCTACCTACAGATACAGTGAAAACTACACAAGTATTTCTTCCTTCATTGGTTCAAGAAATGTAAGAAGCAACTGTCCCATTTAAAGTAGTAACAATTCAGGTAAAGAAGAGAAAACCTGGTAAATTATTTGTACCTAAAGCAAAATACAGATGAAGATATATTTGAAGCTAAACACAGAAAAAGATTTGTTTGAACACTGTAATTTGAACATAAACTTCACTCCATTCCAGCTAGTCTGGAATGATCAGTCCAAGTCTGATCTAGTTTATCAAAGAGCAGCATTTAATAAGGTGGGAAACACATATTGAAACCTTTACCTTAAGCACTCTTTTTCCCTTGCAAAGGGCAGTATCTGACTGTATTTCATGTGTGCATTGCAAACTGCACCTTAAGGAGTTCTGTATTGGAATTAATCACTCCAGGCACAGGGGTAAACATCCACATAGCTTTGTGAGTTTCATGCACAAAACTTATTAAGAATGGCATCTGTAACTCCTCATGAAAATGCATCTATAATGTCACCCTGTGTCATGGACTTCCTACAGTATGACACATTAACTGTTTCAAATGGGAATTTTAAAAATAAAGTTAGAAGGCAGCATTATTTTGATACTTTTGTGATGCTTGCTAAATGCACAAAATGTTTTCAAGACATTTGGCTATGTTAAGTCTAAGGAAAGATAAGCTCAGTGAACATGAAATCACAATTAATTAACAAGAGACCTGAATTATAGTGCAGGAGAACTGGATATGTGTATTGTAAACTCTGTGAAATGAATTTTACTTAAATTTCTGAAGAGAAACCTTTCACTAAGTACTGATTCCAAGTGTCACCAAGTACCACAGTACCACCCCAGGTACTGTGCAGTTTTCTAATGGGCCATTTGTGGTAGTGGTTGACTGTTAGATGATGTCTGTGCCTCACAAACCCTTCTGGCTTTCTGGTGCCACTGCCTATATTCAGTGATCACCCAATACAAATACCTTTAACATTCACAAGGAAATTGTACTCCAGCCTCTATAGCAAATGATGCTGTTACAGATGTTTTGTTGCCTAGGCTCAATATTTCTTATATCTCGGAAAGCAGAAGCTTCTTTCCTCATCTCTGAAGAAACTACTTTTAAGCATATGGCTGGGGAAGGGCAGATTATACTGACACCTTTTATTTTTTTCTGATGGCATTCCTCATGCTCCCCTTTTTATCTGGAAAAAGGTGTTTTGGCTTTAAGACTGTACTAAAAACGGTTATAAAGCTTTTAAACAGACAACAGTTCCTCTCCTTCCAGGTCTCTGCACATGTGTGCTAGTCATAAAGAAATGTCTCACTGAGGACATGCCTGCAGTGAATTAAATTCACTGAAGACACAGCCACATATTTGAATGAAGTGCCTGGTGACTAGAGAATAAATCTTACATGAGAACTTGATCCCAGTTGTTTCCAGTGGTGTATGGGATTTCACTGGGATAGAGTTAATATTCTTCATAGTCACTTGTATGCTGCTATGTTTTGGATTTGTGATGAAAGCAGTGTTGATAATGCACCAATATTTTAGTTGTTGCTGAACAGTGCTTACCCAGTGTCAAAGACTTTTCTACTTCTCACTTTGCCCTTGGATCATGTAGGCTGGGAGTGTGCAAGTTGGGAGGGGACACACCTGGGACAACTGACCCCAAGTGACCAAATGGATATTCCACACCGCAAGTGGGTAAATTAAAGGTGCTGTGAATGAATGATGCCTTTTAAAATATATCCAAACAAGTTCTTTGCAAAGGCACCATCTGTCACTCATTATTCCTTGTCATGTGCTTGCTCTGACTTGTCATTTCTTGTTTAGTCACATTAAAGAGAAGAGCAAGCTTGTTTATTGAGTAAGTGAAAGTAACATGTTTCCTTGGTTACATCAGATGGTTCGAGTACACTTATTATTCATTAATCATGGAATCATAGAATAAGAGAATAGTTAGGGTTGGAAAGGACCTTAAGATCATCTAGTTCCAACCCCCCTGCCATGGAAAGGGACACCACACACTAAACCATTTCACCCAAGACTCTGTCCAACCTGGCCTTGAACACTGCCAGGGATGGAGCATTCACCACTTCTTTGGGTAACCTATTCCAATGCCTTACCACCCTCACAGTAAAGAACTTCTTCCTTATGTCTAATCTAAACTTCCCCTGTTTAAGTTTGAACCAATTACCCCTTCTCCTATCACTACAGTCCCTAATGAAGAGAACCTCCCCAGCATCCCTATAGGCCCCCTTCAGATACTGGAAGGCTGCTGTGAGGTCTCCATTCAGCCTTCTCTTCTCCAGGCTGAATAGCCCCAACTTTCTCAGCCTGTCTTCATATGGGAGGTGCTCCAGCGCCCTTATCCTCCTTGTGGCCTATTCTGCTGACAGGCAGGGTACACCACAAAGTGACCACACACTAGCTGCATAATATGCACAGTTTATTAAACCAACACGCTAAAGTCAATAAACACACTAAAGAAAACAAGAGCACTAATGTGAATTAGGTAAATCTCTCTATATATATAGCGAATAGGTGCAAAAAAGCAAATCAGAGACATAGGTATATAAGTACCGAAGAAAGTTAGAAATGCATCAAATCATTACTGCATTAAGAGAACAGAGATTAAGAAGAAATACATCACCAAATAACACTGAAGCATCATCCAGGCCCACACTTCAAGCTGGGAAGCCCCACTGCAGCTGATGACAGGAGTCTCAGATAATTTGGAAAATTCCTAGGCAGAGCGTCCACCCATAGGTGAGGTTTGTCTCCTGGCCACAGGAGGGTCCAGATTTTATACCTTTAGAAAAACAACCGGCTTTATGCCAGATATGTAATTGTTTACTTGTGTGGCCGTGCAGTTTCTCATGATCTCGCGGTTGTCCATTCTGAGAGCGCTGGCCAGGCACCCCAGTGTGGCCAAGTATGAAGGTCATAGAACAGCTGCACACGTTTTTCTGTCTCTTTCCAACAAACAGTCATGATGAATATAAACATATGTACTCTACCAAATACTGTGACAAAACCCATACTTTGTTATGTCTCAGTCATGAGAGGAAATCAACTCTCAGCTAGGTTCCCATCCACTACATGGCACTCCTATGGACTTGCTCCAGCAGCTCCATGTCCTTCTTACACTGAGGACACCAGAAGTGCACACAGTACTCCAAGTGAGGTCTCACGAGAGCAGAGTAGAGGGGCAGGATCACCTCCTTTGACCTGCTGGTCACACTCCTTTTGATGCAGCCCAGGATATGGTTGGCTTTCTGGGCTGCGAGTGCACACTGCCGGCTCATGTAAAGTTTCTCATCGACCAACACCCCCAGGTCCTTCTCTGCAGGGCTGTTCTGAATCACTTCTCTGTCCAACCTGTAGCTGTGCCTGGGATTGTCCCTACCCAGGTGTAGGACCTTGTACTTTGCTTTGTTAAACTTCATCAGGTTAGCATCAGCCCACCTCACAAGCGTGTCAAGGTCCCTCTGGATGGCATCTTTTCCCTCCAGCATATCAACCAAACCACACAGCTTGGTGTCATTGGCACACTTGCTGAGGGTGTACTCAATCCCACTGTCCATGTTGCCCACAAAGATGTTGAACAGGATCGGTCCCAACACCGATCCCTGAGGGACACCACTTACTACTGGTCTCCAGTTGGATTACTGTTCCCCAGCTGGTAGCTGCACTGAAGTGATAAATGGTAGACTTGCAAATGCAAGGCAATATTTTCATTCTGACTGTAGATTATAGAATCAACTAGGTTGGAAAAGACTTTTAAGATCATTATGGTACAGAGGTGGAGAGTTATGATATGTTAATTCATCTTAGTCATAAGCAGGGTGGAAATTAAGCAAGTTGGGGGTCTGGCTTCAACACTGTGCAAAACAAGTTTATATAGATGATCATCCAGAGGTGGGCAGAAGGCAAGTATTTTCATATTCTGCTATGAGTACAAACAGAGAAGTTTCGGAGAAAGATTTAAGAACCTCTTAAAAACTTTTTTTTTTTAAGGTAAAGTATGGAATAACATTTGGAAACTGAGAATTATTTATTGTTACATGTGCAAGACAAAACTCACTGTATTATCACAGCTTCCTGTCCGAAACTGCTCAGAGACAAGAGAACTTTCAGACTGACACTCACTGGGAATTTTTTAATTATAAACCCAAATGAATTTTAAAGCAAGATTTACATGCCCTGGACTATATTTCCAATGTTTTTACTGAACAATAGGACTATTTTTCAGATTTGGAATAGTGGGTGCTGATATGTAAACCAATAGCAATGATGCCCAGCATGGCCAGAAGTGTTAAGTTGAATGAAATTAGCAGTGTCAGGTCTAAGAAAATGAGAGGGCAGAATACAGAGCTTATTTCAGTAGAAGAATTTAAACAAATTTAAATGTAGAATCTTGGAATCATAGAATGGTTAAGTTGGAAGGGACCTTAAAGCTCATCTAGTTCCAACCCCCCTGCCACTGGCAAGGACACCTTTCACTGGACCATGTTGCTCAAAGCCCCATCCAATGTGGCCTATAGTAGTGTCATGGGTTCAGTAGCAGCAGTCATTTTTCTCCTCCTTGGTAGCTGGTGTAGTGCTGTGTTTTTGATTTTGGGCCTGGGAACAGTGCTGATAACACCAGTGTTTCGGTTACTGCTTAGTGATGTTTTGGTCTGGCCAAGGACTTTCTGAGCCTCATGCTCTGCCAGGGAGGAGGGGAAGCCGGGAGGAAGCAGAGACAGGACACCTGACCCAAACTGACCAAAGCGGTTATTCCATACCACAGCACGTCATGCCCAGGAGGTAAAAGCAGAGAGCAGAGACCCGGAAGGGTGGGGGGCACTGCGTGGTCGGGCTTGGTGTTAGGTGGTGAGAACTGTATTCTTTCCTTGTATTTGCCTTGTCATTATTATTATTGGTGGTAGCAGTAGTGATTTGTGTTATACTTTTAGTAACTAAACTGTTCTTATCTCAACCTGTGGGAGTTGCATTCTTTTCTATTCTCCTTCTCATCCCTCTGGGAGCAGGGGGAAGAAAGAGGGGGAAGTGAGTGAGAGAACGAGCTGCGTGGCTGACTGGACTTAAACCACGACAGTTCTTTTTGGCGCCCAACATGGGGCTCGAAGGGTTGAGATAACGACAGGATTAATAGCCACTCGCCACAATGCTGATTTATTGGCTCTCAAAGTTGTTGCTCTTGATTCTCTTGAGTTCATGGTTTCAGCCTGTTGTACCTTACTTAGAGCCAGTATTTGTTATCTTAGCATTTTTCGGATATGGGTTTTGGGTTAAGGTTCTTGTTTCATTGCACTTTATTGGAATGGCTGGTAATACGGGCGGGCTTCAGAAGCAGGGGGGGCGGATGTGTACCTGGCAGTTCGGCTGCTCTTCACCGTCCTGGCCCTCGTTTTCGCCTCCGTCTTCGTGAGGCTGTGAGGAGCCAAGGGGGGGCGGCCCCGGGAGCCGCCGGCGGCCGAAACGGCCCGGGGGAGCGGCCCCGGGGAGCAGGAGCCGAGCCCCCCCACCGAGCCCAGCCCGACGGCTGCCAAGCAGTGGGAGGAGAGGATGGAGGAGCCGAGCCCCGTAGCCGAGCCCAGCCCCGCGGCGGCCGAGAGCATTCCCCAGCAGCTGCCCGCAGAGCCCCGTGAGCCCGAGCCCCAGGAGGATGCAGGAGACCACGCAGCACTTCCCAGCAAGGCAGAGGAGGGACCCATGACAAGTAGTAAATAGTAGGAATTAAATAAATATTTAAGTAGGAACTAAATAGTTATTTTCAGTCATGTTGATGCAAATATTCTACTTTTTTCCCCCTATGTTAGGATTATACATTCACTTGTAAGGATTATATACCGTTGATAGCATTTTGTTAGTAACTTAAATCTACTGGGACTATTTAAGTGAATTGTTCTGTTGTTTGTTTTTTTTTTTACCCAAGACTGAATTAATCTGAATTCCCCAAAATTAATTAATCTGAATGTCGCTGTACTGACCTGTTAAGGAAGATAGTGAAGATGATAACTAATAGCAATCATCATTTTAAAATTTATTTCCAATGTCTTTTACTTTCTTCAACTTTCCCCTCCTCCTTCCTGAGAGGACAATATAGCAGAAAATATTTTTGAACCAGCTCATCTGTCTATGGACTTGCAGAGACTTTCACATTCATCAAAAAAAAGTGCTTTTACTATTTGTCATGGTTTAAGTCCAGCCGGTAACTCAGAACCACGCAGCCACTCGCTCACTCCCCCCCTACTTTCCCCCTGCTCCCAGCAGCATGGGAAGGAGAACTGAAAGAATGCAAACCCCACGGGTTGAGATAAGAACAGTCCAATAACTAAAGTACAATATAAACCTACTACTACCACTAATAATAATGATAAGGGAAATAACAAGGGGAGAGAATATAAAACTAAACCCTTTAATTTTCCAAATGCCCTATATTATGGCTTAATGATTTTTAGTACTTACTATGACACACTTCTGATATTATCTAATCATAAAGTTTTTCATATAAAATAAATTGATTGTTTGATGAATGCAATAGAAATCTATATCCTATTATAATAAGATTGGTTCCTGGCACCTCTTACTATAAAAAGTCTGTTTCATTTTTATTGTAATGTGGTCAGATTTCAGTGCTTGGGTTTAAATGTTTGTTTGGGCTGCCTGCTTGCTTCAGACCCATGCTCTCTAAATTTCTTCCTCCTGCCTTTGCCTCCCATTGTCTCAAAGTAGATGGCTTTTCTTACTGAGTTTTGCACCCAAACTTTGGAAGAAGGACTTGAATGTAGATAAGGACATGTCAGATTTTCCCTGTGTGTGAAGGGTTTGCCTATTTTATGTATTCCCATGATTCAGAGATGGTGTGACCTGAAGACCCAACTTAAGCCAGCTTTTACCTGCTGAGAAAACTCCATACTGACAATAAAACAATAGAAGATTTACTCTTCAAAGAAACCAGGCATATAACCAGAGCCAGAACCTTGATTAACCAGAATACAGTATAAAACCCCGCTACCTGCACAGAACATCAGTTTAAAACAGTGAAGATTATCACACCGCTGACCATACCTCTGCACCATCTGCAGTGGACAAGTATGTACTGATCCTGCATAGGACAAATACCAACAGATTACGTGAACAATAGTGACTGATTAAACCACCCTTTAACATGGTAAATTGACCTACATAACTATATTGCAACATATATAAATCCTGCTTTCTTCTGTATTGGGGTACCCCATGCATTAGGCTGCGGCACTGCAATGAACATAGCTAAAAAAAACCCCCACAACCTAAATTCCCTTGGTAATTATATGCTAAAAGTGTCTTTGCCTCCCTCCTCAGCTGACAAAGAACAGACTTTTAAAACCACCACAGTCCTTTTTGGCACTCAACATGGAACTCAATGAATTCGAGATAACAACAGCAATTGGGAGAGGTAGAGAAAAAAACCTGTGTGGGACATTGTGCAATTGTAGAATGGTTTTGGTTGGAAGGGACCTTAAAAATCATGTAGTTCCAACCCCCCTGCTATTGCCAGGGATACCTTCCACTAGACCAGGTTGCTCAAAGCCCCATCCAACCTGACCTTGAAAACTTCCAGAGATGGGGCATCCACAGCTTTTCTGGGCAACCTGTTCTAGTGTCTCACCACACCCACAGCAAAGAATTTCTTTTTAACATCTAATATAAATCTACCCTCTATCAGTTTTAAACCATTCCCCCTTATCCCATCACTACACTATAGGCCCTGGTAAAAAGTCTGTCTCCATCTTTCTTATAAGCCTCTTTCAGTATTGAAAGGTTGCAATAAGGTCTTCCCAGAGCCTTTTCTTCTCCAGGCTGAACAAACCCAACTCTCATCTTTTCCTCATAGAAGAGGTGTTCCAGCCCTCTGACCATTTCTGTGGCCTTTCTCTAGACCAGTTCATGCTCAATTTTTTATCCACCAATATCCCTAAGTCCTTTTCAACAGGGCTGCTCTCAATCCATCCATTCCCCAGTCACTACTGATATTGGTGATCACTTCAACCCAGGTGCAGGCCCTTGCACTTGGCCTTGTTGAACTTCATGACGTTCACTCATCAAGCCTGTGTTCTGGTCCAGTATAGGACTATATTTTGGATTTGTGCTGAAATAATACAAAGGTGTTCTGTTATTGCTGAGCAGTGTTTGCACAGAGTCAAAGCCTTTTCTGATTCTCACACCACTCTGCAATGAGCAGGGTGGGGGTGCACAAGAAGTTGGGAGGGGACACAGCTGGGACAGCTGACCCCAAATGACCAAAGGGATATTCCATGCCATATGACATCATGCTCAGCAATAAAAGCCGGGGGAAGAAGAAGGACATGGGGGGATGTTCAGAGTTATGGTGTTTGTCTTCCCAAGTAACTGTTAGGCGTGACGGAGCCCTGCATTCCTGGATATGGCTAAACACCTACCTGCCAATGGGAAGTAGTGAATTAATTCCTTGTTTTGCTTTAATTGCATGTGGGGCTTTTGCTTTCCCTGTTAAACTTTCTTTATCTCAACCCATGCGTTTTCTCATTTTTACCCTTCTGATTCTCTTCCCTATCCCACCATGGGGAGAATGATCAAGCAGCTGTATGGTGCTTAGTTGCTGGCTGGGGGTAAACCACAACACATGCCAAGGTCCCTCTGGATGGCATTCTTTCATCCAGTGAATCAACTACGCCACTCAACTTGATGTCTTCTGCCAGCTCGCTGAGGGTGCACTCATCTTACTATGTCATTGATAAAGTGTTGTGGTTTAAGCCCAGCTGGTAACTCAGAGCCACGCAGCCGCCTGCTTACTCCCCCCCTTCTTCCCTCCCCCTCCGGCTCCTGGAGGGATGGGGTGGAGAATCAAAAGAATGCAAACCCCACAGGTTGAGATAACAACAGTCCAATAACAAAGGTACAATAGAAACCTACTACTATTACCACCAATAATAATAACGATAAGAGAAATAACAAGGGGAGAGAATATAAAACTAAAAGGGGGAAAAGGAAAACAATAAACACAAGTGATGCACAATACAATTGCTCCCCACCTGCTGACCGATACCCAGCCTGACTTGAGCAGAAATCTGGACCTTTCAGGTGACTCCCCAGTTTATATACTGGCCATGATGTGCTGTGGTATGGAATACCCCTTTGGCTAGTTTGGGTCAGGTGTTGTCAGGGTCCAATTGTAGAAAACCCCAGTGTCGGACCCCTTTCCTTCATGATCCCAAGAGTGAAATTAAGACACAAATGAGGTCAAGTACCGTAATTGATCAGTTGGTTTATTACAAAAATACAATTACTATAAAAAAAGAAATTATTGCAAAATAGGGGTTAGAGATAGGACAGATCATAAAAAGGATGGAAATGAAGCAAGAATTCAGGGTGCAGAGATAGTCACCACTGTGGATCCAACGGTTTCCTGGGGATCCGTAGCTGTCATTGGAGGTGGTGGGAGTCCTCCAGGGTCCATAGTCAGTATCAGAGCAGAGTGTCCCCAAGAGTCTGTAGTAGTTGTTGGAGGTGGGTGGGTGCCCTTGTGGAGGGTGTCCTCGTGGAAGTGTCCTTTTGGAGTTGTCCCCTTGAAGGTGTGCTCATGGTGATGTCTTTTTCCCCTTTTGTAATGAGTTGGGGGGGAGTAACTCTGTTCTTAACCTCAGGTATTCCTGGTGGACCAGTTTCACTGGTCTTACAGCTAGTTCTTCAACTGCATGTCTTCAGCAATTCTCAGGATAATGGACAGCAATTCCTCACACCAATCCTTGAGATAATGCAGGAAGAGTCTTTTCTCAGCTCTTCCCACCCCTCTCTCAGACAATGGACAGTGGAGTCCCAGTTCAGCTCCTCACACCCTTCTCCCAGACAATGAATGGACATTGGAGTCATACCTGAGACAAAGGGGGCACAAAATCACAAAATGAAATATATAAACCTTTAGAATCAGTTTTAAGTAATGTTAAGTTTGATGGCTTTGTAACAGTAGCAATGGAAAATTACTGAGGTGCATGATTCACAGAAAAAAAATGCAGTACAGCAAGAGAACATACTGAGAATTCTTGTATAAGATAAACCGTTGTAGTTGACGTAGTTTTAGGCCTTTATGACCTTAGTACAAAATGAGTGCAAAAAAAACAGGCTAGAACAGGACGTAAGGATAAGGAGTATCTGGAATGGCAGGGGACCAGGATGGGCTGCAGTTAAACTGATAAGTAGAAGGAAAGGAAGATTGTTATGTCTAGGGTGTTAACGAACCAATTAAGCTGGTATAAGCATCTACTGCGCATGCAGGCTGCCAGAAGTGATAAAGACTTGGAAGAAGTAAACGACCCTCAGAGACCACCACCACATTTTTGTATGCATGCGGGGAACTTTCTGGAAGATGATGTAATCCATATGAAGCCTCATGAATATGTATGTATGCCCATCGGCAATATAAGGATGGCTTGTGTAACAATACAGGGACACACGTTAGGAGGAGCCTCCGTGTCTCCCGGTGCTGCAATAAAGAATCCTGCTTGTCAACTTGAAAACTTTGTTGGTGAGTTTGTTCCTGGAGTTTTCTCTGAATCATACCTCAACTCCTCCCACCATGCTCAAATCCCACATTTTTCAAAATACCATAAATTTTTGTCTCTTGAGATATATATATATATACACACACATATACACACACACATACAGAGACAGATATGATTCCTTAGTCTATGGACTATCTGGTAAAGTTTGCTGAGTTCATTCAGTCCATGATGTCAGGCTCCATCTGTCATCTTTCAGAGCAGGAGAGGCTGTGTGCAGTGTTGGATTGTTGCCTGCTGATGACACTGCTGAACTCACCTGGTCACTGCTCAGCTTGTCTGATTCCATCAAAGTTCATTCTTTGTTGGGGAGACAATCAGAGGTAAATCAGGTTCAGTTGATGGTGGCATAAGGACAGTACTGGGAGACTCCTGCTGCTGCTGCTGCTGCCTGATTTTCCCATGATTTTATTCTCTGCTGAGGATCATGATAGTACATATCTTCTTTTCAAAGCCAAGAGTGGCTGAGATGGGCATCTAGCTGATGGGCTATAGAAGCGTTAAATGGCAGGCAACAGCATATAATTGAGTTCATTGGCTGTTTTCACCCAAAATTAAATCTCCTTGAGGTACACACTGGACTGTCCCATCTTCCCACATTACCCACCAAGTATATCCAGGTCTCTGAGCTAAAGCAATCCCACATGTGGGTTTGCCTTTACCTGAAGCAGGAATAACCCAGACTGTCTTTCCCAGCAAAGTCTTCATGTGCACCAAAGGAACTTTATCCCCCTCTACAGTACATAAAAGTTGTGATTTGGCAGGGCCAGCCCAGTTGACAGATCCCCTAGTGTTGACTAAACAGGTGGCTTTTGGTAAATGTGTAACCCAATGTTTGAAAGTTGCACCACCCATTCCTCTCAGCATAGTTTTTAACAGCCCATTGTACTGAAACAAGGAGGCACAAAATCACAAAATGAAATATAAACCTTTGTAAATAAGTGGAATCAGTTTCAAGTAATTTTAAGTTTGATGGCTTTGTAACAGTTGTAATGGAAAATAACTGAGGTGCATGAAGATAAACTGTTGTAGTTGACATAGTTTAAGGTCCTTAGGACCTTAGTACAAAAAGTGTAAGAAAAACAGGATAGAAAAACAGGACCTGGGGAGGGGGAGTATCTGGGACTAGCAGATGTCCAGGATGGGAGCAGTTAAACTAACTGATAAGTAGAAGGACAGGATGATTGCTATGTCTGTAATGTTAATTAAGCTGGTGTTTCAAAGGCTGACAGAAGTTATGAAGATTGCTGGAAGAAGCAAATGACCCTCAAAGACCACCACCACATTTTTGTATGCATTCGGGAAACGTTCTGGAAAATGATGTAATTCATGTGTAGCCTCATGAATATGTATGTATGCCCAGTGACTATATAAGGACGGCTTGTGTGGCAATAAATTGATACACGTTAGGAGGAGCTATCCCCCGTGTCTCCCGGCACCGCAACAAAGAATACCTGCTTGTCAACTTGAAAAGTTTGTTGGCGAGTTTGTTCCTGGAGTTTTCTCCAAATCACCAGCCAAAGAAACTTCCTACCAGTGGAGTTCTCCCACCCTCTTAATTTGTTCCATTGTCTGCATTATAACACTACCATTGTATTAGAATCTTTCTAGCTTTTGCCTTAGCATTTTCTAGCAGCTGCTGCAAATTTGCATGCTCTAACATCTGTTTTACAATTGACAAATCCATACAATACAAGGTGTAGTTTCTTATTAGCAACTGGCTAGTAAATACAGGTGGTTTTTATACACAAAATCACACCTCTAATAAGAGCTACTTTACAAGGACACATTCAAGCTGTTACTTTTCAGTTGCTCCCAAGTGATGTTTTGCAATCATTAATGTTTCTCTTCCTCTATCTCATTCTGCTTGGGGTATTCACAGTCAGCTCCTGTACCTGAGGCATTGGGTTCCTCCACTCATCTGTCCAGCTCATGGCAAGGCTTGACAAACTTTGCAGGCAGCTGCCATGGACCTGTAGGTAGGAGGACACAAATATACCCCCTCCCCCTGGTTATCAGTTCTTGAGAAGAAGACAGGTTAAAGTGATTCGTTAAAGCAGAGGCATTCTGATGAAAAAGGAATGTGAAGCAGCTGCAGAAGCAAACTGCACAGTTTTAACAGTCAAGGAGTTTGCTGTGTCATTACCTGTTTTTTTCTCTTCTGCCACCCTGATGCTGCTTGGGTGGCGGCTGGTAAAGCTTGTGGTTGCACTACCCCTCTTGCTTTTTCAGTTAGTTCTTGTTTCAACCAATCTGTTCCTCCAAGTCTTGGATTCACCCCCAGGTTACTTAAAACACACTAAGCAGGGCTCCTCTCATGTGCCCAGTGTGTTGCAGGCATCTAGGCTTTGTTTGTGGGGTGTCTCTACAAACTGCCCCAATACTTCAGTAGATGGAGAGGGCTTTTTTTTTTTTTTTGTCTGTTTGTTTGGGGTTTTTTTTTTGTTTGTTTTCCTTCAAGTCACTCACCCTGCTTTGTATGGCTACAAAGGCTGGCCTGCTTGGCAGCAGCCATAAATACCTGCCAGCAACCACATTTTTGCATTAACCCTTTCTTGCCGGAATGTTAATCTGCTGCCCATTAAAAACTTTAACACGAACCCAACAACAAAAAATGCACAGAACACCGTCTGCCCTTAACACACGCACACACACACACACGGAATCCCACCAGCACGCTCCACACAACTACAATATTTGAAGCACAAAATCCAGGCAATCATTACCTCTACTACGTGGCCCCACATACAGAATATGGCGCAAGGACCGTGTGAAGACGATCAGGAAACTAGCTCCGACAATCGTCATCGCAGTGTGAGGTGGCAGGATCAACCTTAGCTGGCGTCCCCATGGACGCAACATTGACTTAGGTTGTATGAGGTTCTGCCTCCCCCATATCGTATGAGGCTTGGGCTTTTATACTAGCAAAAATGCACACTCATTCTGACACAGGTGGCCAGCCTACATTGGAAGAAGTGGCCAGCAATACCTAGAAAGGTCCCCAAGGGTCGATAGAAACATGGACATACTTATGTTTGCCAACTTCTAGTACATGAGTATCACAGAGAGACTGTATCAAATGAGTTGTATATGGAGCCCCAAGTCCATGGTCCATCACCGTTCACCTGATATCTTTGATAAGAGCATACGAGAGACCTTCCCACCACGGGTCTTGATCCGGCACATACGCCACAGGGAAAGCACACAATACATCTGCATCCCCCATCCATCTTGCTTCTCCCTTTACAGGTGCCCATTTATCATGAGGATCTGGGGGATATAAATCAGGCTCCTTTTCTGGATCAACGGGCCCCGGGTCAAAAGGACTATCCAGGTCAGCATCATAATCATCAGGCATCAGAACCTCTGGAGCAGCAACAGCAGTCTGATGAACATGCACAGGCTCCTCATAAATGTGTTCTGGAGTTTCATTTGTATCAGCCATGTCAGCGTTATCAAGTGCAATTAAACCTTTTCCTCCTGCAGGTTTCAGGTGATCTGAGAGTACTGTAATTGAGTCAGCTTGTGAAAGGTTATCATCCGCTACCCGCGGCTGAAGAGAGCACAACACAGCAAAAACGATGTGCCAAGTAATTAAATAATCATGATTAATATCATGGTCATTGGATTGTACAGTTTGTAATTGCTGTCCCACATGCTTCCAATCCCGTATTTCATAAGAGTCTGTAGAAGGGTCATCTTCATCCCTGTCCTCAGTCTTCGCAACTGCGGCAGCGACCGGCGGAGGTTGTGGGGGGGTGGGGCACTGGCCTCCACTATCGCATTTTTTGACTTCAGCATTTCTAAAATAGTTCTCCAAATGACTGACTAAATCTCCCCAGTGTCATTGCCTGTTGTGGCTGCATCCCACAATTTAACTCCTGCACCATCCCACAAAGAGACCTCAAATACGGTGGACTCATCAATCTCTTGATAACACATCTTTAACCATTTCAACATTAACTTTAGGTCTGTCTTTTTAAAGGTTGCTCCCTTCTTCTTAAGAAGGACTGAAAACATCCGTAAAACGGAGGCTTCTTCCTTAGTAATATTCCCCCCCATAGTCCCGTTCCTAGCTGCTCACCTTTTCCAGGTGATTGTTTATGTGTGGACCTCTTCGGTGCTCCCCCACCAGCCTCCTCACCTTTCCCAGGTGATAGGTTTGTTTCCGGAGGACTTCGGTGCTCCCCCACCGGAGTCCAGCCAAGCTATGCCACCGGTCGTCGACTCTGACGATTTAGCCTGCATTCCTCCTGTTCGGGCACCATTTGTGGCGTATTGATAGACGGACTAGAGTTCTGGTGAAATCTGAAGACATTTATTTCATATCTCACGTTCCTTTTATAGTCTATTAAGTGCTAAGCAGTAATTTTCCACTCTTTTACTTCCTTGTCATCCTGATTCAGCAAAACCACTAAGAGTTATCGCTTTATCTTGCAAACTGCCTGTTTTGGTTTGCTAACCAATCTTTACCCGTCATTGTTCTCTTTACCCTTCCCAAGGCTTAAGCCCCACCAGGGCAATAACACCTGGTGTTTTCTTTACTGTTCCCAAGGCTTAAGCCCCACCAGGGCAATAACGCCTGGATCCATTTTGTTAACTATTTCTGTCCTGTCACCCACAGTTATCAGCATTGTTCTCAGACTAAAGTCAAAAACACAGCACTGCACTAGCTAATAAGAAGGAGAAAAATAACTGCTACAGCTGAATCCAGGACACAGGCCTGTAATTTCTGGAATCCTCCTTTCTGCCCTTTTTTTGTAGAGAGGTGTCTTATTGGCCAACCTACAGTCCTCTGGGACCTGCCCACTAGACCAGGCTGCTTATAAATGATGGAGAGTGGCTTGTTGAGTTTCTCTGCCAGCTCTTTCAGCATTTGTGTGGAACCTCTCTGGTAAATGAGAAAGTGGACAGTACTCTGTACTGAATCATGGATAATGACTAATGCCCTGTGGTGGTGTCTACAGCAATAGACTAAATGACTGCACAATGGTAAATTCATCTGGGCTGCTGCATTGTGGCAAGATACCATTGCCATGTGGAATGCTTTGTTGTAAAGGTATGTCATGTAGATGCTCACATGTCCAAGAGCTATGCCACCAAAGAACATTGAAACAAGGAGGATGTAGACCTGGCTGCCAGAATGAAGTGTGTCATGTGGACCTGGGCTGGGAATGCAAGGGTGAGCTCAGAGGGTCCATCAGGATCTCTGGTGAGAGATGAAACCATAGAGGCTATCATGAAGGTCACCCATGAAAATGAAATGTGCACCACAATCAAACGAGCCCTTGACTAAAGTGTCCTTGGAATAGAGGGAGAATACTGGGCTATTGATATGGTAAGGCCTAGCAGATAACAATATTGGACCTGCTAAGACAAGCACTACATGCTTACTATGGTGGAAATGACTAATGAGTGGCTTAAAACATACCCTGTGAACTATGCTTCTGCCCAAAACATAATCCTGGGCCTTGAAAGGCAAGTTCTGTGATGATGCTGAACAACAGAAAGAATTGGGTCACACAATAGGATCCTGAGGGAATTGTCTGATGGCACCAATGTATACTTTGCAACAATTTCTACAACATCTTTATAGTTCTGTGGGTCTGATGTGCCAGGCCATTGAGTTCACACAGTCCAGTATACCTGGTGATCCGTTTTCTCCTCCTGGCCCCCTGTTCCTGGTCAGAGTAGCCAGGCAGCAATCCACTCACCTGGCTGATGGCTGTAATATTTCTGCATGTCTCAAAGTTCTTTTGAGGTCAGGGACTGGGTAGTTTCTACCTCGTGTGGTTTCTTTCACTTCATCCTCCAATTTCTTTGCTGAAGGACTGTCTTCATGAGCAAGCCCTTCCTCCTCCTCCCTTACTAATCAATGATATGGACCTGTTGATCTCCTTGTCCGCTGTTTCTTTTTCACTACTGTGGCAATTACTGTAGTGGCATTTGGGTCCCTATCTCAACCATGGTGTCCTCAGATACGTTTTGGGTCCCTGTCTCAATTATCATGTTCTTAGATGTAGTTTGTATCCTAGTCTCAATCTTAGTGATGGTTTGGGTCTCTGCCTTAATCACAGTCCTCTAATAGTACTAAATTGTGGCTCAGCTGCTGGTTTTCATTGGGGTAGGCAAGGCATTTGTCATGGGTTCAGCAGCAGCAGTCATTTTTCTCCTTCTTGGTAGCTGGTGCAGCACTGTGTTTTTGGTTTTGGGCCTGGGAACAGCGCTGATAACACCAGTATTTCGGTTACTGCTTAGTGATGTTTTGGACTGACCAAGGACTTTTCGAGTCTCATGCTCTGCCAGGGAGGAGGGGAAGCCGGGAGGAAGCAGAGACAGGACACCTGACCCAAACTGACCAAAGAGGTATTCCATGCCACAGCACGTCATGCTCAGGATGTAAAGCAGAGAGCAGAGACCTGGAAG